>CM031236.1:699510915-699663535 GCA_018340775.1 Taxus wallichiana var. yunnanensis | reverse complement strand
GAACCGAAAGATGCATAACTAAGTAACTCAGTCTTTAAGAAGATTGCATTGGTTAAGAAGAGTACTAATATGTATATTCCTCCTTATATTTATTCTACATTTCTTTTATCAAATTTTTATCTAATTAATGATGACCCTAAAATTGTAAAGGAGGATTTGGCTAAAAAGAAACTACATCTTAAAAGAAGGAAAATAAAGGAAGAAATGGAGTCCTTTAGAAGAATCATACATGGGATTTGGCGAAGTTACCTCATGGAAGAAAACTTGGTTTTCTAAATAGGTATTTAAGAAAATGTACAATGTAGAAGGGAAAATGGAGAAGCATAAAGCTTACATGGTAACAAAGGGATTTTCTTAGGTAGAGGCACTTGATTTTGGATATTTTTTTATCATTTTGTTAAGTTACATTCTATTATATTTCTTCTATCTATTGTTTTTTCTTTTGATATGGAAATATAATATATTAATGTAAAATAGAAATTTTCTACATGGTGAGCCCTGAGGGGAAATATACATGATGTAATTATAAATCTTTAAGGTCAATGGAAAGGAAGTTTTGGTGTGTAGGATAAAAAGTCACTTTATGGCTTAAAGTAATCACCGAGAATGTAGAACCGGAAATTTGACATATATGTGAATTGGGATCCGAACTTAGAAGAACAAAAGTTGATCCTTGTGTTTATTTCAAACATGAAAGTGAAAAAATTGTTATCTTAGTATTACATACATGGATGATAAGCTATTAATTGGTAATAATAATGAAATAAATATTCAAGTTAAATCTCATTTATCATCTCAATTTGATATGAAAGATCTAGGTGTTGAAAATTTTATTTTGGGCATGGAAATTAAAAGAGATTATGTAAACATGAAACTATGGTCAAACCAAAGGAAGTATGTTTAGATGATATTGCAAAGGTTTACAATGTATAAAAATAAAAATTTCAGTATTCCCTTTCTCGTTGGTCAAAAGTTATCTCGTTGAACAATATCCTAAAACAAACGAATAACATTGAGTGCACGTCTCAAGTGTCATATGCAAGTGTAGTAGGAATTTTGATGTATGCAATGGTATGTACCAAAATTGATATCACTTGTGTAATGAGAGTAATCAAAAGAATCATGTCAAATTAGGGAGAGGAATATTGGAATTTAGTGAAGAGGATCTTTGGGTATCTCAGATAGGGTGTCTATTTATGTAATATCTATTATTAGGGTGATCCGGTGAAAGCAAGACATTGAATCTATATGGTTTTATGGACATGGAATGGGGTAGAGATGTGGATATGCATAAGCCTACTAATGGGTATGATTTCATTTTGTTCAATGGATCAATAGTTTGGATGAGTAAATGTTAATTAAGTATTACAATATCCACCACAAAGGCTAATAACATGACAACTACTCATGCAAGTAAGGAAGTAGTGTGACTTCAAAGGTTGATTTCCATTATTTGGTTTACTAAAAAATTATAAAGATACATTATGACAATAAGAGTGAAATTTGTCTCACAAAGAACCCTGAGTATCACTCTAGAAAGAAACACATTGATGTACAATATCATTTTGTAATAGAAATGGTGGAAGAGAAAAAATATCTAGAGAAGGTAGACACAAAGACAAGGTTTTTGTCTTTGACAAAGTTTGTGAATACTAAGATTTTTTTGGTGTGGAAAATAAATGAGCATGACTACCCTTAAATTATTGAGTATATGACCTTAGTACCCCTATGTAAAGTATTAAACAAGTGGGAGAATGTTGGAAATGTGTTGTATATTTTCCATGATTTACCCCCTTTATAGATTGTATATCCAACCACGAAATACGATCCAAATAGGTGGTTTAACTTATGTTATTATATGGGTGGTTAGATAACTCATGATTTATAGAGAACCATTATGGGTTGTATTGTTGCCCGTGTTTTTGTACCTATTATATTATAATATTGCCATGATAGTTTCCTGATGTGATTACATATAGTTGGACATGTAGTAGGGTATAATAGAATTTGGAAGTATATTGTATTGTAAACTATTGAGTTAATGTAATAAAGGATATACTATATTGATTTAATTCCAAAATAATTTTCCCTGGATGAATCATGTGTAGTATGTAATCTTGTGTATGTCGCTTTTCTTTATTTTTTATCTTAAATATTTTGTTAAGAATTGATTCTCTCATATTAGTTTATTGAGTTATTTCTCTTTAAAAAAATCTTAATCACAAGGACACTCCCTTTAGTTGGGGTTTATCATGAGTAACCCAAACATGCTGTCCTTGTTGCACACTTCTCTACATTCAAATATTTTAAGATATTTGGTTGTGACCTAATTTAAGCTCCATACGGAAATCATCTACTTCAATCTCTATAATTTTAGGTTACACTTTTGTGAACACATAAGATAGTCAATAACACTCTATATGTTGGGTGGTTTTCATGTGTATTTACCTTATTCACACCATTCACTTATTCTATCATAAATGATTAAATATAAATTTTGTTGGTGAAATAATTTGTTGTCGTGTAAATTATTGATTTTCGCCAATGGTCATGGGCCTAAGCCCCTACTGGGTATAGGGAGGCTCACATTATTGAATGTAAACTACCTAAAACTATGAGATGTTTGTTAGGTCGGGATGACATAAGAATACTCCAATATTTACTTGTGGCAAATTTCTTTACAGAGTACAAGGGAGGAATTTACTATAAAGGGAGGTAAAGGGGAGTTTAGAGAAATAATGAGAGAGGGTTAATGTTGTGAGTAGGCTTACATAATTCACATACATCAACCAAAGTAGGTTCACATTCAATTATAAGAACACAATAATGTAAGAAATCAAAATATTGATAAACCAAGAGACACAAAGTTCTATAGATATATCAATCAAGGACACAAAGTTCTTTCTTGGTTGTACAAGATCACCATGCTTGCAAAGTTGGATATTTGAGAGGATAGAGGAATATAGACAAAGAAAATAGAGGAATTATAGCTTTTATTTCTTGATGTAGTAGTGATACAAAGCTCAAAAACATACAACAATCCATAATTTCCAACCCTTTGGAATGGAGAAGCCATTCTAATTTATAGCATTACAATTGTCCTTTCATCTCTCCCCACATGAATTTTCATCTCACCACCATGTGACTTTTCAAATTCCTAGGAATGAAACTAAGTCCTTTTCTTATTTTTGAAAAGGGACTTTTACAATGCAACATTAAGTCACTTAAGTGAATAATACGAAATAGGAAAAGTACATTCTTAGTGAAGAATTAGAATATAGAGAGAGAGAAAGAAGAGAGAGAAAAGAGAGAAGGGTTGGTGATCGATGAAGATGAAGCCTATGCCGATGAAGAGCTTCTTTGACTTGAAGTATTTTGATCACAATCTCCTTCTTCTATGAGATATGAAACATTCCATAGCATCAAAGAAGTGTTTAGAAACACTATTATGAGATCTGCATTGTGATGGGAACATGTTGATCTCTTCGATCACAAGGTAGAGTGAAGATCACTTTCTTACTTCTCTAGGCCTTCACAATTCACCCTAGTGATCACAAATCAAATCCATGATGCTCAAACCTATTTATGCTTATCTTTCACTCATTGAAATAGGTCCTCACTTTGCATATAGATGATTTTTCCATGAATGATATTTTTTTCATACGACCATCCATTGGACTGAAATAAGGTGATTGATTGCTTCCTCCTTTGATGTGTGATCACACTATAAGGTCTCAAAAGAGTGTTTAAGAACACTACCAAGTAATTGACATCAAGTGAAACTGAGATGGTTTCTAATTCTTGCAACAAGGTGCTCCAAATAAAGATCATCACTTGTCCCTCTTGGCTCCAAGATCCTCTTTGAATGGAATAAAATTTAGGATGATAATGTATCTTCTTACTCATATGCCTCTTATGGGAATAGATGACTCCTCGATCCTTCATACATAATGGTCCTAGATGCCTTAATATCCTAATTGGTTCATTCTAACTTGTTCCTTAAGGACATTTAAACACAATGGTAGCGTCGAGGATATGATGATCATCAATTATCTCATCAAGTCTTCACATTTCACCTTTGAGCATGATGACCCCTTCAGAATTCACTTTCCTGACCAAGATATCACATGAGTATAAACACACTTATGATATATGAACACCCTTTTTTTGTTCAATTCTCCTCGTGGAAATAAATGAATCCTTGGTGAAGAACTATGACCTCTTTGCATTGTGAGTAGCCTTTTCTTGAGTGATCAACCACTATAGCCCATCAGATGCTCCGAGAGGAGAGATGAGAGACACTTGATCAATAGACCATTGAAAACAATGAAGGATGTCTTACCTCACTTGAAAAAAACTTTGATCCCTGAGACACTTTGCATCATGTCTTCATGAACAATCATTCACATGGAATGAACTTGATGCACTTGGTGTGCAAAATGAGACAATTTCCCGCACAACCATGATCCATGATTCTATCACCTTGAGAACATTGATGACCAATGAGATGTAAGACCAAATCCTTCCGATACAGAGGTGGAGGAAGTAGAGAGAGATTGAATGCAATGTCATCCACCTTATGAATAAACACCCCATATGAGATGAAGTGAAATGTCCTCCAGGGACTAAAATGTACTTTGAGACCAAAATTGGGAACCAAGAGGGCTTCCTTTCCACCTAAGTCACAAATAAACTTGTCAACCTTTCACAAGCATGAATTTTTCCTCATCACTCCTATGAGGCAAGCTCCTGAGAGATGATCACCATAGAATGAGGTGGATATTTATAAATATTTCCAAATTTGGCATGTTCACTCTAAGACACCTTATGCTTACCACATCCGAATATGTGGGAATTTTCTTGCAAACTGAGAAATTGACCTCCGTGAAGACTGGAATCAGTGAGACATGAAAGGGAAGAACATGTGTGACCATTTTTATCTCATTATGAACACTTACTATTTTTAGTAAGTCATACATGGGTGTCTATTTTTAACAATTTCATCAATTTGTCATTTTTTGAGTGTTTTGACCTTGGAGGAATGAACATACGTCCTAAAAACTAACTATTTATTAGAATTACTATTATTAGTAAGCTACCGATAAAGACTTATTGAAAATATAAAGTTGTCTTCTAGGTGTCGGATCGAATGAAATTGGTCTCAAAATTTTCTATTTTACACTGGGATGCTTTGCTCCAATTTTCAAGCAATTTGGCTTGTTGAGTTTCGTAGATCTGAAAAAATGTTATTTATAGCTGGAAACTCCATGTGGATATAAAAATAGCTAATTGCATAAATTGGGGCAAGTAAATACTCTTCTCAAATGTGTTTTCATGAGGAAGCTTTAGTCAAAATCTTGTGGCAATCGGAGTTGGGGTTTGCAAGTTATGAGCAAAACAAGATTTTGATGTTAGGGCACAAAATGAGTTTTTTTGGTGTTTGAATATGGTGAAATGGATTTAAAACCATTTAATTTCTTCCAATGAATCAATTTATGTTTCTAAGTTCATGTTTTATGATTTTGAGTTGTGGTGAGTGAGAGTGAGTGAATTTATATGGTGGGAGTGGAAGAGAGAGTGCACATGGGAAAATGGAGGAGTGAGAGATGGATGATGGAAATTGAACTTGGAGAAATGGGAACATAGGGGACAAGGGGACACCAAAGTGTGACTTGGGGGAGATAGAGGTCACACTTTGGTGTCCCCTTATCCCCCGAGGATAAAGGGGACTGGGACATCTGTGTGACATACTGTGAGTCCAAAGTGCAACTTGAGGGAGTGAGTGAGGTCACACTTTGGTGTCCCCCTTGTCCCTTTGGGGGACAGAGGGGACACAATAGTGTCCAAAGTGTGACTTTTCCATTTTGGGAAAGCATATTTTGCCTGGATGTCCAAATTGGGACACCTGAATGATATTTTCATCCCCAGAGCTTAGAAGAATGTTTTGGGGTCAAATATTATATGATTTTGACTCTAGTTTTTTTTTAAAGATCAATGAAGCCATTATTGAGATTTTATTCTTCCTTAAATTCAAAATTTAGGGCCCCTTCCATATTGAACCGAGAGGGGCAGCAATATGCAGAGTTTTGAAGTACCTTAGGAAATATTTAAGCCTTCAATCAAATTTGATGTTTCCACCTTGTATAGGATTCCAATATATTTCCAATGCCTATTTTTTTGCTTCTTAAATCCTTTGAGAATAAGACATCATTCACCGTTGAAGCTTTCATTCCTTACACCTTGAATACTCGTTGTTGATAGATTGCTCCTAAATCAGATTTTCTTTCCTAAACTTTCCTAAATTTCCTTGAAACATTCAATTTCCTATGAAATCACCTTAAAATTATTTTAATTTTCTATAAACACTTTTGGAGGGTGTTCAATCAACTCGCAAAATGGCCTTTTTAGGCCTCTAGAGGAAGTTATCTTTCATCAAAACTCACTGAGTTCATCAATCATCTTAGACACTCTTCCCTACACACTAAAACACACTTAATGATCTTGTTAACACTTTCCTTTGATCCTATATGAGGGTTGGAATGAGGGTAGGCTGGCCAAAGAAAGGATGCACAGTGACTGGGAAGCCTAATTTTCAATTAGGGGCTTAATTGTCATGCTTAAATTTTTTAATTTTTCATGCTAGCTATTTTGCATGACAACAATTGTGGACACTAAAATATTGAAAATTTTCCTTTTTAAATGCCAAGTTTGGCTATTTTCCCTTACTAAGAAAAATGCCAACATTCATCATCCAATCAATTCATTTCTCTAGATCTTTACGACTTGTTTATCATTACACTTTTCCATGTCAATTTTTTTAGAAATATTATTAAATAAAAGTAGTACAAAACTCCTTGTACATCATGTCACAAAAGTTTGTTTTGCATCATATTCCTCCTTGGAAACACCGTATACTTTGGTTAGGATATGAGGTCCAATCCTAGCTAACTTGTATAGTCATGACCCTTTGAATTCCCTAACTTTGTTTTCAATTTGAATAAATTTATGGGGTATTTCATCTTCCCTGTGGTTGGCCTTATTAGAGTATTTCACCTACAAAATCATTTACACATATGTCAAGATCACTCTATAACTCATCTAACACTCTTACACGATTCTATTGTAAATATCATTCCAAAATTAATTAAGGGTCTCATAAATCTTCCCAAATAAACTACACATCAATTAAAGTAGTCCGTATTATAGATCTCAAGAAATCAATCAAGTCAAAGAGTATATATTTCCTCCATATTCAAGCATGTAAAATTCATAGAGTTATGTATTAGTAAGAGAAAAGTCACTCCAAACATTGTCAAAGTGTTTCAAGGGACAAAGAGTTAGGTCACGTAGATGAGGAATACAACAACACACTACTACCTACCATGTTGGGTACATTCTATACTAAACAATTATCCCACTATCTTTATGTCAAGAGACACGAGGGCATCCTCGGGGTTGGCTTAGATTGCACTCACAATTGCATAAGCACCTAAGAGAACTACACGAGGCTTGATCCTATATGAGGGCATGTAGTGAAATGCTTGGATTGGTTCAACAATTAGGGTTAAATGCCAAGGGTAGTCTAGCCTTATGATACACATGTGATTTATCCTTTTGGTTCATTATTATTGATTAAGGGTACTACAATTTTTAGGGTTTACATTTTATTACAAGTGATTATAGGTCCTCTTGAAGTTATGTGAGTAAGAGTGACATATAACAAAGTGATTTTCAAGCAAGTGAAGCACTCAAAATTTGCAGAGCCTAACCGCCAAAGGGTTTGAGACCATAAAATATAGGTCAAGATCATATAGTTTCAGTCTAGACCGTAAAAGTATACTGATCTTTCCATGCTCAGTTTCAGTTCCATAACTCATAATGAAGCACATCGAGTCTTTGATATTCCTTTTCCATCCGTCTACACATACTAGTCCTCTTTGTTATGAATTTTACAACTAAGTCTTTTTCTCCTCTTGTGTATTTAAGATATCATTTATTATTATCAATTGTTGCAAGCATTAATGCATTATTTTAGTTATGAATGGTTAATTATAAATTGATTAGATTAAAATAATCCCCTATTACAAACCCTTATATCCTCTTTATTGTTACACACTTCCATAACATAAATTTAATTAGGTGTAAACATTTGGTGAACCCAAATCTTAACTCAAATATATTACTTAAACCATAGTGGCCCTAGGATTTCTTCTTCTAATATTTGGGTATTTGAGTTATATGTTTGTGTGCCATAATGCCTCTTCCTTCAATCTTTTGTGGCCTTTATTTCAAACCTAAGGGATCACTCCCTCATTTTGGTATGGGTTACTATCCCACTAATGAGGTTCATGCCCATACCCCTTCCAACATAGAGGAGGTCTCTTTAATGGTTCAACTTGTTTCATGGCTTACAAGGATCCTACATATATTGATATACAAGCTAAATATATTCCTCCTATTCGAAAGCATCCACCTCTCTTTGGTTCTTCCTCTATGGATACTAAAGTTGATGTTATTACAACACATCACACTAAGCAGTCATGGGAAACCCATCCTTTCCCCACCACATATAAGTCCCTCTACTAAATCTAGTTCTCCTAATAAAGGGTTTTATATATTAGAGAAATTAAGTAGTACACCTACTAAGATATCTCTTCTCAAAATCGTAGAAGGCACCCCTTTGTAAGGATGTATTATATGAGAATTTATAATATGTTACCTTATTTCCCCCACTACTCAACCTGCCACTTTTGCATTCTTATGGAAACATTTAAATCAATGGATAAGGTAATCACATTTAGCTAGAATGATATCCCACCTCCAATTAATAAAGATCCCTCCACACCTATTTTGATTACAACAAAAATTAAAGGTTTTCTTATTAAGTGTGTTTTGATTGATAATGGATTTGGTGCCAATATTTGTCCTATTTTTTTCTTTAAAATATGGGGGTTTCTATGCATATAATTGACATAACTATTACTACCGTGAGGGGTTTTGATAACATTGCATGATCCACATTAGCGCCATTACTCTTGACCTCATGGTTGGCCCCAAAAATTCCCACTACATTTCACATCATGGACAATGGTTTACATTACAATGTTCTTTTGGGTCATACATGGATCCATGCTATGTAATTTTTCCATCTACTATTCATCAAATTTTCAAATTCATACATGATGGATGTGAGCATATTGTGGGTGTTGACCCATAGCCTTTCAAATAATACAAAGTTGATACAATTTCTTCTCAAGTACTTGCTATCACTCATCCTCAACATCCCATACCTATGGACAAATTATCCACCTATGTTGTAGGTGAATTTAGTATGGGTCTGATACTACCAATCATTTACCAAAATTTCTCCAATGCAATACATGTATCGATCCTACTACTTCTTCTACCGATAATGCAATACCACAAGAAAATATTGATGATTATTTCTTAGATGGTAATATCAAGACTATTGAACTTATTGATGAAAAATTATGCAAGATGAATTTTAATCCCATTCATGAAGATGAATATATGTCCCATTCTCTTTTTGTGTCTACTAGTCTTGGGCATTATCAACTTAAATTTTCTACATCTCGACACATTTTTTCCTGCTACCCCAACTAGTCATGACATATCCATTGTTATTGGATCCAACCCATTATGACATGTTATTAATACCCTTAATAATATCAATGTTAGTCGTATTATCACTATTATAGCACATCTTGATACCCCATAGGATTTAATATTTATTTGTCTTGATCTTGAGTTACTTACCTTACCATTTATGGGGCATTAGTCTACTAATAAGCTATCTTGACAATTGGGTACACCCTTTGTGACTTTCACGATATATCCGGTCATGGTACTAATCATTATCAAACTCTCATTGCTTGCATTCTTATGCTAAAATATAATGGTACTATCACCATATCCAAAAGAATCCTTGTGATTAAAACACTCACACTCTTTTGACTTAGTTAACTCTAGTAATCTGTTAGAGTAGGTATTTACCTTAGCTCATGTTCACCTAGGTACTTTATTTACCTTTATTGTATTTATCCTCACCCACTTATGTGTGTGGATATTTCTTTTATCTTATTTAGATATTAGGAGATATTATCTAGTTGTTAGGTATAGTTCTTTCCTTGATCTATGGTATTGACTAGTTCTTTCCTTGATCTATGGTATTGACTAGATCCTTGATGTCTAGTTCTCTCCTAAATCTATGGTCTTGACTAGTTCTTTGATGACTAGTTATTTCTTTGATTTATGGCTTGATCTACGACCTTGATTGGTTCTTAGATTATTATTCCTTGCCTATTTAAGCAAGGCCCATTCTCAATGTATTGCATTGAGTTCCATAATAATATATGATATTATTGCTCATTTGTTTGCAAAGGTTTTATGTAAAGTTATTCTGGCAAATTGCTTTCATCTTATTGATCGTGGTGTTTGATTAAGCATCTATGTTCTTGGCTTAGTACGATTGGTTATCGTTCCTTTCATGGTATCAAAGCAAGGAGATTGTAATTGACATTTGTTTGTAAGTTTTATTTTGTAAATAAATTATTTGTGTATTCATATATTTGGGATTTGGTCATATTTTGTTGCTGCGTGCATTTTTATGCAAAATAGAGGCTTCCATTGGATCGGAAGGTGTGAAAACCCTAAGATCAACTATAAACTTGGCCAATTCTAGAGGCAGTCGGTTTTTGTGGTTTTTTTTTTGACAGAGAAGCACACAGGCGCGCCTCGGGATTCAAGCCAAGGAAAAAAAATGTGATTTTATTTATTTGGGTTTGTTGGATTTCTCGAGATCTGTATGGGGTTTTTTTTGTAGCATATCTATCTCGGTTTTGCATGTAAGAAGGTTTTTAGATCTTTCCTTTTTGGCAGGGGTCCACGGATGTTGTGCACGTTTTTACTATTTTGGGAAAATCATAGGTTGCTATTTTCGGCAATAAAGGTCACTGTCTACACAGTCAAAAATAGTAATTTTTACCAGAAGTGGCGTTGGATGTGACTTTCTCGAAAACACGTGACACACCCCAAAATAGTAAGTTGTGCAAAATACCCATTAAAATCCTTAGCCTTGGTCATATGGTATGGTCATATGAGGGCTTAAAGCTTGTGATTCCTACTTAACTTTAGCCCCCTTTAATTTTATTTGTGTGGTGAAGGCAACAACAATTTATTTTGTTTTAGTGGCAACTAAAATAAATAACAGAGCAAAATATTAAAAAGCTTGTAACTTTTGATCGGTAACTCGGTTTTGAGTGCCATTTTTTTGCAAAAGTGCTTATTTTTTTGTGCTCTTTCCATTAGAAATATTTATTTTGAGACTTGCACTATAATTATAAAGTGCCAAATATGGAGGAGTGTTGTAATCAATTGTGGATGTAATTTCAGTTGAGCGACGTCCTAAATTTTTGGGAGTTGCAGTTTGTACCTATCATGGATTTATGAGAATGATATGCTTTTCTCTGAAGTATGTGGACTTCAAGAGGATATTGTAAAATTTGTGGAAGAAAATAGATCACTTAAGAAGTGAAATTCTCTTCTATAATCACTCATTCACGATAAGGATACAATAATACACTCCTGAGAACAAACTTGCTAGCCTACTCAACATCACCATCATATTGTGGACAACCATATCCATGCTCTAGTCCACTTGCATAGTTGTTGCTCTTGTACCCACTGACATTGATCTGCCAGTCTTTGAGCCTGAACCTGCTTTTGATGCTTCTAAACCTGTGAGGCTTATTACTGCATGCTCTTCCACATCTGTGCCTATTACAGTACCACATGTTGTGTATCCTACTTCTGCTCAGTTGCATGGCTTTTTTAAGAAGCATACCATTGCATTCAGTTCTCACATGCTCGTTTATGGGTCTCACTAGCGGAGTCATTGGCAGACATTCACAGGGTATTGTTTCCTCTATTCCACATGTTAAGTGGAATTCTCACCATGACATTGGTTTAGTAGATACTTCATTGGGATCACACATTGATAGAGCTCCTTTTTTGTTCGCTCGACTCTTTTGAGGATCATGAGCAACACATGAGTTCTACATCTTCACTCAAGCTTGAGAAACTGAGATTTCAGCTATCAGACATGATCAACCTGACACACATTCTGATGTTCTTTTGCATGCACCCATTGTGCATTTTGCACCAAGTCATATGCAGGCATCTTCTTCATCCATCCGTGTTGATTTGGGGTGGATATCTGATCACTCGTGGAGGCGACATAGGAATTCATTGAGAGGACTCTATAGGCGTGGCTCCTCCACCATTCGACCTCTTGCTCCACTTTTTATACCTTATGCATTGTGATGCTTCTTGTTTTGAGCATTTTTCTTTAGTAGGTGTAGTGTATCTCTCTTGTTTGTTGAGAGATTTTGTATCTGTATTTTTGACACTTTTGGCATGTTGACAGTATCTCTTGTGGGGGATCTATTATGGTGAATTCCAGTGTTATTTTGTCAGTGTTCGAGTAGTTGATTTTGGGCAACTCATACAAATTTGTAGCGTCACTCCACCCATTCAGTAGTATGGGAGGGTGTGGTGTTGATCTGCTTCTTCGGGTTTGTGTCCTTGCCTTGTTACCTTGGCTTTTCTTGGATCGTGACACTCTGGAGATTTTGTGTCCTTGCCTTGTTGCTTTGGTTATTGTTCTTGGATCGTGGCACACCTATTTGCAACACTTGATCGAATTATGTTTGGTGTTTTTTTACACTTTCGACATCACTCTGTTGATAGTCTCCTTGTATGGAGCTATTCTGGTGAAAGCCCAGTGTCAGTTGTTTTTGAGTTTTGTGATCGAGCAGTGGATTCAGACCACAGTGCACACCAAAATTCTTCACATTGTATGATTTTTTGAGCCGAGCTTCTTGGGATGCCTTGGAGTGGGTTTTTACTCTCTTTACTTTGTTGTTATTGGTTTTGGGTACCTTGCGGTGTCCCTTTTTCCTAGTTATTGTACATGAGTACCTCATTAGGCCTAGTTGTCGGGACTCATACTATGGACATGCCACTTCTATTTTGGCCCCTAGCTTCACTTGAGGGGGGGTGTTAGAGTAGGTATTTACCTTAGCTCATGTTCACCTAGGTACTTTATTTACCTTTATTGTATTTATCCTCACCCACTTATGTGTGTGGATATTTCTTTTATCTTATTTAGATATTAGGAGATATTATCTAGTTGTTAGGTATAGTTCTTTCCTTGATCTATGGTATTGACTAGTTCTTTCCTTGATCTATGGTATTGACTAGATCCTTGATGTCTAGTTCTCTCCTAAATCTATGGTCTTGACTAGTTCTTTGATGACTAGTTATTTCCTTGATTTATGGCTTGATCTACGACCTTGACTGGTTCTTAGATTGTTATTCCTTGCCTATTTAAGCAAGGCCCATTCTCAATGTATTGCATTGAGTTCCATAATAATATATGATATTCTTTGCTCATTTGTTTGCAAAGGTTTTATGTAAAGTTATTCTGGCGAATTGCTTTCATCTTATTTATCATGGTGTTTGATTAGCATCTGTGTTCTTGGCTTGGTACGATCTGGTTATCGTTCCTTTCATAATCATCAATGTAATGATGTTTTTCTTAGAATATATTACATTCATCATAACAACTAGGAATATATACTTCTTACTACCTGGATCCTAATAAGACCTTTTGTGCTTATGACACCTTACACACTCTTAATATTACCCCATCTAACATTATTAAAATTAACCTCGACATAGATGATATCCTTGACAATAGATAAGCTATTGTGCTACCCCCTTTTATTGTACATAAATAAACCATTGGAAAGATATGGAAGAGACCAATGATATTTTCAAAACAACTCAAAGATATTCACATAATAAAAAAACATTCACATATTTACAAAAATAAAAAATTAGGGCATGTTTATGTTTTGATTGGATAACTTGTTACATTATAGATGGTATTCTCCATATTAGTTTGATGGATAACATATATTTTCTATATATATTTTACACATGCATTCACAAGGTATATTGATTATGATGTAGGAATCAAACAAGTTAATACACGATGATATATGTTGGCTTGGATCCTTCCCATCGACACTCCTCTTAGGGCATCTCCTACACTACATAGGTGTTTTTGTTTCAATAGAGTTACTTTAGATTTCCTCATCACACTTGATTATATACATAGTGTCTATGTTATTTTTGAGCTAATAGGACTAACACATGTGTCTTGTGCAATGTTAACCTATCTTGTTATCTATATGTTTACTATCACTAGTTTCTATACATGTTTGATAAACTATTTCCACTACTTGTTTATATAAACTATTTCTTTATTTGACTACTATGTTATTTGACTCTTGCTTGATTACACTTCTCTCGATTTGCTTACTCTATATGATTTGAGTTCCTTGATTTTCTTGTGACATTGTGGGTGTCCCAAGTTTATGGCTCCAATCATATCTTGAATGTGTGTACTTGTTTCTATGTATGTGGCACATTGCCTTATATTTTAATTCTTTTATGGCACCATGTGTATCCCATGTTTACATTTATGCCTTCATTTGAATATGCTTCTATGTCTCTATATTATTGATTACATGTCTCTACATTGTTATTTGTAGTACTATGTTATTATACTCTCTAGTTTATGACACACTTGATTTATGCTCTAATGTTTCTATGACATTATTAATTTGGCTTATGATATGATTGTTATTCTTACTTCTATACAAATGTATTATTGTTTGTTGTGTGTTACATGTTACTTTCTTTGCCTATCATGGTTTCCACCATGTGCAACCCTTTATATTCTCAATGGTGACCACCATTGTAGTTGATTTAATTTAATTTGAATTAAATCTAAATATTTTAGAGTCACTATTGAACCAAATGATGTATAAATGTTGAAATGTAGAAATGACACAAGTAATCTAAGATGTAATATTTAAAACCCTAAGCAAAGAAGAAGGAGAGAGGAATTAGTTGATTTCTACTTGAGATGGGACCTGATATCGGACTAGGATAAGTGATGATCATACTAGACGAGTGTCGTTATGCTCATAATAAATTATAGAATCCACAGACAGAGCAGACATGGGCACCCACATAAGGATAGGGGTGATTGGGTGTTGGAGACTCGCTATTGTGCACCCGTGACTAGGCTAATGGTCAAAATCTGGTTTTTACATTGTCGCAGGTCTTGGTTGTTGTTTTCGTTTGATCACCTACTAGTCGTACAATGAATGTCGAGGTACATGTAACCTGTAAAATAGATATCACCTGTAAAATCCTACAAACCACATCAAATCCAAAAAAGAAAGATGTAAAATGGGAGTCGGACTAACCCCGATGGTCACCCCGAGAGTGAACTTATGACCGAGCGCTACACTACATCTCAGAATCCATGTAGTTCTTGTGAGTGTGTGAAAATGATGCCCTAGGATGCCCTTGTGCAAGTTTCACTTGATAGCGGGTTGTAGCTAAATGTAACAATGTAATATAATGTGTGGATGGAAAAATGAACTTCCCCTTCCTATGTAGTGTATGTAGAGTTGATGTAGCCATTTTCCCTTGAATGGATGCTAGATGGATGCTTTGAAGTGCTTTAGGTTCCTTTTGGATGCAAGCTTAGGTGATGATAGTAATGTTTAGTGCTTGGTCCTTTATTTTGAACACATAACTATGTATTTATATGATTCCCTTATTTGAATTTCATAATTGACAATTGGAAGGCCAACCCATAAGTGAAAAAGATGCCCAAAATATAAAAGAGACCCAAAAGAAGTGAGTAAGGTGAGGAAAAGGGGTAGGGGCACCCAGAGGGGATAGGGGGCACCTAGGCACTCTCCGTGTCCTAGATTGGGCGCTAGTGTTTGAAGCCATGAAATATAAATAAGTAAAATTCCAACTATGATATAGGGTGTGTAAGACCAAATAGAAAAAAAACACATAAAAGAGGCCAAAGACAATCATCAACCACTAGTTTTCTTGCTTATGAATCATGTAAATGATAGTATGCATTTAGGACCTAGAAATGTACCCAAGTGCATGATTTTGTGTCTACATTTTCCCCCACTTTATGTTGTTGAGTGAATACTTGATAACATAAAGTAGATAAGAGATGTGTACCTTATGATCTTATAGAGCGTGTGGTGAATAACGTGTTGAGTGGACAAGTGAAGCGTGGAATGATGAAAAGTGAAGCATGGAGACTAGGAAAGGAAATTGACCCTAGGGGTGAAGCATATGAGCTACTTGTACTTGGTGTTGTGATTGTTATAGGTCATTTCTTGTTGCATATTAAGGATGGACCTGCAAAAGAAGAGAGAAAAAGTAGTCAAAGTCATGTATATGAAAAATTAGCATAAATATGTGCAAAATATGTAAAAGTGTGTAAAAGGAAAGTGTGCACTGATGTAAAAGAGTGTAAAAAAAAGGGTATAAAGTCTTCCTAAAAATGTTGTGTAGAGCAAGTTTTTTGGGTGATCTCATGCCAAAGAGCAAGTGTTGGGGAGAGAGGTCTAGTTTTACTCTTCATCCATGATTCTACCTGATAAGCACCACTACAAATGGTGCATCCATGTTTAGTTCATGTTGTCCCAAATTAGTTCTAAATGTCTATGATTGTTATGATTTAAATGAGATATAATGCATTTTGTTTGGAGGATTGTGCTCAGTAATAAATAATAAAAAAAATCAAGGCTTATGTGAACTGTGATGATCTGAGAAGATGACTATGTGTGACCCTAGGACATTAGCACCTAGGGAGGACATAGGCACCTAGGCGTTATTTATCTCGAAGTTGGGCATTGGTGTCATGTTGTCTCAAGACCCATGTCATATTTCCATAGGCCCTTCTATGACTATATTTCGTGATGTTCTTGTGTTATGAAAATCAGATTATAACTCTAAGTTGTTGTAGGGGTGATTTTTTCATCTAATGTATGCTCCCCTCATTTGGGGTGCATACAATGACGATAGAGAGTGCGGTCCAATAGAGATGACTGATGCTAATATGAAGTGAAGTGGATACATGTGATGGGGGTAGGGGATGTGTATGGTAGAAACCAAGGCACATTTAAACAAAGTGGGTAGATACATACGTGTTAGTAGCAAAAGAAGTAAGCATGTCATAGAAAAACAATGTAATGAGAAAGTGTGCATACAAGATAGACCATGAAAAGAGGGTTTCAAACATGGGACATCACTCACAATGTCACAAGACAATCAGAGCGAAGTGTTAGGTATTATCCATGTTAGTACTCACATTATGGATTAGCATAATAATTATATTTGTGAGTTGGTAAAATATCTATGTGAGTAAGGTATAATAACAACTCATATTACGAGTTGTTTATTATATTATTGTTTGTGTGAGATTTGGTTGTTAAATAAAACTCACGTAACAGGGGTTTGGTGATTTTTTAGTTTCCTAAATTATAGGGACCCAAACATCCTATATGTATGGGTGTTATTCATTGTATTATGTATCTCGAATGTTGAAATATTATTATTATTGAGTGTTCACTGTATTTATCTTGTGTAGTTTGAACCAAATTTAAGATTTGGTATCGAAGAGCAACATAATGAGAGTATGGAAGGACATTCGTCGGCTACTATGTCTTTTGACAGATTCCTATGACTTGCACATTCCATAATGTCTTCGAGTTGTATTGTCTCATGTCATTTCATGCATACCCATGAAAAAGCATATTCACTCATGCTACATTCTGCATATTTTATTAAGAAAAAACACCTCTACCCATATATTTTCTTGGAGTATTCTATACGATCCGAGCATTGATAAAGATCTGGCATTATTTAATATATCCTTCTAGCTTTACACACAGTTTTAACTTCCTAGATCTTGGGATCTAAATGCTTCGTTAAGCATTGAAATCAAGTTTGATGTGATTTTTGTCATTGGATCATTCCAAACCACTTGATTCACACTCACTGGATTCCAGCTCCAAGCCTCTCGGTGACATGCAAATCCATGCAGACCCACATGAAATAAATCTCAAGATTTGTTGGTTTGTCACTTCAAGTCCTCTTACATTGGAAATCAGATGGATCATTCAATTTTTATGATGATTTGGATTTTGCATTGAGTCAATATCCTAAAAATTGAAGTCCACAGAGTGCGTGATACGGAGACAACCCAAAATCCAAAAATCGGGGATAAAGATCCACCCTATGACTTGTATTTTTCATCCACCAGTCCATATACAATACACACCCATGATTTATTTTGTTTTTAGTTTATAGAAGTTTTAGTAGTACATTTGGTTTAGTGTTTTTTCCTAATTTGAAAAACATGAATAGGATGAATTAATGTGTAAGAACATATTTACATGTGTCAATGAAAAAAAAGAGTCTTCTATTTCCATCTTGTTATTAAAAAATGTGGTATTAATTTTTTTTAGTAAAAACAAGTGATTTGTATTTAGATCATCACACATATATGATCTTAAAATAAAATCAAAAAAAATCATTGTATCCGTTATCATTTGTGGTCAATTTATTCTTGAGTATTTAAAAAGAAGAAAGTATAAATAGGGTTAGTTTTATTAAAAAGTAATCATAAATTACTTTTTATTTGTTTAGTGTATACAAAAAAAATTGAGTCATCATTATTGTCTCGAAATCTAGTTTGTAATTTAGTTATGAGTTATCGTCAAAAGTTATGTCATTGTAAAAAGTTAGTAAAAAAAAAGCGCCTCTTTCCTCACACGATCATTTTTGGTGTTACCCAACGTCTGGAAAATAATATGTTTCACATTATGGGGGGAAGTTATAAAAATAACCCCAATGTGGAACATAACAGCTTCAATGTCCAATTTGTTGAGTGAGCTAGCGTGACATTGGAGGATGGAGGAAATAGAGGCAGGAGGGAAATCAATGTCCTAAGTTCGTCACTACCTCGAGGTAGAAAATGCTTTAGTGACACCTTTTGTTATGTATAGAATGATGAATAAAATCAAAAGTGTATCCCTCAATTTTCGTCGTGTGGTGTGTTTCTTTGTTTTTCCTGTGATGATGATGATATGGAGATTTATACCATTGATACTATAACAGGAAGTGTTCTTGATCTGGAGTGATCCTTGACTTGATGGTTTATGTGAATTAAGCGTTAATGGGTCCTAATTCATGTATTCACCTGGATAGGTTGGAGCCCCTATTCATGGATGATGTAGTTCCCGTGGTGAGCAGTTGTGTGCGAGGATAGATACCATGTGTAGACTATGGAGTGGCATACGGCTTGTTTGAAGATGGTGTTTTCCCCCATGTTTGCACTAAGGGGGAATGTTAGGTATTATCCATGTTAGTGCTCACATTATGGATTATCATAATAATTATATTTGTGAGCTAGTAAAATATCTATGCGAGTAAGGTGTAATAACAACTCATATTACGAGTTGTTTATTATATTATTGTTTGTGTGAGATTTGGTTGTTAAACCAAACTCACGTAATAGGGGTTTGGTGGTTTGTTAGTTTCCTAAATTATAGGGACCCAAACATCCTATATGTATGGGTGTTATTCATTGTATTATGTATTCCCGAATGTTGAAATATTATTATTATTAAGTGTTCATTATATTTATCTTGTGCAATTTGAACCAAATTTAAGACGAAGTGGCCATAAGTAAGAAAACAATGATCAAACAAAGACATAGGGTATAACCCGTAAACAATAGAATACAATGACATACAATGTCAAGCAAAATGAATTAGACAACCATCGTGACATGTAATTCTACAAGGAAAATGTTACATATGATGCACTCGTTAGTATGTTAGAAAGATAAATAGTATGTCAAAAGCATGTATGGATCGGTGAAAGGTAAAGTAACAATAATAAGATGTAACAATAGAGCCTACGTAGTATGTAATAAAGTAGATGCCCCAGTTCCCGAGTTGGGACTGGTAAAAGGTACAATGCTAAGCATCATTAATACAAAGTGTGTAAGGACCTATAAGAGATTTGTATTAATAACTAGATGCCAAGTGAACACGCATGTGTATATGATAAAGATAATGACATATTGAGCATCTAACTAACATAGTGAGTAAGGTGCATCATGTAAGTATAAGTAAGCAATAAGTAAGTGCAACCAAGATATGCAATATGTTATGAGTGTGAATGAGATGGTATGCAATGTGTGAAGATGGATAGGAGCAGCGTCCCCCAATGAATGTGTATGAGATGAAGTTCATTTATAAAATACCCCTCAATAATCAAGAATGAACCATAAAACAAGAGTGCATCATCGGGAAATGGTTTGAAAATGTGTGCTAGAAAGATAGATCATGAAGCATAGAGCATGAAAAGTGAATGTGGTGAGGTTCATTTCAGATTTAGACCCTCAGTAGTCAAGTATGAACCGTGGAACTAGAGTGTGTCATAGGAAATGGTTTGAGAATGTGTGCTAGAAAGATAGATCATGAAGCATAGAGTGTGAAGAGTGAATGTGGTGAGGTTCATTTCATATTTAGACCCTCAATAGTTGAGTATGAACCGTGGAACTAAAGTGCATCATAGGAAATGTTTTGAGAATGTGCGGTAGAAACATAGATCATGAAGCATAGAGTGTGAAGAGTGAATGTGGTGAGGTTAATTTCATATTTATACCCTCAATAGTCGAGTATGAACTATGGAACTAGAGTGCATCATATGTTAATGCCAATACAAGTTTTGTATCAAGATGTGTAAGAGTAACTAGATGTAAAACACATAGCATAATGTGTATGCATAGAGATTAGAAATAATTGGTAATGATTGAAGGGGGATAAAGCATGATGCCCCCTAAGTGTGAGGAGGATAGAAGGATATCTAATGATAGTGAAGGGAAAGGGCCCTCCACCTGATGTCCGAGGAGATAAAGGCATGTGATGATGTTCTAAGATCGACAGAGTATGAGAGTAATGATGTACATATGAAGGAGACCTATGTGGTGAAGGAGGTGGTGAACACCTATGTGAAGGGATTTCCCAAGTAGGGGACTTATGCTGATGAGATGGACTAGTGGACCTATGAGGATGAGAGCATCATGAAGTAGGATGTGTGTGGATAGGAGAACTAGGTGTTAAATGTGCCTTAGATTTGAGAGGCCCATATATTGTAGTTGGTGGAAGTATATCATTGAGACTGAGGTTTAGATAATGGTGTGCATGGTGGAACACCTTTAATAGTGACAACTTGTTTATTGTAAATGAATTTGAGACATAAATGATGCATGGAGGGGATATCTTGAGCATCGTGGAAGCCAAGGGAGACCTAAGAACATGTCACAACCTTTGATTGAAGATGCCACAACGAATGACACAAGCATGGTAAGAGGCCCAACTATAATGGGAAACCTAATGTATCTAAAATAATTAGGAACTGGATATGTGATAGTAAATATTGGACATTTGATAGCCATAAGAAGTGCAATAGAGCATACACTAATAGGATCCCTAGATAGATCATGGTGTTATTGACAATGTATGAACCAATAAAAGCATTAATGTGTAATGAATTTGAAGTAAATGTAGCATGATAATCGTGATATGAAAATGTAATGGTTGGTGGTGATGCATTAACATAAGTGACAAGAAAGTCAAGGGGCCCCGATGAAGGAGGGGGCACAACTCGATATGTATGATTAGAAAAAGAATCATGAGTTTGCATGTCATGCTTAGGCAAAGGATCATTAAAGTTTTTTTAGCTTTTTATTACCATTGATCGGTTTAGAAGATGGCTTTGGGAGCTCAAGTGAATTATTGTTAATAAGATCTTGAATTAGATGCTGAGTTTGAAACAATAATGGTAGAGTGCTCAATGCATTGATGATAGTCACATTTAGCATTTTCATCATAATTGTGGCCATGAGGGCGAGATGGATCAAGATTGAGTGGGTGGTGGAAGAGTGATTAGATTGCTTTCGAGAAGTTGAGGTAATAGAAATCGAGGTGCATATGGTAATTTGGTGAAAGTACACTTTGGAGGTTGTCATTGAAGCTTTTTAGGAGGAGAGACAACATTGACATTAGCATTTGCTTCAAGTAGGTTTAGGAGATGGCTTGAATGTTGATTTAGCTTGAAACCTATTAGAAGAAGATGAAGGAGAATCATGATACTTGAGTTTTCCCATAGATATAAGTTTGAATTCATGCATTTTAAGCATATGGCATAATTGATCAAATGAAGGAGAGGTCTCAAAGATAACACTCTCTCTGTATTGGTGGTAAGATGTTTTGAACAAAAATATCTTGTAATTCTAAATCAACAAACACATTGGTCATCTTAGCTAGATTGTTCTTGTAACATAACACATAGTCAACTAGATGTTCATTAGATATTTTTTTAATTTGAGTGAGTTGTGCATAAGAGATATTAGTGCCGATATTGATTGAAAAATGAGCAAGAAAATCATCGACTAGATGTGTGAAAGAAGTTACCAAATGAATAGGTAGATCATAAAACCAACACATGGTGTAATCTTGAAGACTCCTAGAAATAACTTAACTAGTAATGTATAATCATCTGCATAATCTAGACATGCCACATGAAAAGCTCAAAGATGCTATCGAGGGTCTGTTGGACCCCTAAATTAACTAAGTACCTAAGGTGTGAAACTTGGTGGCACGTGGAAGTAGGGAATGAAGGAATGCAGTGGAAGTAGTCCTTGGATATGCATGAAGGCTCATGAAGAGGCATGATGGATTCATGACTTAGTGAGTTTTGGATAGTAGGAAAGGATGCATTTAGGGAACAAATGAAAAAGTGACCAGATACATATATGGATAAGCTATGGAGACTTGCAGCTCAAGGAAAAGATATTTTAGGGCATCAATATGGTTATCATGAAAGGATAAGGAGCTGAGTTTGTTATGGATTAGCTGGCACATGCATGCTAAGGACACTCAATTAGGGAAACACATGATGACATTTGGCATGTTCTTGGGTAGTGGTAGGGCAATCATAAAATATTCCTTCAAGCTTTCTTATGTAATGATGAGTGGTTAAGAGGAGATTCCTTGAGCGTTCCCCATATGTGTGGTTTTACGAGAGAGGTTAAGAAGGGAGGTGTCTGTGCAAGTATGAGAGGAAGATAATTAGTAAAAATGTGTAATGTGTGAAGGTGAGATTTGTAATATGTCGAAGCTTTACTACTATAAATATCTTCATATATGGAACTCTTTTGATGTAATATTGGCTATTGTACTTTGGCTAATGAATATAATGAAGTAATTCTGAAGCACTTATGTGATGGATCTTGATCTGTACATTTCCTTTTTATGTTCATGGGTGTATTATTAGTTTTCTTGATGATAATCATGATTTAGTTCTACTTCCATTATAATATGATCATGTTATCCTATGTTCTGGTGCATTAGATTAGGAGTTAGTGCTTGAATTTGGTTGTTAAGAATGGGTGTGTCATTCTTTGTTTGTACAATAACCCCTTATTAAGGAAGAAAATTCTCATGAAGCTCACATAAAGGAGGGGCTCGAAACCTACACATACCTCGGGTGAGCTTCCAAACTAGTCTAGATGATGTGCCGGCACGCTTGGGGTTGATTGGCAAAGTAAGAGGTAAATAGAGACTACAAGGTCACCATGGCCATTGAAAGTGGGCAACTTATGGGTGATGAAATTGAGAGGAAGTGGATAAAAAAATGGTTGGTGAAAAGGAGTATGCAGAAGTAAGGGGTCAAGAGATGGAGAGAAGCATGACATAGCTTGTTGAATGAGATGGATTTGAACTTATGGGTCATAATATAGGAAGCTAAGTATTGAGTGCCGAAGAGGAATCAGTTATGCATTAGAAGAATTAGTGTGGAGGAGGGAGTGGTAGAAATAAGAATGGAAATATGAATGTTAAGGGGTTGGTTGGAGGCCATGGTAGTGAAGAGGAACCTATAAGAGGTACAAAAAGAAAGATCTCGAGAGTGTTTGGCAAAAAGTAAAGCATTGAGAACATGTGGAAGATGCGAAGGATTAACACACAAAGCTTGATGAAAATTAGTGAGCTTGTCTAATTGTTCTTGATCAACATTAGTGTCCTCATCGTATGATTGCTCATTATCAAAGGTTTCAATGTATTTTAGAGGAACATTTTGTGAGTTAGAAAAGGGGTTATCAGATTCAACCATTGACCTAGAAGATTTACGAATAGAGGGAGGAAGCTCAATGTACTCAAAGGAACCAAAATGACCACTATGAGTGATAGGCATAAAAAGAAAACCCTAGAGAGAAGGTGGGATTTGAGCGATGGGTTCACCAAATGATTTAATTTAATTTAATTTAAATCTAAATATTTTAGAGTCACTTCTTGAACCAAATGATGTATAAATGCTGAAATATAGGAATGACACAAGCAATATAAGATGTAATATTTAAAACCCTAAGCAAAGAAGGAGAGAGGAATTAATTGATTTCCGCTTAAGATGGGATTGATATAGACCTAGAGAAGTGATGAAAAATTGGAAAAAGTGTCGTTATTACTCACAATAAATTCTAGAATCCTTAGATAAAGCCAAACATGGGCCCCCACGAAAGGACAAGGGCGCTGGGTGCTGGAGAGATGCTATCGAGTGCTCATGTGATGCGTAAATGGTCGAATATGATTTTTATAGTGTCACAAGGTCTTTTTTATTGTTTCGTTTTGATCACATGTTAGTCACACAATGAATGTTGGAGGTACCTGTAACCTGTAAAATAAATATCACCTATAAAAGCCCACAAGCCACATTAAATCCAAACAAAGAAAGATGTAGAATGTGAAGTCGGACTAATCGATGGTTACCCCATAGTAAACTTATAACCAAGCACCGCACTACATATCAAAATCCATGTAGTTCTTGTGAGTGTGTGTGAAAATGATGCCCTAGGATGCCCTTATGTAACTTGCACTTGATAGCGGGCTATAGCTAAATGTAACAATGTAGTAGAATGTGTGGATGGAAAAATGAAATTCCCCTTCCCATGTAGAGTTGTTTCAGCCCTTGTCCCTTGAATGGATGTTAGATGGATGCCTTGAAGTGTTTTAGGTGGCTTTTGGATGTAGGATTAGGTTATGATAGTAATGCTTAGAGCTTGGTCCTTTATTTTGAACACATAACTATGTATTTATATGATTCCCTTATTTTAATTTCATAATCGACAACTGGAAGGTCAATCCATAAGTGAAAAGATGCCTAAAATATAAAAGAGACCCAAAAGAAGCGAATAAGATGAAAAAGGGACAAGGGCTCCCGAGAGGGGACATGGTCATCGAGCACTCTTGTATTGGTTGGGAAATTGGTGTATCAAGCCATGAAAGATAAATAAGTAAAATCACGAATGGGTTGTGGGGTGTGTAAGACCAAATAGAAAACAAGAAACACATAAAAGAGCCAAAGACAATTGTGAAAACTAGTTTTCTTGCTTAGGAATCATGTAAATGTTAGTATTATTTTAGGACCTAGAAATGTACCCAAGTGAGTGATTTGGTGTCTACAACAACCTTCTACATGATCCTACATAGATTATTAAACTTATAACACATGATACACATATGTTCTTTTGAGTTGTGTGCTCAAATGCTTTATCACACACACCTCAAAAGAGGTGGAATTCATCATGATATATTCGACATCTACATATAGATTATAGACACATGAGAAAGTTTTTATAGGGTCCAAATCCTTACAAAAAAACACAAATACTGAAAAGAGGTAGAATATAAACAAGTCAAAACCATACAATATAGTCAAGGCCATGGTATGATCTTGACTAGGATGGATGTTCCTGAATAGGAGGCATATTCTTAGGAATTTTTTTAGTTTTCTCATATTATATCTATTTATAGGCTTCTCCTATAATTTCATATACAAATTACTCAGTTCAAAAATGATAAAGGGGGTGTGAGTACTTCATTCTCTCTCCTCTACTTACTTAGACACAATTGTAAGAACAATGTTTTGGGCCATGAGCCACCTTATCCCCTATTATATTATAGAATTTATATACTCAATATTAATAATACAACACCTTATGAGGGCATGGCCTATCCATTCTTCCTCATGGTTCTATCTTACTCAAAATTATAACAATACAAAATTGGACCTAGATCCATCTATAACAATGTGGTCTCCGGGTTTTTTTGGAAGGTGTCGAAGCAGCTAAGTTCTTCATAGGTTGTCCTTCCTCTTCTCTCACAATATTCTAAAATGTGGAAGGTGTCGAAGCAACCGATGAGCCCAAAAATGGCCCATTTTATACAAGATTTGACATTCTTTTTCCTTGCATAAATTACATAAAGTGGATCTAAGTGTAATTTATAAACTTATGGTTTATTTAGAATAAAATAGAGAGTATATATCATGGTTATTTCTTTAGAATTCATTGTTATCTTTTGTATTAGTTATTTCTAATTATTATTGGGAAAAAGATGTCAATTTGTGCATATGTAGTCCATACTTTGTTATAATTGTTGAATAAGGGATTTTGAGCACTAAGCACCAACTATAACTAGCCTTGGAGGATCTTCAACATCTCTCATATCAGCTCCAAATATTGTTATTTCAGCATTGCACCATCTCTCGGAGGTTCCCCCACTACTTCAGGAGGTTTCCTCACTAACTCCGGAGGTTCCCTCACTAGTTTTAGAGGTTTCCTTCACTAGCTTTAGAAGTTCCGTCACAAGCTCCAGAGGTTCCTTCACTAGCTCTAGAGGTTCCTTCACTAGCTATGGAGTTGAATATTAGATATTCGAAGTTGAACATTAGAGCTCTAGAGATGGATATTAAAGATCTGGAGATGAATACTAGAGCTACAAAGATGAGCATAACTCTAAGGGTGGTTTGAGAAGCATTGTTATCTATTTTGGAAATCATTCTAAAAATAGATATTTCCATAAGTGTTTTATTATTTGTAAAATAAGGAAGAATCAATATTCATTTTGATTCTCAAAAATAAAATAAGAAAGTCGGGTTATTAGTTAGATCTAGATAAGCTCTCTCCATATTTTTGGAGATTGATGTTATTTATTGATAGATTGAAATATTAGTTGATAAGATTTGATTGAGATGTATGCCTTAAAATAAGGAGTTGGTTGGAAGCATGAAATTATAAATGCAACCTCCCACACCAAGGAATGTAACCTCCATTATTCTAATTAATTCATTTTGAGGTTCTGTTGCATCCAATTTGTAAATAAGTGTTGATTAAAATCCTCTTATGAGGAATGATCGGCCACTCATTCTAAGGAAGATGGATATGTGTTTATGTTTGTTTCTTCATTTTGTAATTATATTTTTATTGTCTTTTTTTTTGTACCATGTAATTATTCCTTTGGTGTATGTTTGTTGTGAACTTATAGGTGTTTTATGTGTTTATTATTTATTTTCAATTCAAAATTTCCTTTCTGCAAGAGTGACATTTAATTTAATGTACATGCTCATTTGAATTATTGCAAGTGTGTTTCAATTCATGCAAGTGTGTTTCCAATTCTTGCAAGTGTGCCTTTCAATTCTCAAGTTTGCAAGTTTGCATTTCAATTCCTGCAAGTGTGGATTTGGTAGAAGAGACCATTTTCCAGAGATCTCTCTCTCCTATTGCAAACTTTCATGGACACCAGCCCTGGATTGACATTATTTAATGATGAGGATTGAAAAACGTAACATTTTGGCATCGTTGTCGGGAACATAATGTTATTAGAGATTCATAATTTTCTAAGAGAATTTTCTAGTGATAATAGATAAACAAGTTCCTGTGAGAGGGAATGTATCTTAGAAAATTTTGTGATAGGAGATACTTAGTTGATGGTTTCTTTAGATTTATTTTCCTACAAAGTAGATTAGAATTTACTTTTTTGCAATTAGGATTTAGACCCCCATCTCATACTAACACAAATATGTAGAAAAATGTAACTACAAACATCATAAAGGAATAATTTGTTATTGATGTAGGTGGGTACAAAATTCCATATTGAATGAAGAATATAACGAGATGACATTACAATGATCGTAAAGCTACAACTCGCTCATTTTTAAATAAATAAAGGATAATAAAATCATGCTTCTACCAACTTCTAATTTCTACTAAGATAAATTTGCAATAGAGTTCATGTAATCGCTAAATTCAAATACCCGAGTCCGAAGAAATGTTGAGTATTGAATCCTTCAAGTAAGAGCATTACATTTTTAGAAATTACTAACATAGAACTATTGGACAAAGTAATGGTTTTAGATTTAGAGATAACATATGGAGATATGAAGAATTTGAACCGCATTGAGGTAAAGATAATCTGCAATTGAAATTAAAGCAACAAATTCCTTAAAACCATCAATTGTAAGAGGTATGTCCGAACCCTTTGTGAATTTAATGATGTCATACATTACATTTTTCCTAAGAGTAATAATATTGGGCTAATTTTTTTATTTTAATGTCCAAACCATTATAAAGAAGATTACTACTAATAAGGTGCCACTAGATCATATAGTTAGATTTTTGAATCACATGATAACAAAAATCACATGAATATTTACATGCAAATCGGTTATAAACTAATTTGTAGAAAATAAAAATTCCATATAGATCATGCATTAGCTACACCTCAACTAGATTTGAAAGGATCAAACAAAATCATGCAATAATTACGCCTAGGAAAATGTAGAGAGACTGTGTGCACTACATGTTGAAATAATCATTTGGACATTGGAAATGATGCAAGAATCATGGAAGAAATAGATCAGACAATTTCAAAAATATTGCATTAAAATAATAGATAAGAATGCTTAAAATAATGCATCATTAAATGTATCGAATCACAAGAAAGCATGCTCTAAATCGGTCAACAACCTTGCGCATGACGTAAAAATAGCTTTCAGATTTTGCATGGGCAAAGAAATCATATCTAGAACATTATTGGTAAGTCCTACATGTCACTCCATAATTATTAATTTTATTGTTTCCATTTTTAGGAGGAATCACTACTTTTTAGCACCAACGATTGTTGAGGTTGATGCTCCCACATTGGTGGATCTAAATTTATCAAGTGCTATTTTTCTTTGGTTGGTTGTTAAGTTTATACAAATATTTTTGTGATTATTTCTAAACTATAGCAATAACACTAGATAGAAAATATAAATGTATTTTGTATACATGCAAGCACCAATGTTTTATGAGAATAATTTACAATTAGAACTCAAAATACTCAAGAATTTTAAAATAATATGGTCTCAATTCTAGTTTTTTTGTTTTATGTGTTTACTATCAAACCGCATAGGATAATGAAGTTTGTAAAAAAATGACAATGATCCCAAAATAATCGAGACTTATATATCGAGAAATAGTAACATGCAAACCAAAACAAAAATTTTATATATGATGATATGAGACTATGCAATTAATCATTTCTAAGTGATGCAGATGTTGGAGATTAGTAGAAATCAAAGTTTTCATCAAGATTTTTATATGATGCAAAAATGATAAATATCTTCAATTATAAGAATTTTTGTGGTTACAAAAGTGGTAATATGGGCTTGGCTTCCTACCCTTAACCGTGTTAGGGGTTGTCGCCCCAAACCCTCGCTTTTGATTTCCTAGCCAAAGAAGAAGATGGTGAAGAGCTTCATGGAAAATAGTAGTGTTGTTTTCTTAACTCTCATGCTGAAATCTGCTCAAGTATCATTTTTATTATTAATTATTGGGAAAGAAAATTTAATATCAATATTCTTAGCAGGAGACAATGTTTTATAAGGAGAATGGACAAAATATCAAGATGATTTTTCTTTGAAAGAAACATGATGCTGATTGGTTGATAAAGAATAGATCGAGTTTACAGTTTGTAAGAAGAACCATGCAAATATTATTTGTAGCTCAAGGAAAACAATGGCCTTCAAAATTTAGTTATCCAAGTATGTTTTCCAACTCTTTATTACATTATGTTAAATTTTTGGCATTAGTCATTATTTCCACCAACCATCTATTCCAATGCTTAAATTTTTATTATCGGAAACCATCACCCAACATTAACATCCATAATTGTTAATTTTTTAGTAACTTTCCAATTTTTTTAGAAATCTAGCTAGACCTTCCATATAAAAGAACATTTATTATTTTCTACACAATCAATCAATAAAAAGGATTGATGACATTTTATTCCATCCCATACCATCTAAATTCAAGAATTCATTGAAACCATATCCACCATCATAATAAAAGAACTTATCCGAGGGAATTCATTTTTTACAATAAAATTCCATTATAAATAAAATTAATTCTTGAACCATAACTGAAATAATTTCCTCCATATATGTTTGAATTTTCCTTTTAATATTCATATCATTGGCATTTACAATTCTTTTATATTGTTAATATTATGCTTCTTTGGAAAGGTTTTTGTTTGAGTTTTTGTAGGATAATCTTGTGACAAGGAGTGCTCTTAGAGATTACAATGGATAGATTTTTGTCTATAACTTCATCAAGCAGATGACACCTTATCTTGAGCTATCTCTAGACAAAAATGAGAATCAATATAAACATACATCAATCATGCGAGTTATTTATTATCATTACATGGACCAAGGATGAAGAAATATCAACAATTTTGTTACATATAACAAAGATTCAAGGATACATTTGGAAGCAACATGAGGATGTATACATTCTATTTCTAACATTTTCCATGTCATAATTTCTCAAAATTTCAAAATAATTAAAAAAACCAACAATTAAAATCCTCGGGCATTGTTGGCGGTCTTGGTTTGAAAACCAACTTGTTAGCAGACCAAGTACTGGAAAAAGAGACTTGATTAGAAAACCAACTTGATGATTAATCAAAGGAAAAAGTAAAAAATAAAATGGAAAAGTTAAAAACCAAAAAAAGACAACTTTTTCACATAAACAATAAAGTAGATGAATGCTTACTTTCATGCTCTTGTTTCTCAACATATCAGGAATGCATTTTTATCAACACTTTTCCCAACATTTTCAATTTTGTTGACAAGGAAGAGACAACAAAGACTGAACTATGCCAATGTATTTTACTTTTAAATCTACTTGTAAGTTTTATTATTACATAAAGATCCACTTTTACATTGCATGCATGAGATTGAGGATGAAAAAGAAGGCAAAAGAATTGGGCATATTAAATTACAATTGTTAAAAACATCTTTTGGTATATGAATTTGATGATGACAATCATTCCTTCAAGCCTATGTTGGAAAAGTTCAAAACAAAAAGATTTGTTATGAGGATTCTTTCTATATGGATTCATTTTCTATAGAAAAATAAAGAGAAAAGAGAAAATAAATACAAGTAAATGTTGTTTTATAGTAAAAATAAATTTTTTCAAAGCATGGCAAGAAACTCTCCACACAAGAACCTACTCTCACAAAAACAAGGAAGAGTAGCTGCAAAAAAATGCACACAAGAACCTAATCTCGAGTAAAAATTAAACCTACGTTAGTGGATAAATTAAATTTTTCAAAGCATGGCAAGAAACTCTCCACATAAGAACCTACTCTCCACATAAGAACCTACGTTAGTGGATAAATTAAACCTTTATAAAATCAAGTTAATTGTTATTATTTTACATTAAATAAGCTCGTAGTGAAATAAATAAATTCTCCATTTTGGATAGAATGAGCCTTTGGTGGGAAATACAATAAATCTTGTTAAATCAAATTTACGTCAATTATAGGGTTAAGATGGGGAATAAAATTATTACCCTCGTAGGCAATTAAGGCTCCAAGATTTAATAAACAACTTATTTGAATAGTTATTACTTTTTATAGTTATTGTGATTGATTTGGTAAAACTCTTAAATGACTATTGAGCATTAATGGCCGACATTACATCCACATTACATGGAATATAATTTTAATCCATTTTTTTTTTTTTTGCGTCAGGAGAAACAATTATTGATTCATTATTAACTAATTAACCAAATGACATTAACCAACATCTTTAACTCTTAAAAAGCTATTCTAAATTTTATAGGTTAACAAGATAATTAGATGGTTAATTTGGGTCGTAAAAATCATAGGCACAAGATTTCTTCCATAGCTCAACATAATCGTGAGAAATGAAAAACAACATAAAATCAAATAATCATGTAGATCTTTCTTCTAAATCCTCTCATGCTTCTATTTCATACAACAATCCATCAGTTGGTGGCATTTTAAGTCCCCAAAAATGTTCATCTAAGAGGAAGGCAAACATAGTCGAGATTTCCATCAAGAAATGAGAAAATAATAAAAATAATGTCCGGTTATGTGTTGAAACACTTATAGTAAAAATGAAACTATCGGGATATACGTTAGCTTAGGCATTGATAATATTACATAAAAATGACTTACTTTTAGAATATGGTGCCTTAAGGATTTGTACATCGCACTCATTTTCTCCTTCAAGCAATTAGCACAAATGACATGTAGCCCATATGTGACTTTCTCAAACAAAGAAGAAGATTACCTACTTTCCTCCAACATTTTCCTTTCCCTGTGTAATTCTCCTCCCACTGTCTCTTTCTTCATCACCATGTTTCCTCTTGCAATATTTCTCTTTTGCTTTTCCCTATCGGCATATCCATTGCATTACTCACATGTGAATACTAATTTATTACTAAGATAACTATTTTTACTATAATTAGAGAGTGATTTGGTTGAGATAAATGTATTTTAATTTATCAAAGGCTTACATGTGTGCTCTTTGAAATGTTTTTCTTTTAATTAGAGAACATTTTATTACATTATTAGAAGGTGATATAATTAAGATTATAAAAAAATTATAACCAATTTTAATAATTTTATATCGTATTGATTCAAGAATGTAATAGAATTTTACCAAGTTCCCTCGTCTCTTTTTCTTCTAATTTTGTTTTCGAGAAAGTTTATTTTCATTTATAATTTGAGTATCACAAATTGTAAAATGGATACAACTAATAAATTAAATGGTGCAAAATTTTGAAAAGGTCAAACGTTATGTTAAGGAGGAAACTAAAGTTTTAATTTTATGTGCATAAAAATAACTCCCGCCCAAATATAATTCATAATGAACATGAATATGATTATTTGATTTCTATTGCTAGAGAGAAGATAAGGTCAATAATGAGATAAAATAGATTAGATATCCTTTTGAAATGTCCCACTTCTTTAAAAAATCAGTCAAAGACCTTTAGCCCAATTTTGTTTCCCGACGGCTAAAGGGTGATAGAAAGGAAACTTATCATAATGAATTAATTATAAAAATGTAATATAAAATAATATTATAAGCACTTTATATTAATTTATTAATGATAAAGTCAAATAAAAACAAAAAACAAAAATATAAAGTGATAAAGTAAAATAAGAAAAAAGGAAATGTCACTTTATATTTATTATTCTCCCCTAGGAGAAAATGCGACCCCTTTGGTGGATGGAATAAGGTGGAAAAAACATTAAATGAGGGAGGTGAAAGATGATTGGAAGTTGATGGTGACTATTTGGCCAAGTTCATCTATAAAAACAAGTCGACTTGCTTGTAGAAGACGTCTTTTTCTATTTTATAAAATGTAATTTGTATGTTGAGCTTTGAGCTTGCATCAAAAATATTCTAAGGACAAAAACCCTTAAAGATAATCTCTCGAGGACAAAAATCCTCTAAGAGATCTAGAAGAAGAACAAAAAATCTCCATACAGAGGTTTCCATTGCAGATCAAGGGTTTATTGGTGTTTTCCAATTATTTTCCGGTGGTATTGAGAGCTGAAGTTATCGATTTCATTTAAGGGTTTCAAGGAGGAAGGTTGTTGTTGTATTTACCCTCCATTTCCATCCATTTCTATGTGGAGCAACTATTTAAGAAACTAATATATGGTATTTTGGAGTTGTTTTTAGAGCTGATATAGTTCTAGTCATATTTCTAATTTTTAGAAATCAAGTCAGCTATTTTGTATAATTTTTGGAGCTAAAGAAGTTGTATTTTCACTGGGTGTCTGAGGAGCATCTTGTAGATTTGGAATTAAAAATCAGCCTTCTATTTTGACCCAAATTGGTATTTTTCTCATATTCTTTTCTTTATAAAAAAATATTGATCAAATTGGGAAAGGAATTGAGTTAAAATACTTCAGTTTTGGTTGATTTCATTCATTCATGCAAGTCGCCTTTTATGTATAAAAATTCAGATCTGCATTGAATTTTTTTATAAATTATCTAGAACTTGCTCTTTGGATTGGGATTTGCCTAAAATCCATCTAGGGTTGAAAAGTGTCCATTTGGGGACATTACAGTGGTATCAGAGCAATGATTCTCCCAGCCTGTGAAGGGGAAATCAGATTTGCATGGACAAAGGTGACAGAGGTTTTAGATACCATTACTCAAGAAGAACTCCAAGAAAAGAAGATATGGATGATAGAGAAAGATTTCCAACATCATAGGAGTTGATTTATATGAATGAGGTATTCTCTAGAGGTAATAGAGAGCTACATAACTATTTGATAGAAGCCCACAGAGATCTAAGAGACTCCTTTATAGGGGCCATTGCTGATTTGGGAAGATCCCTACATGGGCTAAGTACTAACAAGAAAAACTCTCAAGGAAACCAAGGTGAAGGAAGCTCTTCTACTCATCATATAGAAAAAGTCTCAAGCAAGACTCCTTCTAAGTTCTTTTGTGCTAATTTCCTTCAAAGAACTGAGCCACAAGAGGAGAGAACAACCACAAACACATGGGTTTGCTGAAGAAATGGACATATATGGATAAGAGTATGCATCATTGAATCCCAACACAAAGGAGCTGCTTTCATTCAAAGACTTTTGCCAACTAAGGAGAAGCAAAATACCAAAGAAGAAGGTGAGTCATCCACAAGAGCCAAGGAAAGATATCCAACATAGATTGGGTAAGATTACTCTTCCTACATATGATGGTACGAGATAAATGTTCTGCTAGGGCTTGGTTGCAAAATTAGATACTTGTCACTAAATCCTATGTATGAGGAAGACAACCTCAAATTTGTCACCTTGCATCTTGATAGTGGTCTAGTAAACAAATGACACAAGGACATGGTTCTATTTCCACTCTTAATGAGTTTATTCAAAGGCTAATAGAAAGGTTTGACAGGAAAGATCTAGAAGTGCATTTCAGGGAGTTGGCACAACTAAAACAAGAGACATCAGTGGAAAGGTATGTTGCTGATTTTCAGAAATCAACGGTCTTGGTTTGTGATATTAGTGAAAGAAGGTTAGTTGTTTTGTTCAAGGAGGGCTTGACCGAACCTCTTAGAGGCTTGGTGAAGTCTTTTGAGCCTCTATCTATTCAGGATGCCATGAAGAGGTCATTAAATTTAGAATTTACAGAGGGTAAGAGCAAAAATATGTAGTTTGGGAAACAATGAACAACACCTTTAAGACAACAAAGGAGTTCATTTGAGTAGCCAATAACAACTTAACATGATAAGAAAGGGGCAACAATTAGTGGGCAACATGGAAAGACAAAGGAATGAGAGAGAAAATCCAAGAAATAGAAAGCAATGAATGAGTTAAGAAGAAATAAATTGTGTTTCCATCAGAAGACCCATGGACAATCAATCATCATTGTCAAGGTAAGGGATCTATCCACTACATTGAAGTAGTTTCGCATGATGATGAGAATGAAGATAATATTGATCCAAAGAAGAATGATGACTAGGTAAAAAGAGGGGAAGTGGTTATTACAGTGCCACCATCACTATATTAGTTGTACCACCTAGTTTCTATGCGTTCTAGGTTAGAGGATATCTTCATGGGCAAAAGATCACCATATTGATCGATAGTGGAGCAACACACAACTTCATTGATGAAGATTTGGTTGCCAAGATAGGATTGTAAGAAGAAGATTTCCAAGGATTCAATGTGATTGTGGCAGATGGACATTCAATCACATGCACAAAGAAGATTCCACAACTTAAGTTCACCATAGGAGATCATGAGGTAAGTGATGATTTTTATGTTGTTAGTATTGGTGGATTGGATTTAGTACTTAGTGTACAATGGCTACAATTTTAGGCGAGTTCTTCATCCAAAATTATCGCAGCTATGGAGTTGAAGTTCAAAGTGCAAGACAAGGAAGTTGTTTTGCAAAGCATGAGGAATGGTATTCCTCAAGTTATGGCAACCAAAAGCATGGTAAGTTATTTCTAAGGGAAGATTGCACATGATGAGGATGATGAAGAAAGATGCATGTCATCTAGTTTATTGCAACAATTGTATCATGAGGGAATTCAGCCCATTATAGATCGGGATGACATCACAAGGTATGGAATGAGTAAGATAATGTCATATTTATTGCTGCATATTCAAATTTATTTCCTCTTGAGAAAAATGAGGAATTAGAGGATGAAATCTGCAATATAAAGTATGTGCATACCTTTGATGCAAATTTGTGTATATGATCATCATGAGAAAGGTATATGGTGGCAAGATCTATCTCACTTGATAGGTATAGGAGCCCGAATTTTGGAACACTATAGTATGTATTATCTCTTGCACATGGCAAGTGGACAAACAAGTTGGAATTGCATGAGGGAATGTAATCGGGGGAAGGGAGGACCTGAAATGTCTCACTTTCTAAAAATAATCAATCGAAGACCTCTAGCCCAATTTTGTTTCCCGATGGCTAAAGGGCGATAGAAAGGGAAACTTATCATAATAAATTAATTATAAAAGTGCAATATAAAATAATACTATAAACACTTTATAATAATTTATTAATAATGGAGTCAAATAAAAATAGAAAAGAAAAATATAAAGTGATAAAGTAAAATAAGAAAAAAAGGAAATGTCACTTTATATTTATTATTCTCCCTAGGAGAAAATGCGACCCCTTTGGTGGATGAAATAAAGTGGAAAAAACATTAAATGAGGGAGGTGAAAGCTGATTGGAAGTTGAGGGTGGCTATTTGGCCAAGTTCATCTATAAAAAAAGTTGATTTGCTTGTAAAAGACATCCTTTTTATATTTAACAAAATCGATTTGTATGTTGAGCTTTGAGCTTGCATCAAAACTATTCCAAGGACGAAAACTCTTAGAGATATTGAGGATGAAAACCCTCTAAGAGATTTAGAAGAAGAACGAAAAATCTCCTTCTAGTTGAGAGGATTATCCATATAGGGGTTTCCATTGCGGATCAAGGGTTTATTGGTGTTTTCCAATTATTTTCCAAAGTGGTATTGAGGGATAAAGTTGCATATTTCAATCAAGGGTTTGAAGGAGGAAGGTTGTTATATTTCCCTTCCATTTGTAGCCATTTCTATGTGGAGTGACCATCTAAGGAACCAATATATGGTATTTTGGAGCTGTTTTGGAGTTGGTTTAACTTTTGGTCATATTTCAATTTTTAGAAATCAAGTTAGCTATTTTGTATAATTTTGGAGCTGAAGAAGTATTTTCGGTTGGGTGCTTGATGAGTTGTTATCCAATTTTGCACCCCTTGCAAAATTGGTCAACTTGCAAAATCCGGACTTGGGCACTTTGATGGAGCCTCGTAAAGAAGTTCGGAGAAAACAAGTATTTTCCATGTTTTGGGGCACTTGAAATTGTTTTGGGGCATTCCTCTCCTTCTCTCTAGGCCTTAGAAATCCAAACACTTAGAAAAATTTGATAAATTTGAGAAATTTGGGTCATTTCTAGTATTTTACGGGTTTTGTGGGTTCTCGGTGGAACAAAAGGGTATAGTTCTCAAGTTCCCCGAGTTTACCCGATTTGCCAATGGGCCGCAACACTAAGGGTTTCGAGGAAGTAACAATGTATTGCAAAGATTTGGGTAATGTGACGTAACAATGAAACAATTCCACGGAGGAAGGCGGTGGTGCCCGCATCGATGATTCGCTACTCACCGACATCGAAGAATGATGCTACCGACCGACACCAAGAACATAAATGACGGTGGGCCAACGAACAAAGTGTCGTATGGAAACGGTTAGGTGAGTGAAAAAGAGGAAAAAATCTCCAACATTAAAGAATGCAATTCCGTGTAGCTCAACAACCAGTTTTAGTGAGGTATGGTGTCCATTTCTTCTTCTGCAAGCAAGGTACCATTAGGAAATGGATTTGGCAGGTGCCCATACCTATTTTCAGATATTTAATGCATGTTGTTGGTGGTGGAAGCGAAATTCGAGTTCTCTCTCTTTCCCATTCTCTATATATTGTAAAAGGATGCTCATTTGTAAGGGTTGGACATTTTTGTAATGTTAGTGCATCCTTCTACAAGTGTTGCATGTGGATTTTGAGTCAGTACAAGCCTCATATTTGGACATTTGCAGGTGATTCTTTCCTTCCTCCTTCATTGTAATGAATTGTGCATCTACTTGAAGCAATAAAATACTTGTTTTGTGGTTATTATCTACCCTAGCTTGTGTTCTATTGCATTTTCTTGCCTTTCATTGCTTCTAGCAGGTATATTGTGCATGTTTTATTCTCCTTACAAGGTTTAAATCATTGTGCTCCATGAAAATGGTGGTTTTGATGTTGTTTTGGATTGTGGTACTCATGTCTGCCCTTTCCTTCTTCATTTTCTTCCTATTTTCACAAATTTAAGAGTATCTTTCCCTTTGTTCTTGGTGCTATCACCTCTCTTTAGTTTAGTATTTATTTCTGTTTCACGTATCTCCTTCTCACCTTGGTCCCTTTGAATCGTATAGTAGAGTTAGATAGTTGCATTTCATTTCCTACGAGTAGTTTAGTATTAGGAATAGGTAGAAGAACCAGATTTCTCTAGAGGTTTGTCTCGATTCAAGCCCCACAACTTGGAGACAGCCCCATGTTGCCTCAAATCCCTAGATCACTCGATTTGGGACGGGTGCAATTTTGAGCTCCAACAAGAGGATCTTGTAGATTTGGAATAAATAAATCAACCTTTTATTTTGACTCATTGGTATTTTCACATATTCTTGTCTTTATAAAAATTATTGATCAAATTGGGAAAGGAATTGAGTTAAATTACTTCAGTTTTGGTTGATTTCATTCCTTCATGCAAGTCGCCATTTATGTATAAAATTCAGATTTGCATTGAATTTGTTTATAAATTATCTAGAACTTGCTCTTTGGATTTGCCTAAAATCCATCTAGGGCTGAAAAGTGTCAATTTGGGGACATTACCCCTTTCCATTTGGACAATTGAACATGACATCTACAATATTAAATTATAATGATATCGCAGTTTCACACCATTACACAAAAAGAAAGAAAGAAGTTTTGTTAATCCTAATTATGTGCAGTAAAAAAATTCGCTATAAAATATATTTAAAATTGAGAAGAAGCATTGGCTTCAAGTATTGCCTAGGGCTCTCAAAGCCATTAATATGGCCTTACTTGATTAGTGAACCTCTTTCTGGTTGTGGTTTTCATCTTGCGATGCTTTGCAAATCCAAAAACAGTGGGTTGTAGTTACCATGACTTCCCCTACTAACGTTTCCAGTGATTTTGTGGTCATGCCTTGTCAGCCTCTAACTTGTGGTTGTTATCTTGTGATGCCCTCTTTCCTCTGGTTGCTATCTTGTGATGCTTTTCAAGTCTTCCATTGCTGTCGTTTACAAAGCAAGTGGAGCACTCCGTTCCACTACAATACTCTCTATCTAGGATTTCTTATATCTTGCAAGACATATGGTAACCCACACAATGAAAACAAGCATGGAATGGTTTAATCACAAAGAAATAAATCCAAAGGTTCCATTGGCAATATTTTACTGCACATTTTGATGTGTATCTTGTAATTTATCGCATCTACATGGCAGGTTTCTTAATTTGCAAAACAGAAAGTAATCCACGTCCATCAAATTCATTGAATGGTCTTGTAAGATCTATTTCAAATTCAGTTTATGTTGCTTTCAGAGGTACTGCTCATAATATTGTGAATATGGTTTACACTTATTGCCATACCATCAATGCACAAAATCAAGAAATTGCCATTCAAAATCTGTCAAGTTTTATGGGCACATCAATAGCAAAAATAAGCAGAGATGTTACTCTAAGGAAACTAAGACTGTGTGTCCCTTTAACTAGTACAAATGACTCGTAAGGTACAATTAATGCATCAGCATCAAAACTTTCTTTCCCTTTTTGATTATAGTAGCATGCCCATTCAGAGGAACATAAATATCTGTACAAAATACTGAAAGTCAAACACATTCGTATCTGAGTACATAACCCCTTCAATGAAATCTAGTGATGACAAGGCCTTATTATAGTAATCTCTTTAATGATGAACTGCCTTCTTCTTCTTTGCTTCTTTTTCAGCCTGCAGCAGCAGTAACATTAATGAACTTATAGCTTTTTGAACTAAAAAAAGGGATAGAGTTTAGGTGGAATAGTTTTGCAGTCTTAAGCACTTCTAACCTGGATCACCTAGGCCCATATAATGGTTTATCAAGAATGGTATGACTAGTCATATTATATTATACTTACAAGGTGTAACCAATATTTTGCAGTCAAGATTGTTTTCATTCTAAAGATAGACAAGGGTCATAAACATAGTTACCACGTTTTTTACGAACTTAGTGAATATTCGGTTTGAACCGTACCTTTGGTCTGACTGAACATACTGAACAAGTTTTGTTGAACATTTTTTTCTAAAATTAAAAAATTGAAGTGCTTAAACCAAAAGGAAACAAGAAACACTAATACCTAAGCACATAACAAAAAAACTCTGTAGATAATATATTTATTTATTATTATATATAATTGGTTTTTCTTTTCAAATATCATCATAATTATGTATAGCATTTATTATTTATATATATTTTATATTTGTAAATTTTCTAAACCGAACCAAACCTTTTGAAAAATTCGTAGCTTCCAAACTTTTTTCCCTTTCAAACTATCTGAATTTTTCAAACATAGTAACTATGGTCATAAACAAATGTCAACTGGGCCAAATTGCAGAAATACAAAGGAAAAGTTTTAAGAAACTTATCATTTTGTAAGCTCAATTAATAGCGCAACCTTGAAATGGTATGAAACAAAAAGAACCAGTCTAGACACTATATGAAACAGCTTCATCCTACAGGATAATATTGCTCAAGAGAAAGTGATTCCACAGTATACAATGAAGCCTAAAACTGTTAGTCGCTAGCAGCCTTGCAAGAGCTCCCACAAAAATAATGTTTTTCTTTGTTTGAACAACAATGCTGCCTTAACATGAGAAATTCGCTTCAAAAGCAAAGTTCAGTCTAGAGGTAACACTCCTAGCAGGGCTAAAACCATCAGACACTGGCAGTGTCGCAAGTACTCCCACAAAAATAATGCTTAAAAACGCTTCTCATTTGAACAAGAATGTAGTCTTAACATAAGAAATTTGTTTGAAAAGCTAAGTTCAGTTTCAAGGTGGCACTCCTAACGGTGCTAATACATATAGGAGGCTTCATCCTGAATCGAGGAACTTTCGAAGGTGAATGCATAAAACACAGATAGACAACTACCTTTTACATGTCATATTGGGCCACAGAAATATCTGAAACCAGTGACCATTGAAATCTCTGCAAATTGGTTAGGGTCGCAATAGAAAAAGAAGGAAAAATTCTTTGTTATTTCCATTTAAAGCTTTGGAATGTATATTATCTTGCATCTTATTGCTTTTCAATGGCCCAGGAATAAACAGAGATATATGATCTAAGCGTAGTTACCAAATATGGTGGTTTCATAGAGAATTACTGTTTTTTATTTTTTCATTCCACCATATAAAAATGGGAAACTGTGATCTCTTTGGTGACATTTTTAGATGTTTTCAACTTCTATATTGTTCCAAGTTTTCATAAAAAAAAAAGTTCTATACATGCAATTTACCGGATTTTTTTGTACTTATCATATGTTTTTAACGGACCTTTTTTCCATGTTTTGAGGTTCCCCATATAAAATGCTCAGTACAAAAGTTGCTACCTTGGATCTAAGTAAAAGAAGGTAGGTTAAGACTTACTGCCTTAATAACCCTTTCAAATGACTTTTCACCATGTTTTGCAATGTAATTTTCAACAGAAACTCTTGCTGCAGGGCTCATCTTTTGAAAGACCTGCTTCTGCCCCGGTGGAGGCTTTGAACTAGTCTGAACATGGTTAAGAGCAAACTTTCTAACATAATTCTCATATATGTAAGCTGCTCCATTGAACATTGGCAAGACTAGCCAGAAGGACGCAATCAGCTTTATATATGGCCAAATAGGAAACCTGCAAAATATACAAGCATCTGAGTCTCATTTCAAGCTTTATGTATTTTCCAATAAGTATAATTAGTTTTTCCAAGCAGAAAAAGGAGGACAATTTAGCTGGTTAAATTTCTATTGAATGCAGAGCGATAATTAGGAAATTCTTGAAGGGGCAGGTTTAGCTCACCAGGCAAGAGCTCTGTAGAAAGAGAGCTCAAAAAGCGCAATCAATGAATACAATACCCAGTACGTAAGCCATTGCTGGTCATCGACCTGGGAAGGATTTTCAATTTCTCTGATGGAGGCATATCTGTACAATGCAAGATATTATCTTAGAGTATTATGAGCTCAGCTGAACTAAACTTGTCAATGTCCATTGACCTTCACTTGTGTTCAATTTTTTATCTCTGCTTTTACTCCTAGTATTTCTCATCGAACTAGAACAAACCAGTAACAATTTATTTTCTTTCCCCACAGAGGAGGATTTGGGTACAATTTTTAGCTACATAGACTGTATTTACATGACATCTTTTGTTTACAGCAATTCATACCAGGGCAAGTCTCCTTAAATATGTTTAGTAAGGACTAAGTCTACAATACATGACAAGCTATTTTGATTTTGATGCTACAAGAACTAGAAGGGTTGAAAAGGCTTACAGAGGATAAAGCAGCATCACCACCGGCCTGCTTAGCAATACAAAACCCAAAAAATCCCACAGGAACGTTAATAATGAATGGAAACTCGTAGTTCTGTAATGCAACTTATAGTACAAATTACAATCCATCACATGCAGTTGCTAGAATAGTGCTAACCTAAAACAGAGTACACAAACACATACAAAACCCAAATCCCAATGCTTGAATTTCATATCATTCCTTAAATGTGATTAACCTAAGTTTGTCTCTAAAATTGTCCTGGGAGGTGATGCTAATGGAATTATGTAGTCTCCATATTAGTTCCAGTTGCTCAAGTTTCACAAATATTAAGGATATTGAAAAAAAGGCTATTTTTAGGTCATGGTCAAGCAAGATGCCAATTTGGCTTATGAAACCTCCCACATTAGGTTATGGTGCTGCATTACTTTTATACCGGAGCCAAGCAATATGCCAATTTGGCGTATGAGATCATCCTTAGCTTGGGAGAAAACCCTTCATTGACAATCCCTAGTACCTTACCAAAAGAACATGACAGAGGTTGTGATGAACCACAAAGAAGAAACTTAAAGAGTATTTTTAATGAGAATTTCTTACATTAGGACATGTAAACGAAACCTTACACTCTTCAGCGAATAACTACTTCCTCAGGCCATGCATGTTATATGATGCTCACAAAATTTAACATAGCAAAAATCTAGAAATGAGAAGGCATGCCCATCATAAGCATCTTCGTTCCCCACACACAGGCATTTAGTATAGAGAAAATAACACATACCCAACGAAGTGATGGAAGTTCCTTGCAATTGCTCCGACGAAACCCATACTGAATTTGGGGTGGAAAGTTGCCGAGCGTTGAAGAAACAGGAAAGATGAAGTTTGATCTGTTGTGCTACACTTGTAAGAGGGACTAATTATACTTGACCAGCTTCAAATTTGTGGGGTTCGGCCGGCAGAATAATTTTTAATAGATTAAAAGTAGGAAGCAAGGTACAGGTTCTGTGAGAAATGCAAAAGTTTCTTGCTCGACAAATCCAAGAAAAACCAGGCATGGCACCTATTGCAGGGTTCCCCTGCAAAGTGTTTGGGAAAATGTGCGATAGGCTTTCAAACGTCTCCTTAACATTTAATCAATTGTTTCGATAATTACCACGTAGGTATACACGTGGAGACATCCTTCGAAAGTGCAGTTTATTTATTTATATACAAAAAGAAACGAGGCACTTTTATGATTTCCCACGGCTGATAGTTTAATCGAATCGGTTAACTTAATGTTTAAACAATGTTCGCTTCTCGTCTTTACTTTTCAATTATTATTGTGTGGAAGCAGAGATCAAATTTGAAGGGCTACCCATATTTTAATTTGAAAGGCAAGGTTAAGCTTGACCCTTCATAATTGACAGATTATAAAATAGATTTCCCTTCAATTGAAAAAAGAAAATCTTAATTACCTTTTTATATATTTTTTATTATTTTATATAAAATAAACATAAAAATTGTCAAAATTATTAAATATTGAACAATCAACCAATTTTTTTGAAAATAGTTCAATAAAATATTCAAGATTCAACAAAGTGATTACATATTCAGCTTGCATTACTCAAAGGAAGAGGTCTACGAGATTTCATTCTTTTCCACTCCTCATATACCTCATTCCAATCTACTATATCCAAATTTTGAGGTGCAGAAAGAGATAAAAACATTAATGTGTCTAATGTATCCAGACAAAGTCTAGACCTCTCAATAGTTTTAATGCGATTTAACTTGGAAAATCCTCTTTCACAAGCTGATGTACTTGCTTGGAAGTGTGAGAACTATTTGCCACAATTTCATTAAATTAGGGAATGAATCTTTCCACATTTCATCTTCTCCACATTGCTCCCATGCCTTGAACATAGTTTTTTGGATGTGCCTTATGTAGATTCACAACAAAACTGTCTAATTCTCCCTGACATTTTTCTGTGTCAATTATTGGAGCATCACCAACATCAAATTTTTACATAAATTTTCCAACCACCTTTGTATTTCAATGTCTCACCCATCCTCTTCATCAAAGTAACAACGAGGACTAAAAATCTTTGCAAAGCATTAAATATTTTCATGTCAACAAACCTAATATTGAGGCAATCAATTATCTTTTGAACAAATGCTTTACCCAAATGAATGCTATCCTCCAGAGTGCCAGATCCAAGTGTCTCAGGTATAGATTCAAACCTGAGGTTATGTACATGTGAAATACCTGTGCAATCAACAAACTCCAAACATCCATTTTGAGCCTTCTGTAAATATTTAGAAACATATTGAGAACTTGTTCCAAAGGTGAACTTAAGAAATATCCTTTTTAGAATCTCAATAAGTACATCTAAATGAGTACCAATGATAGTGATATCAATATTCTCCTCTTGAAATCATTGACTTAGCTTATTTAATTCACTGAGAACATCTGCAAGCAAATGCATACAAAATTGAACCTGAAATATTGTTCCCATTTCATACAATTTTGTGTCACCATGTTTGAATTCTTGTAGTAATGTTGGCATCAACTTAACAAGTCTAACCATAACTTGCCCTCTAGATAACCAACGGACATGATGGATTTGAAGAACTTGCAACCTATCAATTTGAAATAATTCCATTAACTCTTTGAGTTCACCATGTCTTTTTGCTGACTTCCCCAACCATGAATATATTTTATTTGCAAATTTATCAATGTATTCAATTTCAGGGAAAGCATGTGAAGCATCTACAACAGCTAGAGCTTCACGATGTGCAACACAATGAATGGAAACCAAGTGGGGTATTTCATGATTTAACTTAGTAGCTAAACCTCCATGTAAACCTCTCATAGAGGATGCTCCATCTGATGCAAATCCTACCATCCTGTGTTTTGGCAGCTCCATTTCTGATAATAAATTTGTTAAGGATTCATACATAGATTGTGTAGTTCCATCTTTTATTTTGAGGAGACGAAGAAATCTAGTCACACATGATCCATTCCCTCCATTTTTCAAATAATTAACATAGATAATTAGGTGTTTCTCCATTGTCCTATCTGTACTTTCATCAACCAAAATAGCATAAAAGGGACTGCAAAATATTTCTGCCTTAAGTTTTTCCCAATAAAGATTTTTTGCAGCAGATAAGAACTCTTTTCCAGAAGCAACATTTGTATATGCTGAATATTCATCAGATAATGGCATGTTAGGAGTTCCTTTGTATCTATGTAAATCACACATGTCTTTATAAACTTCTAAAGGTAAATCCTTAATAGCTATAAAATACATTGTCTCCATAACACTGATTATTCTTGATTTTTCAGCATCAACCATAAGTTCAACATGCTTTGTTATTGGTAAACATGATTTTTTGTTTTCAAACTCCATAAGTTGTATTGCTCTCTTATGGGCCTCTGAATTTGCATGACCATTCAATCCACTCAACTGAATTGTAGTACTACCCTGTGGCAAATGGAGTATCTGTTTTGTATTTGACACACCACAAACACTTGATCCTTTCTTTTCCATCTGGTGTTATGACACAATAACACCATTTATGCACAAACTTCCATGAAGGCTTAAATTTCCTATTAGTAGTGGTTAACTTACCTTTCTTCGGCGATGAAGGTTCTTCTTCTTCGATATTTTCAACATCATTGTTGATGAGATGGTCATTATCATCCACTGGATTTGAAGACCACGAATCTTGTCTCAATTTGAATGCATCAACAAGAGTTGTTTGTCTTCCATGTTTTTTTGGACGACCAATTTTCTTCATTTTTCTGCAATTTATAATGCAAACAATATTTTAAAATAATGAATCAAAAAATATAGAATATTAAAAATAAGAATTCACGGATTAATATTTGCACATCCATGATCCAGTTATTGATAATCCTATAAATGTTGTAATCAAGGTAGCAACTTTCGTACGGAGTGTATTAAACGGTCGACTTAAATTATGGAAAAAAGACGGTCCGTTAAAAAAATATGAAGAAAAATATAGTAAATTACATATACAAAAATATATGATAATATTTTATGCTCAGTTGAATGATAGCTCTTCTTCATCACTACTTATATTTTCTTAGTATTCTGCAACATTTTGTCAAATAATTCGCAGAATCACAATTGTATTTGAGTATTTTTTTACAGAGTATTTTGTCAAACAGTTGGTAGACAATCTACATAGTAATTGTATTCCATTTTTTTAATACAGTTTACCAGCAACACAGTTACTTCTCTAGCTGTTGTCACCCATTTCTACAAGTTAGGTTGTTACGTATCTTCTAAAAACTTAAATTGCTGAGAATCATATAAATACTTCTGAAAAGTAAGTAGAAAAACCTTACACTATCCCTTAATCGTTGAATTTAAAATCTTGAAAATTTTCCATTTAAACATGTTATTGTGAGGATTAATAATAAATAAGTGATAACATATATTATTTTAAATCTCTTGTTTCTGAATTTTTAAGAAAAAAGTATTAAATACTTTTCGATTCTGAAATTTCTTGTTTTTTTTTACATAAGAAAAACGGAAAAAACGGAAATTCATTGAAATGTTACCGTATTTGGTAATTATGGTTGTAATAACATAAAAAAAACAATTTTTGAGACTTCAAAAAATTAAATAAGGTAAAATATTACATACCTTAAACTATCTTGGAATACAAGAATAATTTTTTGCCTGGACAAGTCCTCAAATAATCCAGCTATCAAGAAAAACCCAGCAAAAATAAACAGAAAAACCTTTGCAACAGAATACACTTAGGTCAGTCTTTCTACGGCCTCATTTATTTAGCATAAAAACATGTCTGCAGACTGCATTTGCTTGAATGGGCTTGGTTTTTCCTTTTTTGTTTGTGTATGGTTGTGGTCCGTGGACAAGAACTGTATAAATAACAATCAAGATTTAAGAAATTGAAAAATTTCAGCAGCCGTATACATTGAATGTGGACAAAAATGGATTTCTATAAAATTGGGAAGTTAAGATAGAAAGTTACTATTGTTTTTTTGTCTCTATTTAAACTACCGTATTTCCCATTTTACTCACAAGTTTCAAACAAAAGTTTCCCATATTATTTTACAAGTGTCAAAAAAGCACTGCTAATAAAATAACTCTAATAGTTATAAAATTAATATGGCATAATATTTGTATGAAAAGTTATTTTTTGAGTTGGCCCTTCTAATGAAAAATCAATATAAATGACCACTTTTTAATTTTGACGGGTAATTTTAAATTTTACTTTTTTTTTGAAGTATAAATTTTTAAGCACCCTTCTATGACAAGTTGAAAGACGTTTGAAGGGCATTGACGACTTCAAATTTGATCACCTTTGTGTGGAAGGTAGGTATTTAGTCTTCACTAAAATAATTAATCACTATTACAACTAGCAATCGTATGTGTACAATGTAATGTGAACGCCGAACGATATATGTTATTTGTTTTAGAGGGATAGTTATTACTTTTGTAGTTGATGTTGATAATGAGTGTGATTGATTTTGTAAGTGTAGATATATAGATGAACCACTTCATTTAAAGGTTCCATCTCTACATTTCAAACTTGTTACAAATTCGTACATATACATTTGCAAATCTCATATCATGAGTGGTAGCGTTTTGTTGACTATTTTATTTGAAGTAAACATGTTACATGAAGACTTCGTACATGTGCAAATTTTATATCATGAGTGGTAGTCTTTTGTGGCCAATTTTTTTCGCACTAAACATGAATACATTTGATACGGTTTTGGATAGTTAATTACTTTTGTAGTTGATGTGGTTTGTAATTATTTTGGGGAAATTGTGTTAGTGTTGCATTGGTTGTTTGGTTGGTCTTTTGTTGAATTTTTTTTTGTACAGTCGATAAGGGGTGGGATTGATAGTGGTAGTGTAGGAATATAGATGAAACATTACATTGATTTGTTCTATGTGTACATTTAAATTTGTTACAAATTCGTACATATATAGTTGCAAATCTTATATCACGACATCTGAACTAAACATGTATACATGAAGACCTTTATACATTTGTAGATTTTATATCATGAATGGTAGCCTTTTGTGGGCAATTTTATTTTCACTAAATATGAATACATTTGATACCCTTGAACGAGATTGCCGCTTTGGATACAAGAAGTGTTGAGTAAAGTAGTAGTGGAGGTGTTATCAAAGTAGAGGGTAGTATTTACTGACGGGTTGAGTGATGGTAGTCTTGACTCCTCCTTTCTTCTTGCTCCAACTGTTGTTATGTGTTCCATTTTGATTACCTTTTGAATGAAAAAGGAGGTGAAATGTGCAGATTTTGTAAGTGAGGGAACTTTGGAGAAAGTAGTGAATGTCGACCTTTCCTTTCAAAGTGGTTCCAATGTCGACAATTGGTCTATGTAAAGTAAGTCCCTGGGACTTGTGGATAGTTCATCCCTAGGCCATTTTAATTGGAAATTGTCTTCAATTCCCTCTCGAAATAGGGGTATTAGAATATGTAACGGGTTTGAGGGATCCTAACATGGGCCATTATATCTATTAAATTTGATGACAACAAATAAAGGTAATGTTGGTTGAAGTCAACTAGTAAATTTTTAGCCATCAATGTTATGTGTTTTAGTATGTATTACGGTTAAGAGTTTGGTAATAAACTCTTTGATTTCAATGCAACTTATGATTACAAAAGAGCTCTATAGAATTTTGATAATTCTAACTCAATAGAAACTTCATTTCGAGGCACATATATTCATAGAAGAAATTTATTGAGTGTGTGCTAATTGTTACATCAATCATTTCACAATGAATTTTATAAATTAATAAAGGGGCTTACCTCAATGATATCTCTATTCAATGTTATGGTATATTTCATGTGAAAGATTTTAAAGAGCTATGTTTCTACTTTTTCTGTACATGGAATCTGCATTCCTAAATATGACTGATCATGCCCTAGTAACATAAGAAAAATATTGCACTATTCTTTAATGATTGTTTATTGGCATTTGAGGTACTTCCCCTCATAAGGAATTTTTTTATCATTATTCAAGATAGGGTAAAAACATCACCATGCATAACAATTATGATTTTAGGGAAAGATCATTTTTATTTAGAAATGACAATCAATCAGAAACCGCTTTGTTCGTGATTTTAATTTATTTTGTTGCAATCTGGTTAGAGTGAATTTGAGAAAAGGAAAGTGAAAAAATCCACAACATGGCATCGTGTAACTACAAATATTCCAATAATTTTTCAGAAACACCATATGACCATATAATTTGAATACCTAAGAAGCACAATACCCTAATTTTTCTTTTAAGTAAAGGTAAGAGATGGTGAAAATAGACTCGCCAAAGATATCATATTTGGTTGGGATAATAATTTTATATGTACAGGATTTTGTAGATTTACAATAAAAGAATAAGCTTATTGGATTGTATTGTTTATGAAGTTATATCGAAATGTTTTATAATAAGATTTCCTACAACCTTAAGGAACGAGGCATGGTTGAGATTTGGAAATTATGGGGCAGCTCTTCCTAAATATAGTGTATAGTGCAAAAATTATCTACCTCCTCCTATTTAAAATAAAAACAAGATCCTATCAATCAAGTCTGATTCTGCAAAGCGCAACAATCTGGGTGGCCCTACCATTCATGATACAAAAATTTACAGGACATCCTCATCAACATGACTTGGATGGAACAGAAACATTAAACCCAATTGGTTGAAGCATTGAATTGTACCTATTCTCATGCTATAAAAAGATATTGGAAAATTTAAGAATGATAGGTTTCAAGGAAGGCAAAAGTACTCAATTTTTTTCTCATGATGGTGTCCCAAACAAGGAAGCAAAAGTTAAGAAATCAATGTCTTAATAGTGATAAATATGTGGACCAAGTTTATCTAGCATAACATTATAACCTCACATGAAATTCAAAAAGATAAAACAAACAATTTTTTTCCCATTATGATTAACTTCAGACCACCATTCTGTTGTTTGAAAAGCTTATGCACCTCATTTTTCAAGTCATAAAAACAATCGAATCAGCCCAAAACAAATCTCTACCGTATAATTAACAAATTCTAGTTCAAGATATTGAAGCTTTACACAAATCACCTTTTCCACAAATTAGCATATCCATAATGGCGAAAAAAATTTTTGCCATAGAAAAGAAAGGTGACAACTTAACCCTAGTGATAAGTCAGAGAATAACATTGCATTAATCTAGTATCGCTTAAAACTTTCATAGGAAAGTGTCATGTGCAATAAAAACCATTTAACTGAAACATAATATACAACCGAACGAGAAATCATTCACACGACCTAACAAAAATTTAGGGCTTCCATAATAATTTAAGGTTGAAAAATTTCAATTTTTTTAGGGTTTTCGCATAATAATTTAGGGGTGAAAAACCAATACTTAATCGATTGATTTAAACCAAGATCGTGCTTCGATCTGGAATGTTGTCAATCATCACATTGAAGTTGCTCAAAACCATAAAACGCTTCCAGGGTAAAAGGACATGCAATCGAGTTCAACTAAAAACATAAAAGTCAAAATGCCCATCAAACCATCAAAACAACCATCAAAATTAAGTTAGTACGTCCGTCAAAATTAAGTTAGTACGGTCGTCAAAATTAAGTTAGTCTTGTGGATGTCCTGCAAAGCCCTTTCCCATAGGGGAATGCCTTCGACATAATAACCAATTAAAATATATTATAATTAATTATAATTTAATGATTTTTATTAAAGTTTGAATTGATTTTTAATGTTTTTAAAAACTTTTTTCTTTAATTTTATTGGCAAAACTTTATTTTTCATGGAACACAATTAGTTGTCATTAATTAAAAACTTTCTTATTTTACCTTAACCAATCAATGCATTGCAAATATCAAAAGATTGAAATATGAATCTTATAAAAAAATGCCAAAACAAACTTTATTTTTGAAGAATTGAAAAAATCACAAACTTTTTACTTTTTGTTTTATTGTACTACCTTTTTTAGAGTGTTTTTAAATATTTTATATTGATCCTCTATTTTATGATAATATGGTGATTTGTTATAATTTTGTAAATATATTATACAAAACATTTTTATAAAATTTGACTAAATAAGTATAAAATTTTTAATTTATAAATATTTAAAATGTCTATACTACTCTTTTTAATTTACGTCATTTTTAATGTAGAATGCTTATTAGTTTCCTATTAAACCTATGATATTTGCTTTTTTAAAATTTTAAGGAAATATGATAAAAATATTACAAGTTCTTTTATCTAATATAAAGACTCTAGTTTTAACATGTATACTAAAAAATTATTTATTATATTTATTATTTTTTATCATTTATTAAAATTTCTTAACTTAAGCGTGTTTTGTCATATCATGACCTTGTTCTTCAACGCTTAATTATTTTGATTGATAATTTATTGGATCAATTAGGTAGAGACTAATCATATTACAACTTTCTCATAATATTTTGGAATGTTAATAATTGATGAAAGAAGACTTTAAGAATAATTGATTTATTATAATTATGGAGACAATAAGAAATAGATAGTATATCGTAAGTTTGAATAATGATGCAACACAAACCATGTAGAATTAACAAAAATGAGCAACAAAATTACAATTGTATCTTTTTAGAATTGTAACACTTTCTCCTATATCATGTTTCTTACAACTATTAGTAAATGTTAGATATGAGTGACAACCTTATTCATGTACCCTTGAGTTATAAAAACCTCACTCACTTTTTTGAATTCACTTGGATCAATGGGACATTGCTCTCCTTCCTTGAGCTCTATTGTGACCACAACACCTTGCAAAACAATCAAATATGTTAGATTTATTGGATGCCTAAATTATCCCTCCATTATTATCAAGTCCCCAAAATTTTGTATAGTCTTGAAAAACAACACACAAAGTATAATGCAATTTAACAAGCAATCTAGTGTATTGCAACTCTTGAAATCATATTCACTTTCAATGATCTAATCAATACAACGACCAATTGTTAGTTACTCTTCTCTAAATCCTTGAAATATATTTTTAAGAGGACGTCAATAATAATTAAATAAATTCCTTGTTTTTGTACATAATTCTCTTTATATGAATTCTTGTTCTAAATACATTAACGCTTGAGGATAAAAAAATAACTAAAAAATATATTAAAAGGCTATCAAGTTTAATGTCAACGCTTACATTGGAACACATTGCATTATTATATGTAGGAGAGCTCTCTAATTGATTTGGAATTTTGCTCTCAAACTTCCTTAAAATGTGGTTTTAATTGTTATTATTATTGTATAATTTTTATATTGAGTATATATTTGTATTATAAATCCATCGAAATTTCAAATTCTTTGAAAAATACAATTTAATAGAGCAATGTATAATTATAATTTCAATTTTAAAATAAAAATAAAACTAAGTCTCTTTAAAACTTATCGATTAATATTATAATCAAGACACATATTTATGATTTAAAATTATCCTCTATATTCCACCCACAACTAATAATAGAAAATATAAATTTATATTTTACTTTATTTTTAGGGCTTTGTCAAATTATCCCTAATTTCAATGGTGTATGGTAGACATGATTTTTTATGTTACAAAAAATAAAAAGGTGGTAAAAATATTGGTGAAAAGATTATGGAAAAAATCTCCCTACCGCTTCTTGAAAATTAGAGTAAGTTTAGGTCACTTTCTATATTTAATTGCTTCACACCATGACAAAGTTTTAAATGGATATATTGTCTTCTTAATTTATAATATAATAAATTTTTAAACATTATTATGTTATATCCATTTATTACGCCGAAAGCGTTCTCGTCAGGCTCAGACTCATTTTGACACCATTAATTACGCCAACTGCCAATATTGCAGTTGGAGGGGAGACGTTGAAATCAAATGGTAGCGATATCTTCCCATCTGACAGTAAATTCCACGTCAACTCGCTGTCTCCCTGTCACCTCCATGTCAAATTCAACTACTTCGTTGGCAGCAGTTAGTCTTCCTGGACAATTTTGTAACTCTTCCCATCCAGTTGTGGTAGCAGAATCACCTAGATGGTCTACAAGAAGCATAAGCTGGTTAGCCTTCTGCAGTACAATTTCAAACATTGCCTCACCAAGCATCATGGTGATCGAGACACCCTCTTCCAGGAACAACATCCTAGATCTTGTTACTAAAGACAACACATTAAAAATAGCCAGGTACATTCCATCGGAAGAATAGCTCTGGCGTTTTCCATAGAAAATCATGGTTTTCCATAGAAAATAATGGGTCCAGAAGTGGAATAGTTAAGGCCATTTGCTTTTCCATTTTGCTTCGACGGCGAGTCTTGATTGAAAAATGAGTGGGAGTGCGAATTGAATTATTGGAAGATGGTGTGGGGTGGAGTATTGAGAAAGTTGATGGGTAACAATCGTGGGTTTGGGTATGGGATTTGGTATAACATAGTGGTGATTGTCCCTCCTGTGTTGTTTTTGATGTTTCTTTGGTTCGTTTCATTTCTCAATCTCCTCTAGTACCTCCTTCAGGCTCACCTTCTAACCTTTTCCTTTTTGTTTGGATTTTTGGACTTCCAGCTCCATAATTTTCGCTTATCTATCATTTAATACAGGCATCGCAGGGTCTTCCTGCACAAATAACTGCATTTAATGTGTTGTCTTTGGTAAAAGATCTGGGATGCTGCTCAGGAAGATGCAGCCAAACCTCTCAAAACTTATACTGACATCTACGGAGAGGTGGAGAATGATGAGGTAGTGAGGAAGGATAAAAAGCTGACGCAGGAAGAAAAGTATTATTACCACGATCTCATCTCCATTAAAAGGTCGGGTCTCCACAAATTTTCTGAAAAACCTGAGGTATTCCATTGTAAGGACTTGTTTAAGAGCTGCTTTGCAAACTGTATTATGAAAGATGGCATTTTGGCTTCTCCGGCCGGTCGTACCGTTGTTATTATAGCGGGCACCATGTTTAATGAGCTTTATAAGACTACGAAGCCCACTTAACTTTACAATAAAGATTCGGCAGAAGGATGGATGAATGAAACAAATGTATATGGGACCCTGAAGAATTGGAGCTGATACCCGGAAAAATTCAAGAAGAAGCAGAATATGAACTATCCTATATCTCATTTCAGGGGGGAATCAAGGTGGGCATGGTGCTATTGAACTGGTTGTATGGGAATCCTAAGACTGATCATATCAATGAGAACTGGATCCCAACCATCAAGCTGTCTTGTGCTCTGCGTTGTAAAATGGGGATTCTTGCATGGGTATATTGGTCTTCACCACTATTATGGAATGAATAAGTTCAAGAACATGGTCATTGTCATTCAGATCTTGTTTGTGTTGTTAGGCTGGAGCGTCATCTGTTGGAGGTGGGAGATGACAGTGGAGATCCTTAAACAATATGCACAAACTGCGTGGGGCCCACGGTTTAAAGCAATAACAAAAGGTTGTTTAATCCCATTAGACGACAATAGTCTATTTTTCAAGATCGACCAAGTGTTTCCACATGGAGGATTTCTAGATGAGGTGCATTGTTGAGCTGCAAGAACAGTCAAGAGCCCCATTATTTCCCAAAAACAAAAAGGATACAAAATCTTGCACTCAGATTGTGATGGAATCACTGAGACTGCACCATTGTTTCCTTAAAACTGTTGCTTTTTTGGCAGAGAGTTTTGGTTTTCATGAGCATGGTCTGCCGGATTTTTTTGAGTTGTCATTTTTTTGAGTTTTAGGTGTGAGTAAATCATCATTTTTTTGTAGTTTTTATTGAATGTTGAAGCTTTACATTTACGTTGAAGAACTACTAAAATAATCTAAAGGGGAGGGCAACCGTAAAGTTGTGACACTCGATCTTGTTGTCTAGGTATTATCGCATCGTACAGTCGTAGCTCCCTATACCCACAATCATAGCCCCAATCTCAAAATATAGGCTCCATAAGGTCCTAACCTTAACCTTCCCAAACTGACAAATTTTATAACAATGATCCTTGCCCCACTTCCCATGAATTAATTGTATTGTTTTCTCCACTCGCAGGCAAGTTCTTCTCCATACAACCCTACACCCTAAATGTATGATCCATAAAACCTCAAATCCCAGACGATGAAGCCACAACAATTTCATCGGTGACCTCCTTTATTTTAATTAGAAAATCGCCCACTATATATAGATCGTCCACTATTTACAATCCTACTATGAGTGGGAAACTTGAGGATTTATGTTTCCTTTATATTGTGCACCATCCTCTAGGATTCACAATGAAACTTGAACTAATAGGCTATCTTGCAATTTCTTTATCCTTTATAATGACACATATTTGAAGTTTCTGAAGAAACCCTCGTTCTAGGAATTATAGGTTGTAACTCGTAATCTCACTTAAATGTATGTTCAATTTAAACATAACAAGCTCTACAATTTAATGTCTTCGATGAAATTCTAAGTTATTCCTTCACCTTGTTTACTTTTTCTCCCCAAAGTTTTTTAAGATCGCTAATTCCAAAAAATACAACATAAATCTCATAAAATCATTAACGTTTTCAGGTGAAGTTGAATCTAACAAAGCTATTCTATATTTTTTTGCAATTTTTTCAAAATTGCAAAAGCATATGGTTGTGTATTAGCTTTCTATTTTATTTTTACCTCATGTCATTGATAGTATTTATCTCCTCTTCATCCTCAGTTGGTCTTCTGATTCTGTAGTGAGACATATAGATTTTATATGATTTGCAATATATAGATTGTATGTGAAATCCAATGCAATTCAAAATGATGTGATGTTGATGGAAAAAGATAGAGATAAGATCTATTAATATAGACAATTTTTGTGTGAGAATTAAATGTTGGATTTCAAATCCTTGACGTCAAGATTTCTAAACCGTGCACAAAAGGTTTCCACGAATAAATTTAACCAAAATAAACAAAGGCTTGCAAGAATTTTTGAATAAGTATAACGTAAAATCCTTGACCTTTATATGCATTTGAACCTCCATTTTTACAAATAAAGTAATGAAAATGTCTCCTCTCTGTGTATTTCAACCTCTATCTTCACAATAACAATGTTCAAATACTAAAAATGATCAAATCCTTCAAAATATTATCGTAGTTTAATAATCATAATCAAGCTCGCCCCTCCGCTCCACTACCACTGATTATTTCCCCCTTCCCATGGCTTCTATGCATTGTTTTCTCCACCCCAGGAGTAATTCAAAGGGTGGCGCTACATGTTCCTTGTTGATGATTACTTTCCTCTGTACAATCAAAATCCTCAACAAACCACACCTGTCCTTTTTTGTGGGCAATTTTTGAATGATGATGTCATCACTGTTGTTAATGAGTAGAAACTTACATGGGTCGCCACCTTCAGATGCTACTTCCACTCCACATCATCTTGTCCATATTTATGCAAGGGCTAAAACTACAAACATAGTTTCACTTTTGGAATTTTTTTCTACTGCTCCTTACGTTGATAAATATCTCTTTATGTTGTTTATGCATCATCTAAGACAACATCCCAAGTCCCCTACAAGTATTGACATAAATGTCATGCCATTTTTAATGTAGATTTTCACATTGTTTCTCCTTTGTGCATTCTCCACCCAAACACTTGTCCACCCTCTAACACCTTCTACTTCACCCTTCTTCATCTCCTATTATTTGTCTCCCTCTAATATGACTCCTCTAAAAGATCCCCTTCGGCGTTTCCATTGCACATTTCACATACGATTGCTAGTAATAAGGGAGGTTTTGTAAGTGCTTTTACATATATCGAAAGAGGCTAACAATTGTTGTGGTTTATGTTTTTTAGGTTGAATGTTTGGTGTCAACAATGGAGTTGATATTGCAACCATTAGAGATGGAGTCGATGTAAGTGTGTACAAAGTCAATAAATGTATTGAAACTGTAGTTGATAGAGCACACAAAGATGTTAAGTCCCTTGTAGGATCATGTTTCATTTCTTGGTCACATTTTTTATGAATTAGGTGGAGTGTACCACATTTAGTAAATATAGAAGTCATTTATAAAGGCTCAACATTTGTCTACATTACTTAGACATCAATTCAGAATTTTCCACAAGAAAGATTGAAAAATAATAATAATTGTAGAGGCACAAAATATAAAATCTAGATGATCATTTCTAATGCCAACATTCTATTTAATCTGAACTAATTGTAAAATTATTGAAATTAAAATATATTTAACACATTATGCCAAAATAATTTATAAAACAACCCTCTTCATTTTGGAGGAGGTTTCAAATATGTAAATATGCTCATTGCCTCTTCTGGCTACAAATATTGTGTGTTTTTCTCTTCTTTTAAAAATTTCTTTTGGGTTTTGAAATTTTACCTCATTATCCCTCCTAGACATCTCTCTAACACATATTAATCTCAATGGAAACTTTTAAGGCGTTAAACACAAATTCATATTTTGTGAAAACCAATGTCAATATCGTCTTTGTAAAATAGGAAAATGATCATTTCATTTGTACAAATTGTTATCTAATAATTTCCATCATCATGTTTGTGTCGGTAAGGTGACTAGAAGAATATCGATTATTAATATTAGGGTAAACTTTAATGGAGAATATTCATTAATTCAAGAATATTCGGTTTTTAAAAGTTGCATTTGGAAAAGTTTTAGGGTAAGAATTAGGACTAGGTCACTTAAATTTCTAGGTACAAGTTAATATTAGGGGTCAGTTCATCTAGCGTTTACACTAATAGCCAATTGTTTTAATTCAAACCGCCTTTAGCATGAAATTGAAATTTTACATATTCGCCTTCATATATATACTAACTATGTATTTACAATTTTGTATGCAAATTCTAAATATCAAGTACAAATCAAATATTCCTCACAATTCCTTTGGGATTTAAAGATCGAGATTGACTGCATATTGCACAACATTGTGCATTAAGGTATTTTTAATTGTTATGGTATCTTATTGCATTTGTTTCAAAAATGCACAAACCAAAATGACATATTTACGAACATGTTATTGGCTAGTAACATGTTGGATTCTACTAGTTAGTAGCATGTGCCATGTTACTGGGCGACGACATCCAACATGCCATCGATCGGTAACATGATACATGCCACAGGTTAGTAGCATGTTGGGTGTTATCAATCTGGTAGCATGTTGGATGTTACCATTTGGTAGTATGTGCCATGTTACCGGTTGCTAGCATTCAACATGTATCGAATGATTGCATCCAATATGCTACCATTCAGTTGCATTCATCATGTTCTTGGCATGCTGCACCTACCATGCTATCGGCTGGAAACATACAACATGCTACCGACCCGTAACATCCAACATGATACCGAATGGTAGTATTCCTTCTCTTGCAATGACTTCTTTCGGGTTCCCTTAATGTTGCAAAAAAATTTCCAACTTTGGGAAATTTTTTTTCCTGTGATTCATCCTCCTTTCAAAAATTCACCAAATAGTTTTTAAGGTTTTTTTAAGGGCCCTTAAAATTTACCCCGATTAATACATATATGGCTATATATAGATTGTAGTTCAATGTGCACATTGACATATATGAATAATACCATTTTGACCTCTTGAGAACACAAGTTACTTTAGGGTCAAATATTACATAATTGGCTAATGAATGTAATAATTCATTATTATTTTAATTAGTTAGACATTTTATGTGACCTCACACTCATAGTTGGCATCTAATATATTCCTAATCACATATTTGCATTGAATTGTTGGTTTTAATTCTATCTTCTTAATAAGAGCATGTAATTTAGTTTTTATTGGGATATTAGGAACCATGATTTGGCCATCATTGGTCATTATTTATCACACTTAGGAAATCTTATATATCAAAGGAAACATTATTTCATTTCATATCACTTAGCCTTAATTAATAATGAAAATAAAAGCTGTTTATATCATTTCTTTACAATCACATTACATATAACATATACATCATGAAGACAAAGGTGTATACAAGCCACAATATTACATAACAATGAGTTACAAAAATATAACAAATACTAGGATATTAAATTCACACACATGCTCACATGCACGCGCGCACACACACACACACACACACACACACACACACACACACAACGTGCATGCCCACACACATGCACTCGTGCACAAACACACCTACACACCTACACACACATATGCATGTGCGCGCACACACACACACACACACATTGAATTTATAAATTAGAAATTATTATCTTCATGATGAAATATCTCTCCAACCTCCTCTTCCATAGTTTCTCCAACTACATGGTTCTCATTGAAATAATGAATTTCTTTTGATATTCTAGTATACCCACCTATGTACCCATGCTTGCATGACTACAACAACCTCATTTGTGTGTTATTTTACACCTACTCCTCTGCATTGGCCTATTGTGTCGTAATGAAACTAAAGCGCACTCACCCAAAGTGCGATAGGTATCCATGTCCCTTCAATGTTAACAAAGGTGAAGTGGATTGTTATTTTAGGAAATAAACTTATATTCCTAGTCCATTAACATGTATCATTGCCATTTAAGTAACAAGATCTAAGTACACATCATTCATACATCACTCCTCTAGCTCTCCCTAATCTATCCCATAAAAACTACATCCTATTTCTGACCCCTCCATGGGTATTTATACTAGTGGGAACTTACCCTTCACTAGTATTACAAGAGCTAATAATAGCCCTTGAGTTTACAATTGCAATTAACTAATACATTCAGACAATGGAAAAAATTAGCCACTCACCGCCTTAATCATGTTTTGCATGTTGATCCTCCTCAAAACCTTGCTTATATTTAGCCTTATCCAACCTTCTATCAACTTCATGTGAGTGTCAAGAATTGAAGCTTTAGTCTATTTTTGAACTTGAGGTTTATTCTTGTCCCCAAATCTTTTTGTATGCCCTTTCCGTGATCTTATCTTTCTTGAATAATCCTCCTCTTTGTGGATACTATCTCTTCCTACACAAATTTTGGTAGCATTCTCATGCGCATAATTTCTATCCTTTTCTTGTGTGGTTACCTATGCACACTCCCCTTCTCATATTTTGTGCATTCCTTGTGAAATTCTTACGCACACCTCTAAAGAATAATGGGTCATGAATAAATAATATCAAGTCCTTAAGGACTTAAAGAATAAATAATACAAAACTTGGTTCCAACATTACCTTGGACTAAATTGGTTTTCTATCTCGGGCAACATGTTATTGGGTTTCTTCAAAAAGTTTTGGTACACTTCTTCCTTCAATAAATCTTTATGCACTTGTAAGTTATTAAATCCTTTAAGAATCAATTGGTTTAGACTATCCAAGCTGTGGCACTATCGTGTTGAAAATGATGGTGCCTTTTACCCATGTTATAACTGTTGTACACATGTGAAAATTCTTGGTTAAGCTCTTTTATTGCTACTTGGAGCTCTATTTCAGTATGGTCAGTGATATTTCATAGTTTTATTAATTTCTTCTTGACCTTGTCCTTTTTCACGGTGACCTTTTCACTAAGTTTCTCCTACTCCTCCATGAGTGCATTTTTTTAGCCTTATTGAGAGAGTCGTTTTCCATCTAAACTTCCATCTTAGCTAGCTTTTTAACCATCTCCTCGATGCACCTCGCTTATGATCATTTACTCCCTATAGAATCCTTTGAGAAATTTATCTACCTTTTTTTGCCTTGGCCTATAAAAGCATTCTAGTGCTCCCTCGCATATCTCCAAATTTTTGGTGTGAATGACACATATATTTTAACTTTCTCCCGATTTTCATTTTTCTTTGTCTCTGCTTTTGCATTTTATTGAATAATGATTCACCTTGATTGCTTGAGCTCATCTATTGTTTCTCCTAGTATGAGCAAATAATCTTTTATGAGCTTAGGATCATCGTGCATACTATTTCCTCCTTCACAATCTCTACCTTTGACTCTACGCGCACATATTTTTATCAGAGAATTTTATTCTTGTGTTGGACTTTCAGATTTAATAATTGTCACTTTTTCTCCCTTAGTTCTTCCTCTAACTTCCTTTCCGAGATCCCCATATACTCTTGCTTCATTGTTGTTTTGTAAATCTTGTTTACTTTACCTCCCCAACAATCTTTAGAAGGCTTCTCCATTCGCTTGTGTTTTTGACAAGTTCAAGCGAGTAATCTTTCATTTTTGTGATGGGAAAAGATCGACTATGGGCTCTTTATCTCGTACACGTGTCTAAGGAGAATTATAGAGGCCTTTTTGTGCACTTTGTTTCCACATTATTCTTCAAACTTTCCCATTATAACAATTCATGAACGATGTTTCCCACTTGAAATTGTTCGCGCATTGATTTCTTAGCCATATGTTTATAATATGGGTGGGTATTCTTCTCCTACTATTCCAGCTTATTGCTCTTGAAGTGGTCCTTTACCCTCTTCTTCGCCCAATTTCTTCATCGATTGGTGGCTCACTTCCTCAAGGTTGTCTTCAACCTCTTCCTACACATCGGCCTCGTGTCTTGATATATATATAAGCGCCAATTTTCAAGTGGAATGGCTCCATGCTTTCACTCTTTTCCTTTTCGTAACTAACTCGAATCGAGAGTATTACATGTCGATATTTTGTGCTCTCAAGCGCTAGATTTTTGGTGACCTCCTAGTTTGGTGGGTTTTGTTGTTCCCTTATCAGGAAACCTTTCTATGGGTTTACGCTCTATTTCTCCCCCCTCCTTTCTTAATAGACTTGTGCATAAGGTTAAGCCGCTTAATTCTTTTTTGTGTCGAGGTTGGTTGTGTGTAGTGTTGGATTTTGACGTTCAATGTTACATGTCACAATAAAATTGTTTGACGGTCTAGAAAATTATATGGATGTCATTTGACGTTTAAAATTTAATATGCACGTCAAATTTGTTTTTATAATAACTATTACAAAATACATAAATTGAGTTAATTTTTATATGGATATTGGTGTTCTTTGTAATATTCTCATAGTTATGTGACATTTATTTAATTATGGATAATAGATTGGACTAATCAAATTCATTGTTTTTCACATTTTCATTTTTTCTCAAAAAAATTAATGTTGCACTAATCAATTTTGAAGATCCATAAACATCATTAAAGTTAATGAGAATATTAAAACAAAATTTCAAATTACAATTTAAAAATACTTTTGAAGAAAATGATAGAAATGACTCATTCAGTGCAAACTTGCAATTCTGCAGAATGAGTTCCATTTCCAACTTTTAGACATGTAAGGCCAATCTTCATATTTCACCTTTCATACAAAATCCCAAATCAAATGCATCTAGTTTATTATCCAATCTTTATTTATAAGAAATCAAACAAATAAAAAATTAAAAAACTAATTACAAATCAAAATCAATAAAATACAGCTAAACAAGAAATCTAATAAATCTAAATAAGACAAAACTAATTAAAAATCAAGAGTAATGGATGTTTCTATTTTATCAATGAGATATACATATAGTTATATTTCATTAATAAGATATTAAGATAATTCTATTATTTTTATTTTATTTACATTCCAAAGTTTCCATTTTCATTTATGTTATATTTGTCATAATATTCACAAATTTAAAATATGGAGTACATATATATATGGGTCAAATTTTGAATATACATGTCATTTTGATGTTTAAATTATATATTTACCTGTCAATCATAACAGTCATATTTCAAAAGTAGTTGTATTTTAACATTTAAAATAACTAAAAATGTCTAAACCCCTTACAAAATTCAACACTGGTTCAACTTGTGTGCTTGTGGCCTGTTTTACTCTTTGTAGCCTTTTTTAGCGCTGTTATCTCGAAAACCAGAGCATCCAAATTTTTAGAATTTATTCTCTGTTTTATTCGCTGGGGTTACGAGTTATTGTAAACGTAATAAGTTATGCACACCAGTTCTAGCTATCCCAAAGGACATTTCTAAAACGGGCTTGTAGTCTTCACAAATATATTACTATGAGATACATGAATCAGTCTTTGTGGTATCTCGTGCCAACAAGAGAAAAGTTTGCCTTGAACCAAAAATCATGAATGCATATGGAACTATGAAACCGTTTACTAATGAGTGACTAATCGCTTCATCAGCCGACATTTGGAACTATGAAACCGTTCCATGGTTCCTTTAGTTCCCCGGTTTAGCGATAAATCCAATTTTGCTCACAATCGCCACATCACCAAATGGACAGAACTTCAAATTATTTTGAAGGCCCTCCAATTATGTACACAACTACATACTGATCCTTACCAAAATCAATCATCACTTTCTCAATGGAATAGCAAGGAGGTTTCTTCCGTTTCATTACTCCAGAAAATGTAACAACCCAAAGCTTAAGGATTCACTGGAAATAATTGCAGACAGTTCTTGACCTGTGCCCTGGGCGACGTGGATCGCATATGCCATAGGAATGAGTAATATGCACAAAAATATTTGATGAAAATGTTTAAGGGGAGAGTAGCATTAAAAAGAGATGTATTATTAAACAGTTCCTGTTTTGATGTTATGAATTTGCAGGGATAGGATCAAAATCACCACTTATTCAAAATGATAGAAGACGAATAGAATATGATAGTATATGCTCATCAAAAGAGGACCCAGAGCGTTTTTTTTGTTGATGGAACATTTTACAGCTCTCCGCAGACCTTGCAGGATCTCAAGATGGTATTTTTCCCAAGATGGATTATTTGTTAGTGGTTAATTCCAACTAAACACACTTCAGTTCACCTAGCACAGATTGTGGATCACTGCTTTCAGCTCAGTTAAGATCCATTCCTTCTGCTCAATCAAGGTTGTTAACTTCAGTCTTCACCGTATTTGCTGTTCTTCATACGGTGCCTTCTTTCTAATATATAGTATATTATAATTTCTAATATGTGAGAAAGTTAATATGTTGAGTATCTGTTTCTTTTTTATCTGCAAAGTTCTGTGTTTTTCTTTCTGGTTGATCTATGAAGCTATAGCTGCAAATTTGTTCTTCTGTGCTTGATAAAATTTATCTTCCTAGATCTGCAAGGAATTCTACATGGTATCAGAGCTTTGTTGGAGATAGTTTCAGGCCAGGACGGTGAACAATTTTTTTAATAAATTGAATGTTGCTGTTTATATTTGACAGGTCTATGCTTTAAAATTGCAGGTAGAGAGCTCTCATATAGCCTTATATCCTATGCATGTTGGTGGCATATAGAGACGTGATTTGGAGTTTTTAGACTCTATTTGAAGTGCATCTATCATCCACTATGTTTTGCATGTGAAGGATAGGTTTCTTTTTATGCTTTTTTGCATTCATTATTGGGGGATTATACATGTTTTGTAATCTTGAACTGAGATAAAGTTCCATTTACAGGGGGTTAATCATGTCTCTTAAACACAATTTTCATCATTTTGTTGTTAGGCTAGCTTCAGAGAACTATTTGTCTTGGAAACAAGGGATAAAGAATCACTGCCTTGAGCAGGATCTACTGCCCTATCTCATCAGACTCGTTCCTGAGCCAAGTGACCTTGATGAAAAGAATGCATGGCTTAATAATAATGACATTGTCTATGGACTAATATGTCTTACTATTTCTGAGGATACTCTACATCACATAGAGCACACTGAGTGCCCTTTCACTACTTGGATGACCATCCGACAATTGTATGGAGACATTGAATCTTCATCTGAAAGTGATGTTTCTTTAGAGAACTAGGCCATTGATGATATTGAGACTTATGATGCCTCATCTAATGTGGACACATCTTGTATGGATGATCAATTCATTGATTCCTCATCAACAACACCTGTTGCAAGATCTAGATTCTAGAGATGCTTCTTCAAGAGCCTCTAGTGATTCTTTTCAAAGCGAGATCATTTATGTCTTTTGGATTCAGTCGATTGGGAACAATTTCTACCAGACATTTCTTTTTTGTTTGTAGAATCCCTAATTTCGGATCTAGATGACACTATTGAAGACATATGTCTTCTCTTTAAGGACCACTCTTTTGTCCTTGCATCTGTTACTACTTCTGAGTTTTGTGTTGCTTCTTCAAAAGCTTCCAATGGCTTCTTGCAGCAAGGCTTCCATAGTCTTCCTGATTCATCTTTTTGGGATGATCTCTTGACAAGAGTTTCACACTTGTTTATGGAGACTCGTATTCCAAATTTGGAGGACACATTTGAGGGGTTATCTCTCCTCTTTGATGACAACTGCATCAACGTTGTTGGCCCACCATCTTCTTCGGCTTTGCAGCTTTCTCTAGATCAATCTTCACAAGATCTTGGATCAGCATCATTGCTTTCCGACATGTGGACATGTGAGAAGTTTTTTGAGGCACACATCATCTGGATTTGGATTCCAATATCACCCATCTTTTTGGATTGGCTTCTCCAATCACCAAAGTGGATCCTTTTCTTCCTAAGGGGAGAAATGTTGTTTGTAGGCAATGGATCATATTTTGTCTTCAGGTATTCATCATTGGCACATAATCTCTTTCACTATGGGGAGATTCATATCTTCCTTTCTTATATTCTCTCTATATTTGTGAGGGAATTTTATATGTAAATGGGTACCTAAAATGGCCTTGATGCCAGAACCCATCTTTGTTTCCTCTATAGGCCTTTTTCTCCTTAGTTAGGTTTAAGGGGGGTTTTGTTCCCACAGGGTTTTTCCTCTTTCCTCATTATTTTCTTTAGGATTTTCTTTTCTCCTTAGTTAGAATTAAGGGGGGTGTTAGTGGTTAATTCCAACTAACCACACTTCAGTTCACCTAGAGCAGATTGTGGATCACTGCTTTCAGCTCAGTTAAGATCCATTCCTTCTGCTCAATCAAGGTTGTTAACTTCAGTCTTCATCGTATTTGTTGTTCTTCATATGGTGCCTTCTTTCTAATATATAGTATATTGTAAATTCTAATATGTGAGAAAGTTAATATGATGAGTATATGTTGAATGCTTTGTTTTCTCAGCAAATGCTTCTATTTTTTTCTCGAATTAAGGGGGTATTAGTGTTTAATTCAAACTAACCACACTTCAGATTCACCTAGTGTAGATTGTGGATCACTGCTTTCAGCCCAGTTAAGATCCATTCCTTCTGCTCAATCAAGGCAGTTAACTTCAATCTTCACCATTTTTGTTGTTCTTCATACAATGTCTTCTTTCTAATATATAGTATATTGTAATTTCTAATATGTGAGAAATTTAATATGCCGAGTAGCTTTTAATGCTCCTTTTTTCTCCAGCCTACTCCATTTTTCTTTTTTATTTGCAAAGTTCCGTGTTTTTCTTTCTGGTTGATCTATGAAGCTATAACTGCAAATTTCTTCTTTTGTGCTTGATAAAATTTATCTTCCTAGATCTACAAGGAATTCTACATGGTATCAACAAGGAATTATACATTATCGGGGGTATGATGACAACAAGATTCATAGATTATACCAAGTAAAATGACATTTGAAGAATAATGATGACTATAAAATTTACAATGGAAAAGCAAACATCTTGTTACTGTATTAGTAACTTTATACCTATAAAACATCTCTGCTCCATGCTAGTGAAACAATCAATGGCTATCGATCTTGTTGAATCTTGTAGACATAATGAAAAAAAATTATGTTCCAAAATAAATGCTTCCACCATGTAGAGATGGACTAAATTGTTATGTCTCAAAGATAGTGGTGTTTGTGTGGCAACAAATACGAGGAAACCATCTCATTTCAAAAAAGAGGGAATTTGGAAAATTAAATGAAATCTCTTCGTGTAGACATCTTGCAAAGGTTGGTACCATATTGGGTCTAGAATAAGTGAAATATAGTAAAATTTACTTCCCGACAAGATAGTGAGTGCCAAATATATTATCATTACCACATGATCTCGTTCTTTATGTCCCTCTAGCATGAAATTGATCACAAGATTGTATCTACTAGTGATCATATCCTAAAGTTGGAGTAGACAATGGTTATATTGGGCTTTCAGCTTCAGCGATGTGTACACAAACCTCGGGGAGTAGGGTAACATTTGTTGAAGATTTGAATCAACTCATGATTGGTATATGATGATAAGAGACAACAAAATTGCATCGAATCTTGATGTAAATGATAAGAAGAAGATTGAGGGTGCATTTGAATAAGATACCAATGGTCAACTTGCAAAAGCCGATGAATTCGATGACAAAATGATTTGTTCATAGATCAAGTCATTATTGTATTACAAAGGTTTATTAGTAAATATGGTACACAATGTAATTAATTAATTAATTTATCGAATTAATTAAAATATTTGTAAAATTTTGTGTAACCAAAGTTGAGTCAACTTGAGGTTAGAGGTGAGTTAGGTTAAAAGTAGTTTTATAACTTCTTTTAAACCATGTGCCTATAAAAGTTGAAATAAAATTGTTACGACACTCTTTCTTACTCATTCTCACTCTTTGCATATTTCGAGTGTTGGAGAATTTGTTTTGACTATGTGTACATTGTTTTCCACAAATTCATGAATACAATATCTATATGTTTTATACATTATTAATTCTCTTTGATTATGAACTTCGCCTTTATATTCATGATTAGATGATGCCATTAATGTTTAATTTTTATTTTACCGTATATGATGCCCCAATAAACTAGACTTTGTACTGAATAATGGTGTATGTGAACTTTGTGTTATATCTATACAGGTCGAGGGATTATGAAGACTTTGTGCTTCATGTTCTACATTCATCATTGTATTCTATTTTCTATCTGAGGGAGAAGGATTTTACATTGTGTTTATGTTTGGGATAATCTCACTAGGTTTTGCATTTATTTTGTCATAAATTTATCGCATTCTACATCTTGTTTTCCTTTTCTTTCTCCTTTCCAAGTTTGTTTCCTTTTTGCTTTTCGATAAAAATAACCAAAAATACAAAAAAGCCCATCATACAAGGGAGATGCCCTCTCAAATGCAAAGGAATGTCACCTTGTCGATAGGTGAAATTCACTAACTATTTTTGAGTTTATAGTGTTTCGATTGGGAAAATAATGAATATATTCAACGACATAAAAGACAACCAACAAGCACGCTCCATTTGTTCTTGTGCACTTTGTTTTAGGTTTGGCATTACTAATTCTTCATCTAGTTCCTTGAGCTCTTCTTCATTTTCTCTTCTCTTCTTTGGTAGTAGAGATAGAATAATAGTTTTTGCACTTCATTTTTCACAACAATGGTCTCCCATTGACTAAGATTGTAGATATAGGTTGTTTGATTCTCCTATTATACTTCCCTGTTGCGGTGCTTGTAAGTGGCATAGAGTGTATGCATATCTTCATCTACTTTTTGTGTGTCAATGTTACAAAAATTGGATTCTTTAATCTTTTAAAGAAGCATACAAAATATTCCACTAAAAAGGCATATGGTAACTTAGCTCTTTTGATAATGGCACGGGATTCCCCAATCCTGTTCAAATACTTTGCGCAAGTTCTTCAACCAGTTCATGAATCTTGCCTTGTATGCATTATTTAGAGTTGTGGGTTCCATAAAATTTTTGTACATTATTGTTGGTGATGGATCCTCATGCGGGAATATCCATTTTGGGTCCTTATCCCCTTAAGCAGCACTTTGTAATTTCATAAAAAACTATTAGAAGTAATATCACTCCCCCAAAAAATTGATTCCTTGTTTTTCCTATTCCAAGTGGGATCTTCCACTATACTTTGCGTGATGAATTAGGAGAAGTTGAAAACCTGTCACTTGTGCTACACTATGCACTATGAATAGGAGTAATTAGTCTTACACTATGCACTATGCTATACTATGCACTATCTTCCACTATCTCTTTCTACCTCTCGGTCCTCGCCAATTTAGTAGTAATTAGTCACTTAGTGACTCTTGTACTGTGGTCTTTAAGTTCATCGATGGATGTGAACTTCTCTCCTCATTCATATTTTGGGTGGTCTCCAATGTTGTCTACTATTGCATCATCTTGCAGAGGTTGCGCTAAATCTTACCCTAGATTGTTTATCCCTATTGCTCTATTGATTAGGTGGCATGACAACTTTATGCTCCTTCCCGCCAAATAGAATACCCTTTCCTAATGCACAAGATAAGATATTGATGTAATTTAGTTGGTTTATCAAGAAGGGAAAGTCGAGTAAGCAGCAGTAATACTCCCGTCTTTTCCAATTTTTTTCTTGACACTATTATCGTAGGCATCATTACCTTGGCTTTCATTTTGTCCTATAGGGTGCACCATTTCTTTTTCAATAATTCCATCAAGCCCATGTATGAGATGGTTGTAGTTTGATATTTTTATCGAAGCCAAATTTATATGCTACGATCTAATCCTTTCCGTCTCCTTGGGGTATTGCATTTCAAAACTGAGGTTTAATGCACTGGAGCTTGACTCATTTTTATTTTTGACTCCTTCCTTTTTCCTTCTTAGGTGTCATGAACTTGTGCATATTGTTTCGCCCTTACTTCTTCCATAAATTTTGCTTCATCATATGAAGCTTGCGTGATGATGGTACCTTCATATTTGGATGTCGATAAGGAGCTAGACATACTTACAGATTTTGAAACTTCTTTTCGTGTGGCCTCCTTCTCTTGTCTTAGTTAGTTATGGGTTTTTTTCCTGGTCCTAAAGCCACTCTAGTTTACCTTATGGTGGTTAATTGCCCCAAAATTCGTATCTTGTGACTTGATACTTGACCTCCATGTTAATGGCAATCGAAGTTGTAGTTTTCCCCTATTATTGTGACTCTATGTGGCTTTCCTTCCTTCCTAAGATCTTGAATATTCATCAATGGTGGTTGCTATTTATAGAAATTTCATGCATTGAATCATTGCTCGTCGTTGGAGCTCCTATTTTCACTAGGGAAAATTTTAAGGGTCCCTAAAAAAAAGCCTTAGAAAATATTTGGTGAATATTGGTAAAACCACTTTCGTAGGTATGGTGGATTGTAGGAAAATTTGTTTCGTGTGGAAGGTAATTTTTAACATCATTCAAGGCAAGGTAGGTGCGAAAAAATTAAATTAATAACAAATGGAACAATTTTTTATGCTACTCATCGGTAGCATACAAAATGCTACTGGTTGATAACATTTTGCATGCTGTCGGCTAGTAGCATTTTCCATGCTACCGGCCAGTAACATGTAAAATGCTACCAATTGGTAGCATGTAAAATGCTACTGGACGGTAGCATACATGATGCTACCGGATGATAGCATACAAACTATAATTGGTGGCATGTATAATGCTATCGGTTGATAGCATTTGTCATGTTGCCGATTGGTAGCATTCTGTATGTTACCAGTTGGTGGCATTCTTCATGCTACCAGTTGGTAGCATATATAATGCTACCATCTAGTGGCATGTAAAGTCCTACCGGTGGGTTCCATAAAGGGTGTTTTTTTCTATATAGCTAGCCGGTAGTTGTATTAAAAATTCCTATATATACACGAAGGCCATTCATTTTCACTCTACACAAATGAGAGAAGCCAAATCAGATGAGAAAAAACCTTCAGCAAACAAGGTGATCTACATAATCTAGATGGAGCGAGAGAAACTAGAATGCCAAAGGACATCTACAAACATGAATTTTATAACAAATTGAAAATTCCAAGAAGAAAGACAATTTCCATAGTCACACAGCCCAAGATCCCAGCTGCGTCAATAAAAAATATAAAGAAGTTTTAGTTCAAGAGTCTAGTATTTCCTCAACTGTACACATTTCTAGAGGATCCTAATACATTTTCCCAATGGATCGAAGTGGCCAGTTTCACAGGGCTAGTGTATATGCCCCAATTTCACACAAACCAAAAGACACTCAAAAATATTATACTCAACTACGACACTTCCACTTTCACCTTTCATTATCAACTCCCATCTCATGCACAATCATTTAGAACTTCACCCGAGGACATTGAGTGTATGACATGACTACTATCGATACGTAATCACATAATCCCTTAATGTTTTTCAATTCAAAGATTTTTATAGATACAAGTGTGATTGCATAACATGGAGCTTTTCCCAAAGTGTGGGTCTTTGCAATTGGGAAATCTCTTTGGATGAAGGCTGGTTCCTATTCCTCTATTCTAATGCACACATCCAAATTGTAGAGGATCTACACTAAAATATATTCTAACTTGCCAATGAGATAGGGTTAAGAAGAGTACAGGGAATTAAACCTAAACTAACAAAGGTGATGCACCAAAAGGAATGCTAAACACCGCTTTGCATGGAGATGAAAACCACAATCAAATTAAGAAGGATGAAAACACACCACATATCAATCCATTGATTAGAATCCACTAACCATTAAACACAACCCATTAAAAATTTAATATAACCACCATGCATGAGATAACCGTGATTGCAATAAGAGACCAGAAGATGCAATGAACATAAGAGGGGGTTGAAATTCATCCACATACTTCTATTATTGATCCACATATTTGATACGTTGCCTTTACAATGGCCAAGAGGCAAGATTGCATTTATAGTTGTGATATGAGGTTTGAACTCCATAAATTCACTTAGAGACAAGAGAAGAAGGGAGGGTGCAAATAAAAATTATCCCAACTTTAGAACAATGACCCTCCTTACAATATATATGAATAATGAGAGAAAGGGGAGAGAAGAATTCGAAATCTTGCTATAACCACCCAAAAATACATTGAATTCACCAGTAATAATGATGGGTGCCACTATAAAACACATACCTCTTTTTGGGCAAGGAAGGAAGCCCATACCTCATCATTGTGGTAGGTGAGAAACTTGGAACATTCCTCTAAAATGGTGGAATGTATTTATTCATTTTGAATAACTTAGTCTCACTTAAATTAATATAACCAGTTGTAGTTGTGTAGAGAACATTGAGAGCTTTCAAAAAGTCCTTTCTTGTGCAAATATGAGCTCCCAGTCAAAAGTTATGGCCATCTGAAGATTGGGGTGTCATACTATATTAAATGTGAGTGTTAAGCTCTGTTTCTTCAAACTCTGAAATGCCTTGCAACCTTTGAAATATTTTTTTGGACTTTCGGGGATCTTGGCTTCGGATGTTGATGTTACTGTTCATCACTCAAGAGTTTATGAAACTTCCGAAACCCCGAAGTCTGTAATTTGCACTTCGGGTTTTGGACTTCAAGTTGTGCTTTTCGTGTTAGGGGTTAGAGGTTCTGAAATTCCAAAACCACGAAGTCCAAAATTCAAACTTTGGGTTTCAGACCTTTGCATTTTTTGAGGGTCGCTATCATTATTCATTTGCCCAACCTCCGAACCTCTGAACCCCGAACCTTTGAAAATTCGAAGTCAAAAATTCAAAATTTTGCGCCTTTTGAACTTTTCACGATTTTAATCCCGAAAAAACCTTTCAAACCGCCCAAATTTAGTGCATCCTTCTACAAGTGTTGATTGTGGATTTTGAGTTGCAAACCTTAGATTTAGACATTTACTGGGTGATTCTTGTCTTCCTCCTTCGTTGTAATGAATTGTGCATCTACTCAAGCAATCAAATACTTGTTTTGTGATTATTATCTGCCCTAACTTGTGTTCTATTGCATTTTCTTGCCTTTCATTGCATCTGCAAGTATATTGTGCATGTTTTATTCTCCTTACAAGGTTTAAATCTATTGTGCTCCATGGAAATGGTGGTTTGAATGTTGTTTTGGATTGTGGTACTCATGTCTGCCCTCTCCTTCATTTTCTTCCCATTTTCACTCATTTAAGAGTGTCTTTCCCCTTGTTCTTGGTGCTATCACCTCTCTTTAGTTTAGGATTTCTTTCACGATCTCCTTCTCCCTAGTCCCTTTGAATCGTAGAGTAGAGTTAGATAGTTGCATTTCATTTTCTACAAGTAGTTAAGTATTAGGAATAGGTAGAAGAACCAGATTTCTCTAGAGGTTTGTCTCGGTTCAAGCCCCACAACTTGGAGACAAATTTACCCATGTTGCCTCAAATCCCTAGATTACTCTGATTTGGGATGGGTGCAATTTTGAGCTCCAACAAGAGGATCTTGTAGATTTGGAATAAATAAATCAGCCTTCTATTTTGACCCAAATTGGTATTTTTCTCATATTCTTGTCTTTATAAAAATTATTGATCAAATTGGGAAAGGAATTGAGTTAAATTACTTCAGTTTTGGTTGATTTCATTCCTTCATGCAAGTCGCCATTTATGTATAAAATTTAGATTTGCACTGAATTTGTTTATAAATTATCTAGAACTTGCTCTTTGGATTTGCCTAAAATCCATCTAGGGCTGAAAAGTGTCAATTTGGGGACATTACCCCTTTCCATTTGGACAATTGAACATGACATCTACAATATTAAATTATAATGATATCGATAGTTTCACTGCATTACAAAAGAAAGAAAGAAGTTTTTTTAATCCTAATTATGCGCAATAAAAAATTGACTATAAAATATATTTAAAATTGAGAGGAAGCATTGGCTTCAAGTATTGCCTAGGGCTCTCAAAGCCATTAATATGGCCTTACATGATTAGTGAACCTCTTTCCTGGTTGTGGTTTTCATCTTGCGATGCTTTGCAAATCTTGAAATAGTGGGTTGTAGTTACCATGACTTCCCCTACCAACGTTTCCAGTGATTTTGTGGTCATGCCTTGTCAGCCTCTAACCTGTGGTTGTTATCTTGTGATGCTTTTCAAGTCTTCCATTGCTGTCGTTTACAAAGCAAGTGGAGCACTCCGTTCCACTACAATACTCTCTATCTAGGATTTCTTATATCTTGCAAGACATATGGTAACCCACACAATGAAAACAAACATGGAATGGTTTAATCAAAAGAAATAAATCCAAAGGTTCCATTGGCAATATTTTATTGATGCGTATCTTGTAATTTATCCCATCTACATGGCAGGTTTCTTAATTTGCAAAACAGAAAGTAATCCACGTCCATCAAATTCATTGAATGGTCTTGTAAGATCTATTTCAAATTCAGTTTATGTTGCTTTCAAAGGTATTGCTCATAATATTGTGAATATGGTTTACAGCTATTGCCATACCGTCAATGCACAAAATCAAGAAATTTCCATTCAAAATCTGTCAAGTTTTATGGGCACATAAATATCAAAAATAAGCAGAGATGTTACTCTAAGAAAACTAAGACTCTGTGTCCCTTTAACTAGTACAAATGACTCGTAAGGTATAATTGATGCATCAGCATCAAAAACTTTCTTTCCCTTTTTGATTATAGTAGCATACCCATTCAGAGGAACATAAATATCTGTACAAAATACTGATAGTCAAACATATTCATATCTGAGTACATAACCCCTTCAATGAAATCTAGTGATGAAAAGGCCTTATTATAGTAATCTCTTTAATGATGAACTGCCTTCTTCTTCTTTGCTTCTTTTCAGCCTGCAGCAGCAATAACATTAATGAACTTACAGCTTTTGAACTAAAAAAAAGGGATAGAGTTTAGGTGGAATAGTTTTGCAGTCTTACGCACTTCTAACCTGGATCACCTAGGCCCATATTATGGTTTCTCAATAATGGTATGACTAGTCATATTATATTATACTTACAAGGTGTAACCAATATTTTGCAGTCAAGATTGTTTTCATTCTAAAGATAGACAAGGGTCATAAACATAGTTACCATTTTTACGAACTTAGTGAATATTTGGTTTGAACCGTACACTTTTGGTCTGACTGAACATATTGAACAAGTTTTGTTGAACATTTTTTTCTAAAATTAAAAAATTAAAGTGTTTAAACCAAAAGGAAACAAGAAACACTAATACCTAAGCACATAAAGAAAAACTCCGTGGATAATATATTTAGTTATTATTATGCATAATTGGTTTTTCTTTTCAAATATCATCATGATTATGTATAGCATTTATTATTTATATATATTTTATATTTGTAAATTTTCTAAACCGAACCGAACCTTTTGAAAAATTCGTGAACTTCCAAACTTTTTTCCCCTTTCAAACTATCTGAATTTTTCAAACATAGTAACTATGGTCATAAACAAATGTTGTGATCAAACTTGAGTAACCTTGTAAATAGTCTTTTAGTTGCTTATTGTTTTAAGTGTTTAAACCAAAAGGAAACAAGAAACACTAATACCTAAGCACATAAAGAAAAAACTCCGTGGATAATATATTTATTTATTATTATACATAATTGTTTTTCTTTTCAAATATCATCATAATTATGTATAGCATTTATTATTTATATATATTTTATATTTGTAAATTTTCTAAATCAACCGAACCTTTTGAAAAATTCGTGACTTCCAAACTTTTTCCCCTTTCAAACTATTTGAATTTTTCAAACATAGTAACTATGGTCATAAACAAATGTCAACCGGGGGGCAAATCATGCGGAAATACATAGGACTCTCATTTTTAGTTATCTATTGATGTAATTACAATCTACATCGCTCGTAAGTTTATTTTCAGTTTTACATTTTATTTTTATTATTTTCAATTTTACATTTCATTTTAGTATTAACAAAATGTGTCTCCTTGTATTTACACTTAAAACTTCCCAAAACCCTTCAAAAAGAGGAATTCAACTCAAGGATTTCAATCACCCATTTCTTCGTGACATGGTGTAGTTCGTCAAGATAGGATTATATTGCAAGGTCGATATACAAATATTCCGTGATGGTATTTGGTTTATATCGTTTGCACCCTAAGTGGGTAGAAATTTGACTAGTGCAATTACTTATCCTCCATGATAAGAGGTGATTTGGCCAATGTTCATGAAGCAAAGCTATGAGAAATAGCAGAGATAGAATTTATCTCATATTATTCTGAAGAGAACAATGCACACGTCCGGCTTTATATAGGATGTAAAAACCCGAATCGACTCCCTAACTAAGCTGGGAAGATCCACAAAAGTGGCAGAGAATAATGTGATAAGAGATAACAAGATAAGAATAGACAACTAAGCTAAAAACCAACGTATCCTAACATTCCCCCCCTTATTACATTATTCTTGCAAATGTGACCTCTGAAAGATTCAAATTTCACTTTTCCAAGAGATTTAGTGAGAATGTCAGCAACTTGTGCTTCAGAGGACAAGATCTGGAGCTGAATTTGATGGTTCAAGACGTGCTCTCGAATGAAATGGCAACAATTTCAATATGCTTTGTTCGTGCTCATGAAAGACTGGATTTCGCACGAGCTTCAACACACTCGATTGTCCGCAATAGAGAATAGGTGACTGCTTTTTTAGGAATTCCTAGGTCATCCATAATGCGACGTATCCATATCACTTCGCACACAGCCCTCCTCGTGCGACACGATATTCTCGCCTCTCCGTGGATGAGATAGAAACAACATTATGCTTCTTGCTTATCCACGAGATTGGTCCAGATCCGAGATGAAATATGTATCCCGTAGTTGACTTCCTATCATCAATGTGATCCAAAGATGGTCCGAGTCGACATATCCCTCGTAGGAATAATTGATCATTCTTTTTATATTCCGCACTCATAATTAGTTGTTCCTCTGACATATCTCAAAACATGCTTTTGCCGCATTCCAGTTGACATTTCTTTGGCTCTCGTGCATGAACCGGAAAGATAGCCGACAAAGATAGCAGTAGATCTCGGTCTCGGTGTATGTCAAATAGATGAGCCCTCCAATCAATTTCCTATAGAGAGTAGCATCTACTTGAGGTGAGTCCTAGAATCTTGAAAGTTGCAAGCCTTTTTCCATGGGAGTGGATATAGGTTTACAATCAGACATTCTATACTTTTCCAAGAGTGTCTTGGCGTACTTTATCTGGGAGACAAAAATGTGATGCTCCTTTTGCCATATTTCCAAGCCAAGACAGTAATGTAGTAGCCCCAAATCTGTCATGTCGAAGGTTCTTTTGAGATCATTCTTTACAATATCAACTCGATCTTCTCGAACTACCAAAGTGATCACAAGATCATCTACATAAACAACCGTAATGATAATTTCTTTGCCTACCTTCTTTATATACAAATTTGAATCGAGGGACTACGAGTGAACCCATGTTGCAAAAGGTGATCGTTGATCTTGATATACCATGCCCTGGGAGCTTGTTTCAGTCCGTAAAGAGATTTGATGAGACGACATACCTTTTTAGGCTGATTTTCATCCACAAATCCTTCAGTTGGGTCATGTATACTTCTTCTTTCGGATCACCATTAGGAAAGCACTCTTGACGTCCATCCGCCTGAAGTCTCCATCCTTTTCGTATTGCAAGTGCACAAACTACCCCGATGGTCTTCATCTTCGCAGTGGGTGCAAAGGTTTCTTCATAGTCGATGCCTTCTTTCTGAGCATATCCTTTGGCTACAAGTCGTGCTTTATGTTTTTCGATGGATCCATCTGCCTTATATTTTGTCTTGAAGACCCATTTGCAGCCTATGGGTTTCTTTCTCGTAGGCATCGACAAGTTCCCATGTCCGATTTTTCATGAGTGAGTCATATTCTGCGTTTCCATAGCTTCCTTCCACCGAGTTTGACCGAGTGCTTCACGAACATTATCTCGGCTCTGAGCTATTCATCGCTGAACTCATGAGTGCAAAGTTTACCTCATTTTTTTCTTGTTTGACTTGTTTTGACTCCGGATGATGTATCCGGGAGTTGTTGCAAATTTGAGTCCTCGATAGTTCTTTGTACTCCACTTCGGATGAGAACTTGATCGCTTTTGAGAAGAACTGTGTCGTTGCCGTGAGGATTGATGTGGAGTCACATTCGCAGCAATTCTCCAAGGTCAACAAATAGTTCTCTGGTAGCATTTCTTTTCTCGAGTAGTCTCCTCCTAGCTCATCATCTGATTCAGAGACTAATCGGTGAGATGTGTTTGGAAGTGAATCTTCTGTTGATACTATTGAGTCAAAGGATGACTCGTCACAAACCACATCCCGACTCTCGTATACTTTCTTTGTCTCAGGATCCATGAGACGATACGCCTTCGAGGTAGCATCAGAGCCAAGAAGGATACACGGGAGTGTTTTTGGCTCTACCTTCTTTCTCTTCTGAGCTGGAACATGCATGTATGCTGTGCAACCAAATACTCGCAAATGAGAAATTGATGGCTTTTTACCACTCCATACCTCTTCTAGCGTCTTGTTCAGTAGAATATTTGTTGGTGCCCCGTTGAGAAGATATACCTGTTTGCATCGCTTCACCCAATAGTTCTTCTCCTAGCTTTGCATATTGATAAGATGCAGCGAGCCATCTCCATCACTGTGCGATTGCGACGCCAACAATGCCATTTTCTTTGGGCGTGTGTAGGGAGCACAGTGCCGCTTAATGCCGTGATGGTTTAGGAAGGCCAAGAACTTTTTGATGTGAATTCCCCCTCGATCTCGAGCGGAGTAGAAGAAGTGGTTGTCCGCATTCTTTCGACAACACGATGATAGAAGTTCTCAAAGTGTCAAGAGCCTCACTTTTTTTCGCTTTAGGAAATATACCCACATCTTGCAGAGTGGTCATCCACGAACAACCTGGAAGTATTTGTATCCCGAAAACGAAGGTGCAATGGGCCGCTCAGATTGGTATGAACTATCTCCGTACACTTTCGCATGGAAGGTGCTCGCCAAATGGATCTCTATGTTGTGCTTTCCGCAAGACAACCAGGGGAAAATAGGCAAGGAACTCGGACAATTTGGGTAGTCCACGGACCATTGCTTTTGAACTCATCTGGTGCAGTGAACCGACCGACAAGTGTCCATATCTATAATGCCATAAGGCAGTTGATTCTATTGTTGAAGCAGATAAAGCTACCGCAGAAGATGAAACAAGATTCTAAAGCAAATAACTTATCTTTTACAAAGGCTTTAGCAAGAACCGTACTTGTCGGGAGATTAAGCATGATTTAATGCCATTTTGAACAAGAAATTCAACCTTAAGGTGATGATTCAAGAGCTGAGTAACTGACAAAAGATTGCTAGTCAAGCCAGGAACATATAGTACCTTTGTAAGTGTACATTTTCGTGGCCCCAGAGGAATGGTCACATTCCCTATTCCTTCTGCAATGTACTCTTTATCATCCGCTATCCGAACTCGATCTCCAGTTGGCTCTTCGCGTAGTGAATCAAACTGCCTTCTTGTCACACCGACATTTGCTTTCTTGCACTGCGAGTCTATCAACAGACTTTCTTCGTAATGAGAAGTTTGAGAGACGAGTACAAGATTCTTACTACAATGGGCTCCTTCTGATGTCTCCTCATCAGATTCATCATCCTCTTGTTGGGCTGCAAGATGTCCTTTTTGCTTTCTCCAGATGGGACGCTGCTTAGACTTTTGAAAATCTTCGCGTCCTGATGTGCTTGTATGGCTCAAGACCCTTGTTTCAGTCGTCAGTGCCAACAAAGTGATCAGTGTCGTGAGTATTGGTTCTGCAAATGTGACACCATCTCTTTGACTTTTGATCTTTCTGTTTGGATTGCGCTGGATTTGGCTTCTCTGGGGGACCTTTCCGATTCTTCTCGCCACGATTAGGCTTTGAGAACAAGGCTTTGTCCTGAGACTCCCCATGCGATGAAGTGATAGCTTCTTCCTGCTGCAGAAATTCACAAGCTCTTCGAATGTCACTGTTTGTTTAGACACATTCAGTGTTGTAACAAACACTCAAAATTGAGAAGGGAGTGCTCTCAAGGTGATTGGGACGAGTAGTTTATCGTCTACGCTTCACCGAGCGCCAATAACTCCGATCTCAACTCACCACGCGACGCAGAATTCCTCCACTTTCGCCGCTGACCCCATAGAGAGGGTGTGCAGGCTTTGATCAAGATGAAGAATCTTTGTCCGATTTTTGGCTTCATAAATGGTTGCCAACTTGTCCTGTGCCTCCTTGGGTTTCTCCGCATTCGAACATGCGGTCAGACGTCATCACCGATATCGAGCATTATCAAAGATCAAGGCTTTGAAGACTAGCCATGTCATATTTTACTAGTTCATCTGGGGTCATGTGGGAGCAGTGGATAGATCCCGTGATACTCCCTCATAATCCTTCAAATCAAGGATTGTCTTCATTTTTGTCTTCCGTGCCGCAAAATTAGGCCCTTTGAGCAACCGAGCATCAAAATGTAGTAACTTTGAGCGGACATATCAGTAATAAAAAATATTTATTTATTTGAAAAAATTATTACAATTTGGACTCACCGCCGAGAATGATCGGCTTGTAGATGCTCGCGATATTCGCGTGCCGTGAGACGGCGACGCTTGCAGGCGTTCTTCTTCGTCATCATAATCTGCGTCATATCCGCTTCTAATTCTTCCCGTACTCGCTTTGCTTGGCAACGACGTTTAAAAGAAAGTACTCAAGGAGTCCTTCTCGAACAAGTTTGTCGATGCAAGATTTCCGCAATTTTAAGCTCGCTCAAAGAAGGCAAAGTAGAACCCTGAGCTCTCGTGAGCTTCTCCACGGTGTTCTCTCGGGCCGGCGAGTTGATGTTGTGGCTTTCAAATTGTGGCGACCGTGTTGTTTGACGCTTTCAATCGAGTTGTCTACACTCGACATTCGATGTAGTGTGAAGAGACTGTCATAGACTCAAAATTACCTCGAAAAACGTGCACGTGCTGCCTTCCTTCAGCAGGTGACTGAGTAACTCTCCACGTGGCAGCAAGATTGTTTTCACCTCCACGCAAAGACACTCTTCCACGCAACAACAAATGCTCTGCGCTGTAAAAGCTTTCAAAGCTTTGGCTCCAAGTCTCGGGATCGATCTTCACTGGATCAATCACACCGGCCGCATCTCACAAATATGAAAACAAACAGCAATCTGTTCTTAGACTGGCATGTATGTTCAAGAATGAATCCGGCTTTACACGCCCAGGAATCGAACCTGGCCCTCCACTGCCTCTTCTCACAACTGCAGGAAACAAACATTCACTGCCACGCAGGTTTTCCAGGCAACGGCGAAGGTGTTCTTCCAGGATTGCAAGCCGCGATTCTTTATGACGTGGATATCACATCCGAAATCCTTCGGCGCCAGGAGCTCGTCCGTGGAGAGCGTGTCCAAATGGCACCCCTCGGCATGCAGAAATGGAACCGTTAAGGCAGGAAGAACAGACCCTTCAGCCTCGACCTCCTTTGAGCTTCCCGCACTCAAACACTGACGCCTTCAAACAAGAACGTTTCCAGGCGCTCAGAACATCATCGATGACAAAGATCTTGGCTTGCAACCTGACCAACATGAATCCTGAGACCGAACGTGCTCTGATACCAAACTGAAGCAAAGCTATGAGAAATATCAGAGATAGATTTATCTCATATTATTCTGAAGAGAACAATGCACACGTCCAGTTTATATAGGACAGAAAAACTGAACTGACTCCCTAACTAAGCTGGGAAGATCCACAAAAGTGGCAGAGAATAATGTGATAAAAGATAACAAGATAAGAATAGACAACTAAGCTAAAAACCAACGTATCCTAAGCAGTTCATTTGAATGACAATGTTACCATCAGTTGCACAAATTTTATTCTTGGTTTATATTATGAATCCCTCTATAATTTATGTGGCACCACTCCACCGACAAAAATGCATGCAAAGCTATCATTTTTTCGTTAACACTTCAAGAGCAGGAGGTGAGTCCCAATTTTTGATTATTTTGTTTTTAATTATTATTATTTTTTTGTAATATATATCTAGTATAATTTTTATTTGGGATTAATAAATAGTTCATATTTTTGCATTATAACAAAAATAGCTCATGCGATCGCATCGTGAAGGGATGCTACTATTAGAGGTTTTTTCCCACTAGGTTCGTGGAGATTCGCCATCGTATCATACGATCAACACAAGGAGGACACCACTCCACAATCTGTCAAATGGATGAGGAGTTCCTTAAACCCTCAAATTGACACATCCACCATACCACATGCATTAATCGCAGGTATTTTTATTTATGATGTATATATGACATATTTCAATATTTTTGAAAATAAATGTAATTAATTATTTATAACTTGTATATGTTTCAATATTTCTTGTAACTTATATTCCTTTGTTGTAGAAACCTCTAGTAGCACATGATTATATCGTTGGGCTCATGGTAGCCTAGAAAAAAATGTATTTGAATTTGATCAAACACAACATGATGTAGAAACATATTCGGTACCTCACTCTTTGGCTCTAGGTATGAATTTCATTTTTGTGTTTATTTTATTTTATTTCTGGGAGTTGTCTTGGTAGGTGTGGTCTAAAATGCAGACACATCCACCTTACCACATGCATTAATCACATGTATTTTTATTTATGATGTATATATGACATATTTCAATATTTTTGAAAATAAATTTAAATAATTATTTATAACCTGTATATGTTTCAATATTTCTTGTAACTTATATTCCTTTGTTCAGAGAAACCTCTAGCAACATGACAGATTGTATCATCGAGCTCATGCTAGCCCGAATAAAATGTATATGAATTTGATCGAACACAACATGATGTAGAAACATATTCGATACCTCACTCTTTGGCTCCATGTATGAATTTCATTTTTGTGTTTATTTTATTTTATTTTTTAAAACAAAAAATTGACAAGCTCATCAATCATTGATGCTTAATAATGTTTTAGACCACACCGCCAAGACAACTCCCGTAAATTTCAATTTACTTCTCAACAACCACATCAATCAGAACACACCCAATTTGCACCTTAGATGGAATCCTTTCAACAAAGTAATATTTATAATCATATATGATATAATGTTACATTTATTATTATTTCAATCCTATTATGTTTGTCATTTGACTTTTCTTATATTATTTACAATATTACATTTGATTGTTGCAGGCCCTCCTCCACATCTAATTCAAAATACATCTACTATGTGATGAATATGCCACCTCCTCCACCTCCACCACAAAATATTAGGACCATGTTCAGTGGAAAGCATATTTCATTTGTTTGTCTAGATTCAAGTAGGGGCACCCTTAATTTTGTAGCTGACTTTCCAACATTTTTGTTGGGAAATGTTCCTAGTGGACAAGGTGTTTCTATTTTGAATGAAATTGATTTGGATGAGGAATATCTAGGGATTGAAAGTGGGGTTCAGGTCCATGGAATTTTTAATCCCGAGGCATGGAAAAAGTTATTGGCGAATTTTCGTAAAATCACGAATATTCATGTTTTTGGAAATTGGAAATGGAAAATTTTTAGTGATCGAAAACCGCCTGATTCACCAAAAATTTCAGTTGATAGGTCCTTAGTATGGGTCATTTCACCCAGTATTTACACATATAAATGAACTTATGCATGTATTTCACCAATGTTTTCGAATCAATCTGTGCACATATTCGCTAAAGTATACATAGACAACCACAAACTGTCCAACCTCTTTTGCAAGATTTTCCTCTAAAGCCGAATATCAACCCATCCAACCTCTACCTGGTCGACTACAAGTTTTCTCGAAAAACCCTACAATCGCAAGTCGATCGATCAGTAACAATGTTATCCATCTAATGTGATCCGTCTAACTACCAAAGGAACTACAAAATTTCCAACAAGGCGTCCAACTGATCACCGTCCAACTAGACGTAGTCCAACCATTTTTCATCCAACAAGTTTCCATCTAACATGTTGTCATCCAGCCTACCAACTATCCAACCATTCGACATCTAACTTCAAGCCTCCAAACTCCTCGCCGTCCAACCGCAACCATCTAACCAATAGTTGTCAAACCCTCTACCATCCAACATTTAGTCGTCTCCCTGTTAGCCATCCAACCTGTAATAGTGAGTAGTCCGTAGGTGTAGTCCAACGTCTGGTCATCCACCTCAATGCCCAACTATTGTCCATCCTTCCCCGAAACGATCAAAAGTAGGTCGTTCAACTTGTTTCTCAAACTCCATAGTCTAGCCCCATTTGTTCCTATTTAGTGACATATCCATGGATTCTGGAAAGCAGGGTAAGAAGGTTACAAATACAATTAGTTCAAAAAAGGGTGCCAAGACATTGTTTGGCTATTTTGGAGACTCAAAAATGAAGGTTGTGTCTAGATCTACTGAAAATATCTGGTATGTACTATTTATAGTTTACTAATTTACAATCTTGCAGAATTTTATAATTATATTTTTCATATTATTTTTCAAACTCTTTGCACTCTTGTTTTATGTTTAGTGGGTGGTATTAATAATATAAATAATTAATAATATTTCGTAATAATTTTATAAAATTATATGTAGACATTTCTCAAATACCTTCACAAACTAATCCATTTCTAGATATCGATGATCCTTTATATGTTGAGGAAAACATTCCTTCCCTTGATGACATCGATCTACAAGAAGATTCATCAAATTCTCATCCAACACCAACAACAGAGGAAGCTTATACTCCAATGTATGTTTCCAGAAAAAGGATACACGAGGATCAAGATATTCCTGCTAAGAGCCCAGATGCACAAGTTGAAGGCCAAGAACATAAAACAAAATGTATCAGAAGAAAGAGGACAAACTAAACTATAGGAAGGACTTTCAAGTTTGACTGGGTAGCCATATATCCTTTTATTGAACCAGTGGAGCCGAAAAATGGTAATGATGTTCAAACTCAATGTCGATGAAAAATATGTAGTTGGAAATAAGGGAAGTATCACACAATGCAACTCAAACTAGACACCATTGAAAAACACTGTGGGAAAATATATATTTCCCAAAAACAAAAGGATGGGAGCATAGCCAGATCTCATAAATGGAAAAATGCAAAAGACTGTTTACATGTAAGATACACAAAAGAATATGAAAAATAACAAAAACGTTTGAAAAATCTAAATGAAAAAGGTGGCACAATTGTAGAAAAATTGAGCAAAGCTATGGAGACTGAAATGCATGCAAAAAGTATTCAATTTGCTACTGTATTCCATATATTGAAAAAGGAAGACCAATTTTAGATTTTTCAAAAATAAAATTTTGTATCAGGTTATTGGTGTACAAAACGTTCCTCAATCACATTGGTTAGATACCAGTGGTGGGAAATTGTAAAATGTCTTTCTCTAGTAGAAAAGGAGGATATGAAAGACAAACTTTATTTCCCTTTCAATTGATGAGGTTACAATAGTGGACAATACTACCTGGGTTTGTATTCATGTATACACATTTGCAAATGATTTCAGAACTCCCCATCTCTTAGCAGTTCATAGAATGAGTGAAAATTGCAATTATGAAAACATTTACAAATTAATGGTGTCAAGTCTGAAGGTTATTGCAGATATGGATGATTTTTCCATTGCAACTAAGTTAGTTTGTGTTGGAACTGATGATGCAACTATAATGCAAGGGGGCCATAAATGGTCTCTATGTAAAACTATAGACAATTGTTAGTCCATATATGATTGCAATTCATTGCATGGCTCACGTAATGAATCGCCGAGAAAATTGCGAACACATTCAAAAATTTTGTTTCCGATGGCTAAAGGGCAATAGAAGGGTAATTTATCATAATAAATTAATTTTAAAAGTGCAATATAAAATAATATTATAAACACTTTATAATAATTTATTAATAATGAAACTTCAAATAAAAATATAAAAAAAAAATATAAAGCGATAAAGTAAAATAAGAAAAAGGAAATGTCACTTTATATTTATTATTCTCCCTAGCAAAAATGCGACCCCTTTGGTGGATAAAATACGGTGGAAAAAATATTAAACGAGGGAGGTGAATGCTGATTGGAAGTCGAGGGTGGCTATTTGGCCAAGTTCATCTATAAAGTAAGTCGACTTGCTTGTAAAAGACATCCTTTTTTATTTAATAAAATCTGATTTGTATGACGTTGAGCTTTGAGCTTGCATCAAAACTCTTCCAAGGATGAAAAATCTTAGAGATATTGAGGATGAAAACCCTCTAAGAGATCTAGAAGAAGAATGAAAATCTCCTTCTAGTTGAGAGGATTATCCATATAGGGGTTTCCATTGCAAATCAAGGGTTTATTGGTGTTTTCCAATTATTTTCCAAAGTGGTATTGAGGGCTAAAGTTGCAGATTTCAATCAAGGGTTTGAAGGAGGAAGGTTGTTATATTTCCCTTCCATTTCTAGCCATTTCTATGTGGAGCGACCATCTAAGGAACCAATATATGGTATTTTGGAGCTGTTTTTGGAGTTGGTTTAGCAGCTGGTCATATTTCAGTTTTTTAGAAATCAAGTTAGCTATTTTGTATAATTTTTGGAGTTGAAGAAGTATTTTTAGTTGGGTGCTTGATGATTTGTTATCCAATTTTGCACCCCTTGCAAAATTGGTCAACTTGTAAAATCCGGACTTGGGCACTTTGATGGAGCCTTGGTAAAGAAGTTGGAGAAAACAAGTATTTTCCATGTTTTGGGGCACTTGAAATTGATTTGGGGCATTTCTCTCCTTCTCTCTAGGCCTTAGAAATCCAAACACTTGGAAAAATTTGATAAATTTGAGAAATTTGGGTCATTTCTTTTTGTGGGTTACGGGTGGAACAAAAGGGAATAGTTCTCAAGTTCCCTGAGTTCCATCGATTTGCCAATTGGACCGCAACACTAAGGGTTTGGACGAAGTAACAATGCATTGTGAGATTCGGAGCCGTGGACAACAATGAAACAATTCCACGGAGAGCGGTGGTGCCGCATTGCGATTGCCGGCCGACACCGAAGAATGATGCTACCAACCGACACCAAGAACATAAATGATGGGTTGGGCCAACGAACAAAGTGTCGTATGGAAATGGTTAGGTGAGTAAAAAGAGAAAAAATCTCCAACATTAAAGAATGCAATTCGGGTAGCTCAACAACCAATTTTAATGAAGTATGGTGTCCATTTCTTCTTCTACAAGCAAGGTACCATTAGGAAATGGATTTGGCAGGGTGCCCATACCTATTTTAAGATATTTAATGCATGTTGTTGGTGGGTGGAAGTGAAATTCGAGTTCTCTCTCTTTCCCATTCTCTACATATTGTAAAAGGATGCTCATTTGTAAGGGTTGGACATTTTTGTAATGTTAGTGCATCCTTCTACAAGTGTTGAATGTGGATTTTGAGTTGCAAACCTCAGATTTGGACATTTGCAGGGTGATTCTTGTCTTCCTCCTTCATTGTAATGAATTGTGCATCTACTTGAAGCAATAAAATACTTGTTTTGTGGTTATTATCTGCCCTAGCTTGTGTTCTATTGCATTTTCTTGCCTTTCATTGCTTTTGCAAGTATATTGTGCATGTTTTATTCTCCTTACAAGGTTTAAATCTATTGTGCTCCATGGAAATGGTGGTTTGGATGTTGTTTTGGATTGTGGTACTCATGTCTGCCCTCTCCTTCATTTTCTTCCTATTTTCACTAATTTAAGAGTATCTTTCCCTTGTTCTTGGTGCTATCACCTCTCTTTAGTTTAGGATTTCTGTTTCACGCATCTCCTTCTCACCCTAGTCCCTTGGAATCGTAGAGTAGAGTTAGATAGTTGCATTTCATTTCCTAGAAGTAGTTTAGTATTAGGAATAGGTAGAAGAACTAGATTTCTCTAGAGGTTTGTCTCAGTTCAAGCCCCACAACTTGGAGACAGCCCCATGTTGCCTCAAATCCCTAGATTACTTTGATTTGGGATGGGTGCAATTTTGAGCTCCAACAAGAGGATCTTGTAGATTTGGAATAAATAAATCAACCTTTTATTTTGACTCAAATTGGTATTTTTCACATATTCTTGTCTTTATAAAAATTATTGATCAAATTGAGAAAGGAATTGAGTTAAATTACTTCAATTTTGGTTGATTTCATTCCTTCATGCAAGTCGCCATTTATGTATAAAATTCAGATTTGCATTGAATTTGTTTATAAATTATCTAGAACTTGCTCTTTGGATTTGCCTAAAATCCATCTAGGGCTGAAAAGTGTCAATTTGGGGACATTACCCCTTACCATTTGGACAATTGAACATGACATCTACAATATTAAATTATAATGATATCGATAGTTTCAATCTGTTACAAAAGAAAGAAAGAAGTTTTTTTAATCCTAATTATGCGCAATAAAAAAATTCACTATAAAATATATTTAAAATTGAGAGGAAGCATTGGCTTCAAGTATTGCCTAGGGCTCTCAAAGCCATTAATATGGCCTTACATGATTAGTGAACCTCTTTCCTGGTTGTGGTTTTCATCTTGCGATGCTTTGCAAATCTTGAAATAGTGGGTTGTAGTTACCATGACTTCCCCTACCAACGTTTCCAGTGATTTTGTGTCATGCCTTGTCAGTCATGTTATCTTGTCAGCCTCTAACCTGTGGTTGTTATCTTGTGATGCTTTTCAAGTCTTCCATTGCTGTCGTTTACAAAGCAAGTGGAGCACTCCGTTCCACTACAATACTCTCTATCTAGGATTTCTTATATCTTGCAAGACATATGGTAACCCACACAATGAAAACAAACATGGAATGGTTTAATCAAAAAGAAATAAATCCAAAGGTTCCATTGGCAATATTTTTATTGATGCGTATCTTGTAATTTATCCCATCTACATGGCAGGTTTCTTAATTTGCAAAACAGAAAGTAATCCACGTCCATCAAATTCATTGAATGGTCTTGTAAGATCTATTTCAAATTCAGTTTATGTTGCTTTCAGAGAAGGTACTGCTCATAATATTGCGAATATGGTTTACATCTATTGCCATACCATCAATGCACAAAATCAAGAAATTGCCATTCAAAATCTGTCAAGTTTTATGGGCACATAAATATCAAAAATAAGCAGAGATGTTACTCTAAGAAAACTAAGACTCTGTGTCCCTTTAACTAGTACAAATGACTCGTCAGGTACAATTGATGCATCAGCATCAAAAACTTTCTTTCCCTTTTTGATTATAGTAGCATACCCATTCAGAGGAACATAAATATCTGTACAAAATACTGATAGTCAAACATATTCATATCTGAGTACATAACCCCTTCAATGAAATCTAGTGATGACAAGGCCTTATTATAGTAATCTCTTTAATGATGAACTGCCTTCTTCTTCTTTGCTTCTTTTTCAGCCTGCAGCAGCAATAACATTAATGAACTTACAGCTTTTGAACTAAAAAAGGGATAGAGTTTAGGTGGAATAGTTTTGCAGTCTTACGCACTTCTAACCTGGATCACCTAGGCCCATATTATGGTTTCTCAATAATGGTATGACTAGTCATATTATATTATACTTACAAGGTGTAACCAATATTTTGCAGTCAAGATTGTTTTCATTCTAAAGATAGACAAGGGTCATAAACATAGTTACCACGTTTTTACGAACTTAGTGAATATTCGGTTTGAACCTACCTTTTGGTCTGACTGAACATACTGAACAAGTTTTGTTGAACATTTTTTTCTAAAATTAAAAAATTAAAGTGTTTAAACCAAAAGGAAACAAGAAACACTAATACCTAAGCACATAAAGAAAAAACTCCGTGGATAATATATTTATTTATTATTATACATAATTGGTTTTTCTTTTCAAATATCATCATGATTATGTATAGCATTTATTATTTATATATATTTTATATTTGTAAATTTTCTAAACCGAACCAAACCTTTTGAAAAATTCGTAACTTCCAAACTTTTTTCCCCTTTCAAACTATCTGAATTTTTCAAACATAGTAACTATGGTCATAAACAAATGTCAACTGGGCCAAATTGCAGAAATACAAAGGAAAAGTTTTAAGAAACTTATCATTTTGTAAGCTCAATTAATAGCGCAACCTTAAAACGGTATGAAACAAAAAGAACCAGTCTAGACACTATATGAAACAGCTTCATCCTACAGGATAATATTGCTCAAGAGAAAGTGATTCCACAGTATACAATGAAGCCTAAAACTGTTAGTCGCTAGCAGCCTTGCAAGAGCTCCCACAAAAATAATGTTTTCTTTGTTTGAACAAGAATGCTGCCTTAACATGAGAAATTCGCTTGAAAAGCAAAGTCCAGTCTAGAGGTAACAATCCTAGCAGGGCTAAAACCATCAGACACACTGGCAGTGTCACAGGTACTCCCACAAAAAATAATGCTTAAAAACGCTTCTCATTTGAACAAGAATGTAGCCTTAACATAAGAAATTTGTTTGAAAAGCTAAGTTCAGTTTCAAGGCAGCACTCCTAATGGTGCTAATACATATAGGAGGCTTCATTCTGAATCGAGGAACTTTCGAAGGTGAATGCATAAAACACAGATAGACAACTACCTTTTACATGTCATATTGGGCCACAGAAATATCTGAAACCAGTGACCATTGAAATGTCTGCAAATTGGTTAGGGTCGCAATAGAAAAAGAAGGAAAAATTCTTTGTTATTTCCATTTAAAGCTTTGGAATGTATATTATCTTGCATCTTATTGCTTTTCAATGGCCCAGGAATAAACAGAGATATAAGATCTAAGTGTAGTTACCAAATATGGTGGTTTCATAGAGAATTACTGTTTCTTTTTTCATTCCACCATATAAAAATGGGAAACTGTGATCTCTTTGGTGACATTTTAAGATGTTTTTCAACTTCTATATTGTTCCAAGTTTTCATAAAAAAGTAGTTTTATATATGCAATTTACCGGTTTTTTTTTGTACTTATCATATGTTTTTAACGGACCTTTTTCCCATGTTTTGAGGTTCCCCATATAAAATGCTCTGTACAAAAGTTGCTACCTTGGATCTAAGTAAAAGAAGGTAGGTTAAGACTTACTGCCTTAATAACCCTTTCAAATGACTTTTCGCCATGTTTTGCAATGTAATTTTCAACAGCAACTCTTGCTGCAGGGCTCATCTCTTGAAAGACATGCTTCTGCCCCGGTGGAGGCTTTGAACTAGTTTGAACAAGGTTAAGTGCAAACTTTCTAACATAATTCTCATATATGTAAGCTGCTCCATTGAACATTGGCAAGACTAGCCAGAAGGACGCAATCAGCTTTATATATGGCCAAATAGGAAACCTGCAAAATATACAAGCATCTGAGTCTCATTTCGAGCTTTATGTATTTTCCAATAAGTATAATTAGTTTTTCCGAGCAGAAAAAGGAGGACAATTTAGCTGGTTAAATTTCTATTGAATGCAGAGCGATAATTAGGAAATTCTTGAAGGGGCATGTTTAGCTCACCAGGCAAGAGCTCTGTAGAAAGAGAGCTCAAAAAGCGCAATCAATGAATACAATACCCAGTATGTAAGCCATTGCTGGTCATCCACCTGGGAAGGATTTTCAATTTCTCTGATGGAGGCATATCTGTACAATGCAAGAAATTATCTTAAAGTATTATGAGTTCAGCTGAACTAAACTTGTCAATGTCCATTGACCCTCACTTGTGTTCAATTTTTTTTATCTCTGCTTTTGCTCCTAGTATTTCTCATCGAACTAGAACAAACCATTAACAATTTATTTTCTTTCCCCACAGAGGAGGATTTGGGTACAATTTTTGAGCTCCATAGACTGTATTTACATGACATCTTTTGTTTACAGCAATTCATGCCAGGGCAAGTCTCCATAAATATGTTTAGTAGGAGGACTAAGTCTATAATACATGACAAGCTACTTTGATTTTGATGCTACAAGATCTAGAAGGGTTGAAAAGGCTTACAGAGGATAAAGCAGCATCATCACCGGCCTGCTTAGCAATACAAAACCCAAAAAAATCCCACAGGAATGTTAATAATGAATGGAAATTCGTAGTTCTGTAATGCAACTTATAGTAAAAATTACAATCCATCACATGCAGTTGCTAGAATAGAGCTAACCTAAAACAGAGTACACAAGCACATACAAAACTCAAATACCAATGCTTGAATTTCATATCATTCCTTAAATGTGATTAACCTAAGTTTGTCTCTAAAATTGTCCTAGGGGGTGATGCTAATGGAATTATGTAGTCTCCATATTAGTTCCAGTTGCTCAAGTTTCAAAACATTTAAGAATATTGAAAAAAAAGGCTTATTTTAGGTCATGGTCAAGCAAGATGCCAATTTGGCTTATGAAACCTCCCACATTAGGTTATGGTGCTGCATTACTTTTATACCAGATTCAAGCAATAAGCCAATTTGGCGTATGAGATCACCCTTAGCTTGGGAGAAAACCCTGCATTGACAATCCCTAGTACCTTACCAAAAGAACATGACAGAGGTTGTGATGAACCACAAAGAAGAAACTTAAAGTGTATTTTTTAATGAGAATTTCTTACATTAGGACATGTAAACAAAACCTTACACTCTTCAGGGCATAACTACTTCCTCAGGCCATGCATGTTATATGATGGTCACAAAATTTAACATAGCTGAAATCTAGAAATGAGAAGGCATGCCCATCTTAAGCATCTTCGTTCCGCACACACAGGCATTTAGTATAGAGAAAATAACACATACCCAACGAAGTGATGGAAGTTCCTTGCAATTGCTCCGACTAAACCCATACTGAATTTGGGGTGGAAAGTTGCCGAGCGTTGAAGAAACAGGAAAGATGAAGTTTGATCTGTTGTGCTACACTTGTAAGAGAGACTAATTATACTTGACCAGCTTCAAATTTGTGGGGCTCGGCCGGCAGAATAATTTTTAATAGATTAAAAGTAGGAAGCAAGGTACAGGTTCTGTGAGAAATGCAAAAGTTTCTTGCTCGACAAATCCAATTGTATGAAGAAGCCAATTGCAAAATTCCAAGTGGCACTTTATATATCTATTGTATAGTTTTCTATAAATGTATATTTATTTATTCATTTTTAAACAATTAATGCAATTTCCTGATTGGTTGAATTAATTTTATAGGCCTTTTAGATTTTTTACATTAAAAAATATGATTTTCTGAATTTTTTTCCTATGCATAGTGTGAACATTAGAAAAGACAATAAATGTCATTAATATCATGATTACACCACTGCTCTGACAGGAATAAATCTTATTTATGACATTTATTTTTAGTGGATGCCAGTTGTTTATATGAATCTGTGACTCTGAGGCTGGTGTAAACGACATTGGGCTGATAACTCTGGTGTGGTGAATAGATCTGGCAGATTGGAGACTGTTTTACCTTGGTAAGAATTCGTTTTCCTGTGCTTTTGTTGTGTTTTTTTTCCTTTGACCTTTGGCAAAGATATTATTGTTCTCACATTACGCTTGTTCTTCATTTTATTGTTTTTATTGGTTTGCAACAGTTTCTTTTTGCTCTCGCCCCTGCCCCCATATGCAACAGAATTTGATGTGCAAAATGAAAAATAATCGAGTGAATCATAACCTTGAATGCAACCTTATTAACTATCAAATTAATAATCAGTCTGAATAGGAGTCCGAATCAACTATCAGAGGGTTCCAGTCTATGAGGTCAAACCTTACCCTGGAGTCACTGGGGTCGAGATTGACGATTCCAGGCTCTGAATTTTCACTATCTACCTCTTCCGAGTTTTGACCCAACGTGCGTATCAGATCAATCCTTGCCATGGAGTCACGCAACCATCCAGGATCGAGCTTAATCAGAGGTCGACGACTCCATGGTCTGAATTTCCATGTTCTATCTCGTCCAAGCCTCGACCCAACGTGTCCATTTCGAACTCGGCAAATCGTTCGTTCAAATTTCGCCCAAACAGCTCTGCGTGACTATTGGAATCGCAGAACCGAGAGACCCGAACCCTAGGTTCCTGTTCGACTTCGAAATCGTCATCGGAGACCCTAATCCTCGGTTCCTCCATACGACCTAAGGTCATGGGTTCAACATCGCCCAAAGGTCGGGGGTTTCACCCAGCCTCTTTTACATACGGTGCAAACAAGTGTGCCTGCTACCTCCCTTGCCGCGGCAACTTCCTTCTCGCAGTCGTGACACCAGTACGATAAAGTCGCCACTGAGGGGAAGCGTTGTCGCTGGTGCGATTCGAACCCTGCACCTGCGCTTTCAACTTTCGCCATTGCTGGGCCGCTTGTAAAAGACCGTCTTGTGTTTTATTCGAGGGACAAAATATTGAACCGCAGATGAAATATGTTTTACATTGTCATGTTTTCACACAAACAGATTATATTCTTCTCCTGTATATATATTTTTTATTTTTCCTCAAAATTTTCCTGCCGTCATCCATTATTGAGAGTATGTGGAAGCGCAAGCCCAATAAAGTGGACACTGTTATAATTCGAACATTAGGTTCTCAGTCATTTTTTCTCACTCCAAGGCTTCGATATTTCGGTCGACGGGCCGGCTTGGTTCTGAACCTTATTCGCCTGCATTTCTCAACTCATACGGCCATTTAAATGCATTAAGCAGGATTTCATTAACCTTTTATTTTGCCCCATCCCGTCTGAACGCTGGCGCTGACATCGATTCACATCTTGGCCAGTAAAAATATATCCCTTTACAAGATAACAAGATGAAAGGGTAACACAGAAAAGAAAAATGGCGTCTGAGATCGAAGTAGTGACAGAGGGGCAGGAGGGGGAACAGGAGCGGGAGGACCACCACCACCACCAACACAACCATCATCATCACAAGAGTAATAATTATAATTCGAATGGGCTGTAAACGGAGTAGATATTTCCATTTTATAGGATTTGCACGTTTTTAATGAATCATTATTATTGAGTTTAAAGTTGCTGGATTACTTGCACAGAATTCTTAAAAGCAAAAAAACAGTTGTCTGCTTACAGAGAGCGAATGGGCTATGGGCTTGGACGAAGACTCTGCTTCTGCTTGCCTCCTGTGTGGAGCCGTCCTAAAATCAACACCATCATGGGTTAAATCAGTGCGCACGGACACAAATCTGTAACCCTAATATTTCCTCATTTTACCATATACAAATTGATTGATCTGGATCTGTATCTGTATCTGACGGGTTCAATTGTTTCCCAGAAGAAACTACTGCCTACCGTTTTTTTTTTATTTCCACATGGAGAAAAAGACGGTTATTCTTCAAATTTGTAGGTTAAAAAACAAAGTGACATAAAAAAAATCAACCAATAACACAAAAATACAGGTAAAGAACTGTCAAATTGAATCCCAAAAATAGTATTCGGCACAGTCAATGCTCATCAATGTAGTTTCCTGCTCACAGTCAAGCACCCCTCCTATTATTCAATAATTTAAATGTACACATGTGCGCACGATACCAACCTCCCTTCTGTATTTCCCTGGAGTCATGAATACGGCTTTTATATTTCTTCCGTATTTTGCCCGAGTCAAATTTACCCTTTCATATTTATTCGTTTTTTTTGGGTCTGCGGTGCTTATGTAGCCGCTGTTTGCCCCACAAATTTACAGGTGTTAGAGAAAGACGAGGTGATTGGGTGTAATGGCGAATGCAATGCATATTTGGGAACATGCAGTCCGCCCGAGTATTCCTCTGCATTTAAGAAAGCATGTCCGCATGTTTTTCCTTTCCAAGAGCGAGTATGGTGTTTTTCCAGCACTCATTACAACCTTACTTTCTGCCCCAAACAATAAGCTGTTCTAAGACAAGCTCTGGAATACTTAATCGGGTAACTTTATGGCGGAAATGTGTAGAAAGCCTTTTTTTGCAGAATAGAAATAAAGGTGTCCTAAAGACATGTCTTTAATGCAAACCATAACATATATAAGAAAGAAGCGTTAGTACATAAACTGTGTAGCTAAAAAACTTAAATTAAGTAAAAGCATGGCCTTCCTTCTTAGGGTTGTTAACTTATGTCTGTTTTCTTATTTTCCACTGGGCAGTTAGGGCTCAAACCTTGGACCTTCCCATGACAATGCTTGGCATTCTGGGGCAGTCTGTAGGTCATTGTGTGCGTGGCAGTTTCCTGCAACCATTTTATTCTTTATTTCTTCGGCGCCTTCTCTACATACAATGGTCAATGTTTCCTAGCCCTCTGCCTTGGTTTGGAATTGGCAGTCTGTAGCCTCAAGCTTGTTGATTATACTCCCCTGCTTCTTTCCATTTTTAGGTTAGATACATCTTCCAACATAGTTATGCAGTTTGGGGCTTATCTGCTTCACTTTCTGCTTGTTGGTTCTGGTTTGTTTTAATACTATGTCATCTCTTTATGGTGATTGAGATTTGATCCAAGTCCCAACAGTGGTTGCTAAGGAGAGACAAACACAGTGGAAGGTGTAATCGGTGGAGTTTGTCATTGTTTGATGATGCTTGACCGACTTTACTTCAGGGCCTGACATCTTTTTAGAGGTGTGTTTGAGAGCTACATGAAATCGCTGGAATGTACAGAGACAACTTTCCCAAGATGCTTTTCCTTAATCTATTACTACAATATTGACTTATATCAAAGAAGTTATTTGCAAGCTCCTGTTGCTTGATCTGTCACTACAATATTGAACTATTACTACAATATCTACCACTATCTGGGATGGTATTTGTTTACTTGGACATTATATGTTGTAAGAGTTTGAGATGGCCATAAAATGCAATACCCTCTAACAATACTTTGCAATGGATAAAAAATCCAAATAGCCGAGCTTATCATCATAAAGTTGTAATACTATATGCTATTACATTCAAGACTGTGTGTTATCTACATCACTTAACGCCTATTATAGCACTCACTGAAAACCAGAACTCTCTACTTCTACCTTGTCTATGCAAATGTTTTTGTAATGAATATATCGTTTCCTCATTCTGCAATGCCATTGTAGCTAAGGGGATGAACATGTTCATGATTAGATTCCTTCTGCTTGTTGTATTTTACTTGTGCTAGCAACTATGTGATCGTTAGTGCTAATGTCTTTTCAAGCGAATCGTGGATTGCTTATAGACATTCATGGATTTTTAAAACTACTGTGATGAAAGTAAAAATATACATTTTAGTATGAGAGAAAAGAAAACCGATCAACATTCATGCAATATGTGTGGACAGATTGTTATGTGGGTCTTATATATTCTTAAAGTAGATGTTTACCAATCAAAACTGTAATTGGGGTCATGAGTTTAGCATCGTTGTGCAAAATTTCACCTCCTTCAAATAAAACCTTACCTATGTAATTTAGATTACTTCAATTTTCTATGTTGTAATTTCAGTTTTCTGCACTTCAACTCCAATCTTCAAGTTAGGTGCTTTTAGTTCCATACGCCATCATTGTCTTCACAAAACACCTCCTTTTTGGTCAACTTCCCAATCAGACTCTTAACCTAGTTCACAAAGTTTATAGTTACTAAACTAATTTTCGAAACAGAAGATAATATCTATACATTTTTGTTTTTTGTTGAATTCTATTCGTTGAAACAATTATACCATATATGTTAATAAACAAGTAAGGCTTATTCCTTGACTGCCAACTTGAACAAATGGAAATTGCTCCCAAAACATCTTATTGAAGCTATATAATACGTTCATGCAAGTAGGCTTCTCGTTTTCGCTTAAAGCAAAAAAGAAATGCTTTATGAGAGGAATCCATGTCTTCATGTCTTTCCATAGCAGAACAACCTGAGGTGGTTTCTGCTGATTTTTCATCTGCTCTGAAAACTATGTGAAGCGCAAAATGCAGCTGGGCAACCAACATTTTCTTTAGGCAATCAGAATCGGTTTAGTATCATGTGCATTTAGTTCTTTTCATGTGTCTCTGCAACATCGAAGTTGATGTGTGCATGTTTTTTTTTCACAGGAGGCAACGTATTCATAAAGTGAATAGTGTAGCAAACATCAGTGTGTGAAACCCCTTCTCTGTTGCCATAATCCGGGCTTTCAAAGTTGAACTCAACAGACATACGTTGTAGGTATGACATGCTATATCTTTTTCCCTTGACAATGTGTGCTTTCATTGTTTGGAATTCTCTTTCATGCTATGGGAATTTTGCTCTCCTTGTTGCTACTTTTTTCGCTATTGGACTGAACACAAACCAAAAATAAAACTATGGCTGCCATCTGCATTTCTGTAGAAGGCTATGTCCCCGCGAAAAAGAAACCAGCTCACATTGATGACATGCTAAAAAAACATAACCTTTTTAGAGACATTGCATTCAAGTATAACGTGGGCGATTGCTTATTTGATACATTTGTTGTTTTGTTACACTTTCGTTATACCTCTATTGAACTCCGAACTGGAATCATAGACCACTTCTTACATTCTTTGCATAGAGGCGATGCAGATGCTTTTAAATCGCTCCATCTGGAACTAGATCATGACACCCTTTACGCTCTGCATCATATCCACGATGCGCAAACATATTTCCGTCGAATGCGACTTTCAGCAATGCCCATTGCAAATGCAACCGAGATTGGTCTATGGGGCGACAACTTCTGTATAAACTGGTTGGCGAAATGGCTTAACATACCAATATGGGTCTGGTCGAAAACAACAGGCAATAACTATTTCCAATTCAATGCACAAAGCCATCTGCTTCCATTATGTGTGTTGTTTCATGATGCAAATCCTAGTTGCGGCCATTATGAGCCATTGTATTGGAAAAAAAAACCTGGCTCCTCTGTTGCACTTGAAAGAAACACGATTTCAGATTCTTGTGTTGCACTGAAGACTAATTGGAACAATGTTGACCGTAGTCTACAGAATGCAGGCCTGCACAGAATAAAACATGCTACTTTAAACTGTGGTGAAAGCCTATTCGACTCTATTTGTCAATTATGCAATCATGAATTTGACATTCATTGCCTGAGGCGATATGTTGCACAGTCTTTTTGCAATGCATATTTGTCCCAGAATTTGCATGCTTTGTCTTGCTTGCAAAATTACCTTGACATTACTATAATTGAAAACATACCGCACATTGCAAATTGGCAAGGCTTTATTATAAACATCGCCATTCCCTATAACAATGGAAGAATTGAAGGAAATCAATTTTGCTTACAATGGTTGTCGATCATTTTTAATGTAAAAATACAAGTATGGGATGCACAAACCATTACCATTGTCGAAGTGTATTCTGGTTTATCAAAACCAGCAACCACATACAATCTTTTGTACTTTTTTTCGAATGAAGGTCATTCTCATTATGAAGGTTTGATTCAAGCATCGCCAACTACGTTGACTACTTGTAATTCCTTTTTGCATGAGAAGACACAAAGATCACAATTAACCAATTCTTTGCGCAAGATGAAACATGAAATACGAACCCAAAAAAGCAGTAAATGCTCACAAACTTCAAAACACTCCAATGACCAAAAAATAAAAGTGATAAACCACTCTAGAATTTCGCTTCGTTGTCTTAAAATTGAAATTCGCCAAAACGGAAACAAGCAATCAAAATCTAATATTTATATACACAATTTCAAAAAAAAATTAATGATACACCAATACATGGTTGTCCGGTTTGTAAGCAATTGAAATTCAAGTCCAACATGACTATGTTTAAAGATCCAAAAAAAAAAACATATTTTGCTCTGAGTAAAGACGAAAAATTAAAAGAACAGAAAAACATATGTGTTGATTGCTACAGATGTTTGAGAAATGGAAGATTGCCAAAACTTGCATCGCCTTTTTGCATAGAATTGAACTCCGAGATTGCTTCTGTAGCAGTTCTTAGTGATCTTGAAGAGAGGCTAGTTGCTATGAGAATAGCATTTGCACAAATAAGGCATTGCACACATAGAAAACCACAATTCACCTTGAAAGGAGCCATAATAAACGTGCCTTCCGATGTGGATATAATACAAAAAGCATTGCCAAGACATGTTGAAGAAACAAAAACTATTGTTGTCGAACTCAAACGTCGTTTGCAACACAAAGATGCCTTTCATACAGGAAATGTGCGACCTAATGCCATCATGAAAGCATTGCATCAACTTTGCAAAACAACTTTGTACCGAATGGAAAAAGTTCATGTCAATAAAGAATGGATTCGATTCCTTCCATCAATTACTGATGTTGACTTTGACAATCAAACAATTTCGAGCAATAGTGATACGGACGAAGAAAGTGACAATGAATATATCGGTGATACTTTAGTCCATGGATTTACAAATGCGCAATGCATTGTTGACCTGCAAGATAAGCTAATACAAATTGCTCCGGCAGAGGCTCAACGTCCACTTGGTATATTCCAAGATAAATTTTCAGAGGAAATGAACTTTCCCACTTTTTTTTTTGGTGAACCTCGTCACGCAAATGCTGTGAAATCAATTTCTTTTCACAAAATTGCTCAATGGGAAGTCTTGCATACTGATCGGTGATTTTCTTATCATATCGCCAACTTATTTTTCAAAGCAATTAAGATCATTATTGCCCAAGTGCGAGCATGCATTTGGGTTCGGATTCGAAAAGGGCAACTGAAAGGAAGAAAGCTCTTAGCAAAAGATGTTAAATACAAGCCCAACCTAGAAAAAATATTGAAATCTGATATTGGATACATCGACTTCAAAAAAATACGGATTTCCCCAGACTACATGCAACAAGTAAAAAAAAATGTTTTTGCCATGATACGACAACTAGGACCCCCAACATTTTTTTTGACCTTTTCAAGTGCCGAGCATTGTTGGAAACCCCTTTCACTTGCACTATCAAACCTATATGACCAACATATGCAATCTTCTCCTATTGGAAAACAACAACCTAATGATTATAATGACAAAAACTTTCACATCAAACACGATCCAATCACATGTACTCGCTACTATAAGCATTGACTAAACGCACTCAAAAAATTGTTGTGTGACGATAGTACATTCTTTGGAGACATTGCTGACTATTTCTGGGTTACTGAATTTCAAAGCCGGGGAAATGCCCATAGCCATTGGTTGGTATGGACAAAAGACGCACCTGTATATGGAAAAGACAAAAACCCCTCCATTTCACACTTTGTCGACACCTACATAACTTGTAACACAGAATCTTTTGCTCCTAAAGTAGCGAAATTGCATGAACATCACCATACACAGAGTTGCAAAAAAGGTAAACAAAAAAAATGCAGGTACAATTTCCCCCAGCCTCCAATAAAACAAACACAAATACTTGAACCACTAGAAACCACTTATCCATCGGTATCCGAAAATGCAAAACACATTTTCTCAATTTTGGCAAAGAAAACGCTATGACAGCTCATTCTCCTTTGATATGTTTCTAGATGATTTGAACATGAATGAAGTTGAATACATACAAGCTATCCAAAGCACTATCAAGCGACCAACACTATTCCTGCAAAGAAAACCATCACAAGTATGGAACAATACCTTTTCAAAAAAAATGCCACCAATATGGAAGGCGAACACAGATGCACAGTTTATCCTTAATGCATATGCAGCTGCAACTTATGTGAGTTCGTACATGACAAAAATCGATAGATCAACCACAAAAGCATTCAAAAGAATACGTAAAGAACACTACACATCGTGCATTGATGCCCAAATGATACAAAAATTATCTAATGAAATGCTTAATTCGCACCAGATGTCTGCACAACAAGCAGCACATATTGTTTTGTCAATACCCTTACATGGTAGTTCTAGGAAATGCATGTTCATAAACACTTCTTGTGCTGAAGACCGAACATTTATTTTGAAGCATCCAAAACAATTGAGTCAAGAACCTGATGACTCCGAAAGCATTATGTGTCGATCTATCATAGACCATTACATTGCATGGCCACAAGCAATTGTCGACATTTGCCTTGCTGATTTTGTTTCTAGATATACTAAGGATGGCAAACCAGATTGCAAAAAAGGCAAAGAGCGTGTAATCCGATTTGTCAATTACAACAAACATGTGGACAAAGAGAATTATTGTCGAGAGAAGGTCTTGTTATATGTTCCATTCCAAAATAGTGAGGAAAGCCTCAAGAAAGGCATATTGACATGGCAAGATGCATACGTTTTCCATCATAAAACTATATGGCAAAATGAGACACGCTTTGTCCACAATATCAACAATACATGGGGTGACATAAAATCAGCCCTTCAAGACATAAAGAATGAAGCAAACAATGCTTCCACAACATCCTCTTTCCAACAACAAACCGAACCAGTCAATGAAACATATGACATACATCTAGATCTTCCTTCGTGTCATTCGATACCACCCAAAAAAAAACTAAACTATTTGAAATCGGAAAACATCCATTCATCTCCGATAACGCACTATATCACAAAAAAATGAGAATGTTAAACAAAAAACAACAAGAAATCGTAAAAGACATTGCACTGAAAAAACATATCGATCCTACAACTCCTTTGTATCTCTTCCTGACAGGAGGTGCAGGAACAGGAAAACATTTACTGCAAAAATGATCTTCGAGACTTTGATTCGTATCTATAGCAATTCTACCAAAAGTGATCCACTAAAACCAAAAGGTCTCATTTTGGCATTCACAGGAAAAGCAAAGCATACAATGCTGGAGGCACAACATTTCATTCAGCACTCTTATTGCCGTTTAACAAGTCTCGGTGACACCACTGGGTGCTGAACGACTAGATACATTGTCAAAGCACTATCAACAATTACAACTTGTCTTTATAGATGAAATATCACTTGTCGGTGCGCAATTACTATATCACACTGACAATCGACTCAGGGATATAAAACAAACGCCCACAGTGCACTTCGGGAACATTGACATGGTCTTTTGTGGTGATTTCTACCAGGCCCAACCTGTGAATGACTGCTTCGTATTTGAACCACCTCGTATAGACAAACAACCGATTCCATATGGATTTTGGGCTGACAAGGTCAAGGTCTATGAATTGACTGAAACAATTAGACAAAAGGACCAACTCTTTGTTTCCATCCTTAATAGAATTCGAACATGTTCACACACATATTCTGACATTTCATACCTCAACAATAGGTGTCACAGACCACCGCCGAATGATCCTTCTTTTCCATACCTTTTTTAAAAACACAGATGTCGATGACCATAACAAGAAAATGCTTTCACAAATGCCTGGAGAGGAGATTGTCATCAACGCAATTGACGAACAAGATTCTTTGTATGATGAAACAAATGCATACGCTAAGACAATTTGCCTTCCAAAGACAATTGCTTTTAAAAAAGGCATCTTGGTTGAACTCTTTGCTGGTAACTATGATATCCAGGATGGATTGGTCAACGGGTCGGATGGCACTTTTGATGCTTACACTACTGCAAAAAATCAGGACATCATATGGATCCGATTCAACGATTTAAGCATTGGCCAACATCAAATTGCCAAACATGCACACTTGCGTCCTGCCAACATTGACCCACAATCTGTGCCTATCTTACAAATTGCAAGGCCTTTACAACACTCTCCAAATAAGAAAACTTTGACAATTCGTAGCCAATTCCCTGTCCAGCTTGCATGTGCCCGCACGATACATAGATCCCAAGGACTTACATTAGACGGACTTGCCTTTAGCCCTCTTGGGGTCACGAGACATGGATTGACTTACACAGCCCTATCGCGTGTGAAGAATATAGAAAGCTTGTATTTGCTGCAACCATTGACAAACAAAAACTTCAACATAAGAAAACAAGTTACTATTGAAATGAATCGCCTCGAATCTCAAGCACAATGGCAAGTTGAAAATGATTTCTTCTTGGCTGATATCCACCCATGCACTTTACTTTGTTCTTTGAATACCCGAAGCCTTCATGCTCATGTAGAAGACGTCATACACGACTTTAGCTTAATGCAATCATGACATATTGTGCTTACAAGAAACACACATATCTGATAGCAATGCACACAATCTACTTTCAACCTTCCATAACATACACACACATCATGTACACGGTATAATGATTTCCGCTAAATTGCATATACCATTTCTGCACACAATGCAATTCCATGGCGCAAAAGTAGAAGCATTGCTTGTTGTTGTTCATCTCCATGACAAACAGTTAACAATTATAAATCTTTATGCAGCTCCAAATGCGACGCTTCACAATATCCTTGCAATTATTGATCAAGCTTTATCAAACTCATCTAAACAACAATGCACATACATATTTGGAGACTTTAATATCGATATGCAAAAACATAATAATACTACTGAGCTTTTAAATAAACACATGTCCAATTACAACTTTCATTTTTGCATCGCAAAGGAAAATCCATTCACTAAAAAACATATCGACCACATATGGTCAAATTGCAATAACTCCAGCCACATATTTCAAAGACATGTATATTGGACTGACCACTCTGCCATTTTCCTTGCACTTGACGTGGACAACTAAAACTTTATTTTCCCAACTTCAACCAAAGCAACTTCGTAGTTCCATAGCACTTTCCTGCACTTACAAATTTTCTACCCGCTCTTACTTTCACAAGAACTATTTTTATTTTTTCCATCGCAACAACTATCATCAATTTCACAACAATTTCAGGATGCTTAAGGTATTTAACAAAAAACTTATTATTAAACATATTTTCCATCACTACAAAAACTATGCATTTTTTTTAATACTCCAATAATATCTGCTACTAATAATATTACATTATACAAATGCTATATCAGCCTCCACTCTTTGACTGTGACTTATGCTCAAACTTGTTCCTTCTTGCAACAACCACTTTGTTTAGCAAAAATCTTCCATTTCATCTAGTTTGACAACTAAAAAAAAAGGTTCGCTCCTTACTCTTTGCCATGGTTTTTCAATGCGTACCACTTCCATGGAACCTCTATACATTGCCTGTTTGTATTCCATTGCAAAAAAAACTATGTTTTATAACACTATCACACCTTTTTATCTTTGAAAATTCATTCCTACAAACAACAATCCATTGTTTTTCATTTTTTTGCTAACAAATTGGACTTTGTTCTTTTGTCTATACTCACTGGAATTCATTTTTCTAATATTCTTCCCAGGACAACAAGATGAAGAGGAACTTGGAAACCATTTCCGCGAATGAACCGCCACAAAAGGAAGCAAAGAGGTAAGAAATTGCAGATATCTTGTTGACCATCACTTCACAACTTGCTATATCATTCATGCATTTACATTCTATTTTGCAGGCAACAGACGCTTCCATGTACACCTACATCGATCGATGACCTCAACAGTCGCAAGGTTGGCGCTTTGTTTCAAGGGGATGTCATCGTTGCATACAAAGCAATACTCAACAAAGACCTGAACAAAGAGCTTCTACGCATAGATTTAACCGACAAAGAAGGTGAAATGACCGTGACACTAAATGTGACTGGACATCAAATTGAGGCACATCAAAAAAAGCTTCTACCATCCAAAGGAGTCAACATAAAAGAATTTAACATAGCGCCAAAGACCAATTACGATCGTGGAGATTGTGACTACATTCTTCTCTTGAATAACAACAGCACCATAGAGAACATACCTCTAGTTTGCAACGAGTTCAAGTTCATACCGAATACTACAATAAAACAACTCCTCCGTAGCACTAGATAACTATACAATTGGAACACTTGCAGCTGTTGTCACTACTGCCCGCAAGTCCGGAACACAGTTTGTCTTTGAAATTAAGGATGGCCTCTCCGTAGAGGACAAAGCGCAGGTATCTTTTCCTCCTTCTATTATCTCCATCACTTTACGTCCCTTTGCTTATTCTTCTTCACTCTAAAAAAATTAACCATTCTAACATTTCATTGGTTACAAGTTATACTTGTTCGAGACTTTTGCAGCCTTGTTTGATATAATTGAACAACAACTCCGTAGAAAACAAGTTCCTATTTATTTGTTCAAGAACATTGTCAAGCGAAACAGCCCCGACAAGGCTTTGAGAACTTGCCAATCTACATTTATCACCCCGCTAAGGACTGAACAAGCACTCCAAGATATGCGCACATTGGTGATTGCAACAATAGAGGTGAGAAAATTCAAATTGCAGCGGACTGCCATTGAATACAGTATTCCATTTCTACAATATTGAATATTATCTCTTTTCTCTTGTTTGCCATTTCTCAGGTGCAAGGTGAATTAAGAGCCTCCAATGTGTACTCCAAGCCGTTTCAAATTGTATGCACAAAATGCAGCTTAGAAGTTCAAGACCTTCTTTCATTGCAACAAACAACAATCACATGTACAAATTGCAACCAGGAGAGCACTTTTCATCATAGCCACCGACTGATCTGTGATTTAACAACATCTACATCGACTGTCAAATGCACTCTTGCTGGTCATTTGTTGTCCAGACTACTGCCTCTACTGACTGAAACAACTCATGAAAAGTACGTACAAAACAAAAGCTCCATTGTACATCTCCTCCGAAGTTTTTCTCTGCAAGGAAGTTTCACGCTTGATCAAACCAACACCATTGTCAGTGTCAACACCGATATCCACCCATAAGGTTTCTACCTACCCGCATTTATACTATCGCAGTTTTTTCATTTACAAAATTTTATGTATTACTAATGTCCCCATTCTCTTCACCTGTGCAGATACTTTAACAGGCGCATTATACAAACTTTTGCCAGCTTTGTTTTGCAATCCAACGCTTCCCATGTAAATAATATAGTACTAGTCTCTTTAGTTTTCTCGAGTTCAAGAGCATCTTTTCGACTTGGTTTTCATTGCACAATCGTTCCTGGATATAGCATTTTGCTAACCAACTTTTGTACTGTTCGAAAAGACCTACTCTGTCATGTCCAGTGTATAAAAACAATATCAATATTGTATATACATAATAGTTAGCACTTTTTTTGGCATTTCATCTTAGCTTTCTACACATCTTTCATATGTCTGTTGCATTCTCATCTTCCATACTTTCACTTTCAATTTCTGGAATGCACAATTTATATCGTGTGCATGGTTTGAGTTCCATACATGTTCGTGCATAGCAGAGCTTACAACCCTGGTTGAACTGCTTCCACCTGTGAATTGCATCCTTGCTGGATGGAGAATAAGAGTTGTACAGAAACTCAGAAAATATTCAAGCGCGCCAATGACGTCCAGATTAATAATGTTTCATAACAACGTATAAAACTCCAACCTATCGTATATCCCCTGAATTTGGTCCTGGACCATAAAAAATGATCAAACAGAGTTCTCATACCTTATCCTACACAAGGACGTTTTCTTATTACGTATTCCTTTATACAAATCCAGACCCAGCCAGAATATCGTTCCTCCAAATATTCAAGTCCCATCAATTTCACACTAACTTGTCACAATAAAATAAATAAACATATGACAACCCAAATCTAGAGTTATGGAAAACAACTAAAATTCGCTAAACCCACTTATAGTCCAACTCGATGCTATCACTACTGCTTTGCCAGAGATACATAGGCATTCGGATTCCATATCAGAAACTGGGGTAGTAATTATCCATATATTAACACATTGCTGCAACTAAATACAAAAGAATAAGGGATGCATATCCCTGCCTGCATTTTGAGAAGACAACAATACTTTTTCCCAGCTTCCTTACCAAGTCGTTCCAGCAAATAGAAACACGAACCTCATTGAAAAACCCCAAATTTCGCACAGAATAACTCCACAACCCACATAACTAGGTAGTATGGCGGCAGGGATTTATTGAGTACTTCAGAGTAATCCTCGATTTCTTTTTGCTTCCCCGAATTTGTGGCAAATCTTGTATGGAAAATCGATGGCAAATCTCTGCGGAAAATGTATTATATAGGTGTCACTCTTCTAAGACTTCTTCCGCACATTTATGAGTGTATTCGACCACCAATTTTCCCTTCTTCCTTTACTATGGACAATTATGAATATGAAAATCCAGGTGCAAGCTACCACTCTACGCTTGGAAACACACCAATAATAATAATTTCTGCGATGCTTGTTGTTTTCATATACATACGGCAAAGATGGAGTAACCTCGAGTTGGGTGAAGCATTGGTAATGGGTTTAACACTGAGAAGGGAAAGGGAAGCAAACTTGTATGATAGATTGGCCACAGAGACATTTGAGGCAGAGCTAACAAATGACACTCCATACACGAGCAGCCATCGCCAGAAATTTCTTTCGCCACAAATGAAAATTACAATGCATATGCTGATAGTATGTTGGAAAAGGTGTAAATTACCATGTCTTTCTGCAGCTGCATTTCGCAGCATTTTTACTGGTCTTTGCCATCGCATTTGCAAATTTTGCTGAGCGCCCCAAACAACATGTTTCTCATTTCTGTGTTTTTCCTCACGTGTTCTTAGCTTTCGCTTTCAAGCGCCGCCCAAGTCCATTCAGGCCCGAACGGTAGGATGTGCCATTCCATGGCGTTTGTAATTATTTCGGGGAAATTGTGTTAGTGTTGCATCGATTGTTTGGTTGGTCTTTTGTTGAAAAAACCTTTTTTGTACATTCGATAAGGGGTGGGATTGATAATGGTAGTGTAGGAATATAAATGAAACATTACATTGATTTGTTCTATGTATACATTTAAAGTTGTTACAAATTCATACATATACTGAAGCAAATCTTATATCACGACATCTGAACTAAACATGTATATATGAAGACCTTTGTACATTTGTAGATGTTATATCATGAATGGTAGCCTTTTGTGGGAAATTTTATTTTCACTAAACATGAATACATTTGATACCCCTTGAACGACACTGTCGCTTTGGATACAAGAAGTGTTGAGTAAAGTAGTAGTGGGGTGCTATCAAAGTAGAGAGTAGTATTTATGACGGGTTGAGTGATAGTAGTCTTGACTCCTCCTTTCTTCTTGCTCCAAGTGTTGTTACATGCGCCATTTTTGAGTACCTTTCGAATGAAAAAGGAGGTGAAATGCGTAGATTTTGCAAGCGAGGGAACTCTGGAGAAAGCAGTAAATGTCGACTCACGCCTTTCAAAGTGGTTCCAATGTTAACAGTTTCTCTATGCAAAGTAAGTCCCTGGGACATGTGGATAGTTCATCCCCAGGCCATTTTAATTGGCAATTGTCTTTGATTCCCTCTCGAAATAGGGGGTATTGGAATATGTAACGTGTTGGAGGGATCCTAACATGGGACGTTGTATCTATCAAATTTGATGAAAACAAATAAAGGTAATGTTGGTTGAAATTAGTTGGTAAATTTTCAGCCATCAATGTTATGTGTTTTAGTATGTATTACGGTTAAGAGTTTGGTAATAAACTCTTTGATTTCAATGCAACTTATGATTACAAAAGAACTCTATAGAATTTTGATAATTCTAACTCAATAGAAACTTCATTTCTGAGGCACATATATTCATAAAAGAAATTTATTGAGTGTGTGATAACTGTTACATCAATCATTTCACAATGAATTTTATAGATTAATAAAGGGGCTTACCTCAATGATACTGTTCAATGTTATGGTATATTTCATGTGGAAAGATTTTAAAGAGCTATGTTTCTACTTTTTCTGTACATGGAATCTGCATTCCTAAATATGACATGATCATGCCCTAGTAACATAAGAAAAATACTGCATTATTCTTTAATGATTGTTTATTGGTATTTGAGGGACCTCCCCTCATAAGGAAAACTTTTATCATTATTCAAGATAGGGTAAAAACATCACCATGCATAACAATTAAGATTTTAGGGAAAGATCATTTTTATTTAGAAATGACAATCAACCATAAATCACTTTGTTCGTGATTTTAATTTATTTTGTTGCAATCTGGTTAGACTGAATTTGAGAAAAGGAAAGTGAAAAAAATCCACGACATCGTGTAACTACAAATATTCCAAGTAATTTTCGAAACACCATATGACCATATAGTTTGAATACCTAAGAAGCATAGTACCTTAATTTTTCTTTTAAGTAAAGGTAAGAGATGATGAAAATAGACTCGCCAAGGATATCATATTCATTTGGGACAATAATTTTATATGTACAAGATTTTGTAGATTTACAATAAAAGAATAAGCTTATTGGATTGTACTTGTTTATGAAGTTATATCCAAAATGTTTTATAATAAGATTTCCTACAACCTTAAGGAACGAGGCATGGTTGAGATTTGGAAATTATGGGGCGGCTCTTCCTAAATATAGTGTATAGTGCGAAAATTATCTACCTCCTCCTATTTAAAATAAAAACAAGATCCTATCAATCAGGTCTAATTCTGTAAAGCGCAACAATGGGTGACCCTACCATTCATGATACAGGAAATTTACAGGACATCCTCATCCCCATGACTTGGATGGAACAAAAACATTAAACCCAATTGGTTGAAGCATTGAATTCATACCTATTCTCATGCTATAAAAAGATATTGGAAAATTTAAGAATGATAGGTTTCAAGGAAGGCAAAAGTACTCAATTTTTTTCTCACGACGGTGTCCCAAGCAAGGAAGCAAAAGTTAAGAAATCAATGTCTTAATAGTGATAGATAGGTGGACCAAATTTATCTCGCATAACATTATAACCTCACCTGAAATTTGGAAAAGATAAAACAAACAAAAAATGTTTTCCATTATGATAAACTTCAGACCACCATTCTTGTTGTTTGAAAAGCTTACGCACCTCATTTTTCAAGTCATAAAAACAATCGAATCAGCCCAAAACAAATCTATCTTTGTATAATTAACAAAGTCTGGTTCTGAAGATATCGAAGCTTTACACAAATCACCTTTCCCCACAAATTGGCACAACCACAATGGCAAAAAGAAAAATCTGCCATAGAAAAAGAAAGGGTTACAACTTAACCCTAGCGATAAGTTGCAGAATAACATTGTGTTAATCCAGTATCGGCTTAAAACTTTCATAGGAAAGTGCCATGTGCAATAAAAACCATTTAACTAAAACATAATATACAACCGAATGAGAAATCATTCACACGACCTAACAAAAATTTAGGGCTTCCGCAATAATTTAGGGCTGAAAACTTTCAAACAAAAATTTAGGGCTGAAAAACCAATACTCAGAACCGATGGATTTAAACCAAGACCGTGCTTCGATCTAGAGTGTCTTCGATCATCATGTTGAAGCTGCTCAAAACCATAAAACCCTTCCATGGTAAAAGCGGGCATGCAACTGGAGTTTAGCTAAAAACAACAAAAAGTTAAAACGCTGTCACAAAGCCCAAAAACGAAATCAGTAGTCAAAATGAAGTTAGTACGGCCGTAAAAATTAAGTTAGTCATGTGAATGTTCACAAAGCCCTTTCCTATAGGGGGAATGCCTTTAACATAGTAACCAATTAAAATATATTATAATTAATTATAATTTAATGATTTTTATTAAAATTTGAATTGATTTTTATGTTTTTAATTTTTTTTTCTTCAATTTTATTGGCTAAAACTTTATTTTTCATGGAACACAATTAGTTTTCATTAATTAAAAACTTTCTTATTTTACCTTAACCAATCAACGCATTACAAATATCTAAATATTGAAATATGAATCTTATAAATAAAATGCCAAAACAAACTTTATTTTTGAAAAATTGAAAAAATCACAAACTTTTTACTTTTTGTTTTATTGTTCTACCTTTTTGTAGAGTCTTTTTATATATTTTATATTGATCCTCTATTTTATGATAATATAGTGATTTGTTATAATTTTGTAAATATATTATACAAAACATTTTTATAGAAGTTGACTAAATAAGTGTAAAAAAATTAATTTATAAATACTTAAAATGTCTGCTCTTTTAATTTATGTCATTTTTATATGTAGAATGCTTATTAGTTTTCTATTAAACCTATGGTATTTGTTTTTAAAATTTTTAAGGAAATATGATAAAAAAACTACAAGCTCTTTTATCTAATATAAAGACTATAGTTTTAACATGTGTAGTGCCCACTTCCCTTCGACACCTTTTTGATTATTGTTTAGATACTATCGAATCGCACTTATGGATCTATTATAGCTTCTTTGATTTAGCATGCTAGTAGATATCAAATATATTGAACTATTATTGATTTGATTCTTATATGATGCATATGGACTACTGGGGACATTTGATGATGATATTGATATACTTTTGACATGGTTAATTATCCGTAATTCGACATGTGATATATTTAGTCATATTGAGTAGATCTTGATAATTGGATTAATGTGATGATTGTATTGACATGGATGAGATGTGGAATATAAATGTGCTAGAAATTTGTAAGTGATATCGTATCTTGCATAGATGATATTAATCCGTATATAGTTGATTTCAAATTTATATTGTATATTTGACATGAATGTTTTAATACGACCACGATCTTTGAAGGAGGTATTCTCTGTTTTGCGGGTATATTATATTCACAACAACATCAGGGGATGAGACCAATCACATTGGAATTCGAGAAGAATTCAACTTGGGTCACCATGGCAACATGTAATTGTGTGTGTGTTAGAATTATTTGGTTAGGAGAAAATTGTGACCTAGGGGTCATGTGTTGTTTTGTTTTAATTTTCCCTTCTTATAAGGTTGGATGATCATTTTTAGTCTCTTGAATTTTGGAGAGTAAGAGGATTTGGAGAGAGTTTGTGAATTATTGGAGCTTTGTGGATGCTTGCTTGATCTTTGGTAAAGGCTTGGAACTTCATACTTGGAACAAGCTCTACCATGGAGAGGTAGGAGCTTCACCTTAGTTTAAAATTATGTTATTTGTTTTATTATATGTGTGTATATGTTGTGTTGCACGTTGTTGTCTCTTTATAATGCTTGTTGGGTGTGGGTAGAATGCCTAAGTTGGGAATGGGAAGAGACTATGGGGAGTTTTTCTTGTAGGGAGGCATAAGAGATCACTTAATTGTGGAGGGAGTTTGGGTTGGATGCCCCATCTAGTATGAGGAATGCTTGCATTTCTTCTTATTCTTACTATGAGGGAGGCATAAGAGATTGAGGGAGGCATAAGAGCATATGGAGGCATAAGGGGTACTTGAGGGAGACATAAGATTTTGTAGGGAAATTGTGTTTTGCATTAGAGGATTTTAGGTGGGCACCCATTCCCATTGGGAGGCATAAGTGGCCTCCCCATAGGTCTTACTCTTTTGGCTTTCTTGATAAGCCTTGTTATGTTGTTGTTTTGTTTGAGTTCTTCTTGTTGAATTGTTGTTGTGTTTGTATGTAAATGGAATGAATGTGAAAATTATTTGTTAAGTATTGTGGAAGCTAGTAGTTTCCATGAGTTGAGATCTTCTCCCATTGTAATGTGGTTGGGGCTCGGGGCCAATGGGGAGGATGGCTTCTCCTCTCCATTGGGTATCTTGGTTGGGTGGAGAGCATTGCCTCTCCCCCTATTTTGTTGTGAATCAAGCAAATCCTTGGAGGAGCTATCTTGTTGGAGTTGGAGAATGGAGTCTTGTTGGTGGCCATGTGAAACTTTCTTGTATTTTACCCACTTAGAGTGGAAGAAATTGTAATAATGCATTTCATTCTTGTATTTACTTTTGTATGACTTCCCACATCAAGTGGAGAACATTGTTGTAATCTTGTAGAAAGGAGTTTACATTTAATATTTGTATATTGAAAAGAGAAAGAAAGATTTGTATGGTTTAGTTAGGAAATGGAAAAAGGAAGTCTTCTTCATTGTAAATATTGTAGAGTTAGTTTTGCAAATATAAAAGAAAGTATTTTCTCCTTGTTGAAATCTTGGATGTGTTGTGAGAAAAGTAGTGCTTGTATTAAAAGATTAAGCTATTTTACAATGGAAAGGAAAGTATATTTTCATTGAGTAGTTATTGTATTGTAAATGTGAGAAAGAAGAAAATGTAGAGATTGTTAGAAGTTGAGCTTACTTGTGTAGTAAACTTGAATGGAAAAATAAAGTTATATTAGCTATTTTGAATGTATGTACATTGTATTGAAACAAAGAGGAAACTAAGTTAGATTTTATTGCATTTAGCAATGTTAATTTTATAGTAAGGAAATGACAAAGTAGTGAAATAGATTTATGTCATTTTCTCTCTTGTAATGGAAAGAAGAATTTAGTTAAACAAGTAGAAATTATTCTTGTAAGTAGATGAATTTTATTAAAAATGGAAACACTTTAAAATGACTAGAATTAACTAAGAAATGAGTAAATGAGCAATAAATCTCAATTCTGGGACTTTAAAATGAACAAAGACAACTTATAATGCATTTTTACATCCTTTGACAACTTTAAGTTTTTGTAAAAATCTTGGCTTTAAGGTTAGGACCACCATCCTATGTAGAGCGGAGGTCCCGTAACCACCACTTAGCGATGTGCAAGTGCGCAGTCTCAAACCGCCGCTCAAGTAGGGTGGCGGTTTCGTGTTTGTTGCCAGTAAGGCGGCGATTTCAAAACCGCTACTCTAAAGGGCGGTCATCCACTATTTGTCACCCTCGTAGGCGGCAGTCCCAACCATTGGTCTGGGCTCTGGGTAGCGGTCCTCACTTATGACAGAATTCCACGGATCCGCGCTTGTGCGTGAAATTTAACCAATTTTCACTAATTCCTAAGTTGTAAAATTTAACCTATTACTACCAACAAGTAAAATAAAGATAAATGCTTAGGAATGGGACAACACAACACTCAAATGGTGAATCTAAAAGCATTCTTCATTTATATCAAAGGGGGTAGGGTTTGCCCCAAATTAAAACCCAATACACTAGAATCTTGGAATAAAAACTAGATTGGAGGAGGAAACTCCTCCCAATCCTTGAAGGAAATAGATTACATAAATAAAAGACAAAACTAAGCTAAGCCTAGACTAAATCTTCTTATAGAACCCTCCATGGCTTCTTCCTTTTTGCTCTCATGGCTTCCTCCTCTCCAACCTGCAAATTTAACAAAAGAAAATGAATCAAATGAGAAGAATAGAATGAGAATAGGTTTTAATAGAATTTCATAAGGATTTTAGGGCAAGGATGGGAACCCTAGGATCTAGTGGCTTAGATGGATTTGATCCAATGGTGGAGGATTGACCCTACCTTTATTAAGTATAAATGTAATTTAAATGTTTAATGTAAAATCCTTAAGGGTATGTGTAGATGGGTGAGTGGGGCCATTTAATTGCCTAGGGGTGTGATGTTCCTTTTAACCCTTAGTATGTGTAGAAATTTATTAAAGGATCCTTTAAGCTATTAAAGTAATGGATTTAATAATTTAGCATAAGGTTAACCTTGTTAGGATTGAACTTAATTGAAAAGAAGAAAATATCTAATTAAGTGAATTTAAACCTTACTATTTTCCTATAGAACTATCGATTATTGTACCCTAGAGATAATGGTGTTAACATGTAACTTTCAACTCGACCTGATTCTTCAATCGTAAAACTGAGCTAAGTAGTGTAAGTAAATTAATGAACCCTAAGGGTTAAGCACCCTTGTAACATCCTTGTACCTTAACCTTTAACATCTTTATAACTTAAACAAAAAAAAATTAGTCGCATTTTCGGGTTAAGTGTTAGGTTGAAGCGAGTTCTAACGTTGTTTTTGTGGGCATTACACTACAAGTTATTTTATCTAATACAAGTTCTTTTATCTAATATAAAGATTATAGTTTTAACGTGTATATTAAAAAAATTATTTATTATGTCTTATTTTTTTTTATCATTTTTTAAAATTTCTTAACTTCAAGCAAAGTATTTGTCATATCATGACCTTGTTCTTCAACGTTCAATTATTTTGATTGATAATTTATTGGATCAATTAGGTAGAGACTAATCATATTACAACTTTCTCATAAAATTTTGGAATGTTAACAATTGATGAAAGAAGACTTTATAAGAATATTTGATTTATTATAATTATGGAGACAATAGTTAGAAATAGATATTATAATCGTAAGTTTGAATAATGATGCAAAACAAACCATGTAGAATTAAAAACGAGCAAAAAAATTAGAATTGTATCTTTTTTATAATTGTAACACTTTCTCCTATATCATGTTTCTTAAAACTATTAGTGAATGTTAGATATGAGTTGAAAACCTTATTCATGTATCCTTGAGTTATAAAACCTCACTCATTTTGTTTTGAATTCACTTCGGATCAATGAGACTTTGCTCTCTTCCTTGAGCTCTATTGTGACCACAACACACCTTGCAAAACAATAAAATATGTTAAATTTATTCGAGGCCTACATTATCCCTCCATTATTATCAAGTCCTCAAATTTTGTATAGTCTGAAAAACAACACACAAAGTATAATGCAATTTAACAAACAATCTAGTGTATTGCAACTCTTGAAATCATATTCACTTTCAATGATCTAATCAATACAACAACCAATCGCTAGTTACTCTTCTCTAAATCCTTGAAATATATTTTTAAGAGGACGTCAATAATAATTAAATAAATTCCTTATTTTACCTACATAACTCTCTTTATATGAATTCTTGTTTTAAATACATTAATGCTGGAGGACAATCGACACAAAAGTATCAATACATATTAGTATTATCAAATTATTTTGACGCTAATCCCATTAATAAAAAATAGTAACTAAAATCTATATTAAAAGGCTATCGTGTTTAATGTCAACGCTTACATTGGCATACATTGCATTATTATATGTAAGAGAGCTCTCAATTGATTTGGAATTTTACTCTCAAACTTCCTTAAAATGTGGTTTTAATTATTACTATTATTGTATAATTTTTTAAAGTATATATTTTCATTATAAATCCATTGAAATTTCAAATTATGGTAAGGGATACAATTTTATAGAAAGCAATGTATAATTATAATTTCAATTTTAAAATAAAAATAAAATTAAGTCTCTTTAAAAATTATCAATTAATATTATAATCAAGACATATATCTATGATTTAAAACTAGCAATCACATGTGTTTGATGAGATGTGAATGCCGAGAATGGTATATGTTATTTGATTTAGAGGTATAGTTATTACTTTTGTAGTTGATGTTGATAAGGGTGTGATTGACAATACTGATTTTCTATTAAAGTCAAGAACAAATGTTGTGAAATACATTAGAAGGGATGTTAGATAAAACTTAGTTGTGTAATATTTGAATACAAATTCAAGTGAGACATGTAAGTTTGCTAATACTCACTCTCAAGAATGTAGTGAATGTGAAGTGTTGTAGTCAAAGTAGATTGAAAGAATGACTAAGTGCTTTAACATATTATCTCTCCATGAAACTAAAATGAGACAGAATATGCAATTATATATAAACAAATCTGAAATGGTTATGGTACATTCCAAATTTCTTTATTACCTCAACGAGTTTGAGTGCATCATTGTTAGAGCTATTTTGTGCATATCTTACAATCATAGCATTCCATGAGACCACATTTCTTTGAGGCATTTTGCAAACAAAAAACGGTATATGTTATTTGTGTTATAGGGATAGTTTTTACTTTTGTAGTTGTGTTTGTTTAAACTATGGGTGATTGATTTTGTATGTGTAGAAATATAGATGAGTCACTTCATTTAAAAAGCACAAACATGAGGTCTAACCCTTTAAACTATTCAAAATGCAAAAAAAGTGATATAATGTACAAAGCTTTGGATGGAAACAACTATAATTTGCATTGTCCTTTCTTGGCATTTTAAATTTGTAGGTATTTGTGTGCAGATGAAGACATTAAAAATGTGTTGTTGTTGGTTAACATAAAGAAACAAGCAACAATAAAAAGGAAAAATTGAACATGTATGTTGAAACATGTAATTTTGTAATTGTAGATATATAGACGAACCACTTCATTTAAAAGTTTCATCTCTTCATTTCAAAGTTGTTACAAATTCATACATATACATTTACAAATCTCATATCATGAGTGGTATCATTTTGCGAACTATTTTATTTGAACTTAACATGAGAAGAATTATATCATGAATGGTAGCCTTTTGAGGGTAATTTTATTTTTGGTAAACATGAGTACATTTGATACCCCTTGAACGGAAATGGTTTCTAGGATAGAAGAAGTATTGAGTAAAGTAGTAGCGAGAGGTGCTATCAAAGCAGAGTGTAGTATTTATGAAGGGTTGAGTGATAGTAGTCTTGCTTCCTCATTTCTTCTTGCTCCAAGTGTTGTTACATGCGCCATTTTTGAGTACCTTTCGAATGAAAAAGGAGGTGAAATGCAGATTTTCAAGCGAGGGAACTCTGGAGAATGTTGTGAATGTCGACCTACCTTTCGGTGGTTCCGATGTCAATGGTGGTTGCTCAGTGCAAAGTAAGTCCTTGTGACTTGTGGATAGTTAATCCCCATGCCATTTTAATCGGCAACTATGTCTTCGATTCCCTCTGAAATAGGGGGTATGGGAATATGTAATGGGTTGGAGGGATCCCAACATTGGCCGTTGTATCTATCAAATTTTACAACAACAAATAAAGGTAATGTGGTGGTTGCATTGATGCATCGTAGACAATGTCGGTGATTATTCTGTGGTACCCATTCACGAGGCCATCAACCCATAGATTTGCAATACACATGATTTTTGTTGTTTACACAACAGAACTTTGTGTTCCAACTGATCATCATCAGGATTTCTTGGTCTAGTCAAATCGCTGTTACTTTCAAAGAATGGATCGGGTGATCGGAACGTTTAATGACTTCAACATCCGTAGGTTGTGGGAGTCCACCAGATCATTTTTGCAAACAAATGTGGTGCATCTTTAAAAATGTTGAGCTCCTGCTGAGTTAGGTGTGTGTTTATGCGAGACATTAGAAGTTCCCATTCCTCAATTAGAGGGATCGAATCTCCAATGTGGAGCAATAAATTCGGAATGAAACTGTGCATTAGTTGTTCCTTGTTGCTGAAATATTATTTTTGCAATGTAATGGAAGACTGAAATCCCTTCTAAAGGGTTGCTCCATAGGAATTACTTGTGTAAAGAGGATTGTCCAAAACCGACGGTAATTGGCCGAGGTCACCGAGGAGGATGACTCATCTATTCCCAAATTCAGATGTTCTTGAGTGTGGGAAAGCTTCATGAGCCTACTGTCAATTTTTCTTAGTAACTTTGGCCCGATGAAACTCATTTCATCAATAAGAACATATTCTATATGTTTTAGTGACTCTTGAAAAGATGATAATGCACTACCTTCAAGGGGTTTCAGTTCTTTGATTGGAATACACATGGCTGCGTGGATTGTGGATGCAGAGATGTTGAATGTTGAAACACCGGTAGGGGCGAGCACAAGTAGAGGTGAGGGAGATGTGGTTGATGTTGTGAATGAATTCTAGATTTTATTTATTAGAAATGATTTTCTGTGCCAGCCATTCCTTGAATTATCAATCTTAGTGGAGGTAGAAGGGTTTTGTTTGCTGAATGGTGTAGTATGGTATCAAGAGCTATTTGTTGTTCTGGAGACAAAGGAAGTGTGGAAGATGGTGGTGTGGCATGTATGTTGTTGTTAATTGTGTCTACCTTCTCTCTCTCGATGAATGATGAACCAGTTATCTGCAAATCATGGGGAATGTCATGTATGGTCCAATTATTGTGTATGTCAAAATCTCGTTTCCCAACATTTCAAGACCTGTCTAAACCCATGTTGGTTTTGGGGTGAAGTTGTGTAAAGACCTGCCATTCTTGCAATGGTTCTTTTGAATACTACATTCGGGCTCTCGAGTCAAAACTAACATATGTAGCAAGTCCCATGTGTCTATGGTAGTGCGTAGAACATGCCACTGGTCCAGAGTAGTTGTGCTTGTACATGTCCCAAGTTTTGTTGATGTCATGTGGGGTAGAGCCAAATTCGGATGTAATATTTACGAAAGGATTGTATAAAAGGAGTTCGACCAACATAAAAGGTCATATGATGTTGATTCTCGAGGTGGACATCCTCAAATCTCGAGTGGACTTGAACAATTGCTTATGTCGACCACTTTTTCCATTTATCACCTTTATGGTTCTTGTTGTAGCTCAATCTCGAGCAACTTAAATAAGGGTAGGTGTTCCATGGTTGTTGGATGAACTTTATATGCATCCAATAAAGTGGTTGTTTGTTGTGCATCGACGTCACTTTCAACGACATGTCTTAGAATATTTTTTCCAACATTTAATGATACAAATGGACGGCTGCACATAATAAGTGGAAATTTTTGCAGCATGTGGCATGTTTCTTGTGTGCTTATGTCATGTTCAACAATGCTTTCTGTGAGCATTTTATGGACCGTGATATGTGCTGGAGAATCAATGCTATCTTCTCTTGAAAATCTAGATAGCATTTGGTGATATATTTCGAACGTTGCTCGACTTTCAAGCATATTTTGCAATATAATTAAGAACGACATGGTGGGAAAGTATTGGTTGGTAATCAAAATTTTCTCTCCATATGTATATCATTGTTGATTGTGGATGCTCAATCTGTCATCATTTCTCGAAGGAAGGTACTTAATTTTCCATCACTTTCAATGTGTAAGGAAGAAGTAGGTTGCGTGGCCCAGGGAGCATTGTACCTACACTGTAGATGTGATTGATTTCTACGCAGACATGTCTGCTCTGAACATTTAGTGTGGTGCTGAATTTGATTAAGTAGTTCTTCAAGGTCTGCATGTGGGGAGGTGGATAGAATTTGTGTTGTATCTAGCAAGCAAGGGTCGTCTAGGAGTGACTTGCGAACAAAATCCAAGCGGTTGCAAGTCGGGTGGGGGTTCCAGGAAGACATGAACTTATCAAAGTATTGTTTTGTTGCCTCAATAACTGTTGTATCCTCCTAGTCCATTTCGTCAAATTTTGGTGCATTCTCAAGCCACAATAAACCGTGGACATGTGCAGAGCCTCTATGTTGCCATTCATACCTGTGAGATGAGGGAACATAAATATTAGATATGTAGTTTGGAAAAACTTTGAAATAAGTAGATTTGATTACCTGTACCAAAAGTCTACTGCTCCAAGTTCCTTCTGTAATATTTCTTCCCGAAATATTGTGAATTTGTGATGTAGGTATGTTGATACTCGATGAGGGTTAGAGACAATGTTAAGTGTTCTCCAACATTGTGCGGCTCGAGGATCTGTTGGGCATTCACTAGGCATAATATTGTGGAGATCTGGCCATTTAGTGTCTACAAGCACTTAGAGTGAAGAATAAGGTTGGTGTCCCCAATTGTTCCACCATATCTGAAAGCTCGCTTCTACTTTTTGCCCAGAATGAACGTGTCCCTCGAAGGCTCGATCCAAAGCACATTAAGCTATCTGGGAGGTTGTCTTTGGGGCATTCTAGTAGTTGTCTTCGCAGCTCTCTAATTGTTGGAGGGATTCTAATTTGATGTTCTGTTTCATAAAAATTGCTGCTATGGACTGGCTTCTGTGTCGCATTATGAGGTTTAGAAGGAAGTAATGAAATATTGGGTGGGAACCAAAGCGCCCATCATGGTAATGCATCAAATGAAGAGCGTATTCATGCATTGGAACTTCTTTAATGTGGGGTTGTTTCACATTGCTTTTCCTGTCGGAAATAAAGTTGGGAAAGCCATTGAGAACATGCCTTCCATATTGTATTCATTTATTGGTGAAATCCCAAGCTCGCCATGGCATGGTAAATGGAGTGTTACCATCGTGGTTGAGTAAGAAGTGTTGATTTCCTCTTCTTCTGTTCCTATATTGTGAGGTGTTGGCACGAAAGATGATGAGTGTTCATATGTTTCATCAAAGTGGGTGGGAACACCACTACTATGAGTTGTAGAGCAAGTTTGCATTTGGGGTAGTTCCATTGTGGTTGTGTTGAGAGAGGAGGAAACATTTGATGACTCGGATGGTAGTGAGGAAAGGGTGTCATCGTCGATTAAGACATCTTTGTAATAAGGATCGTGTTGGATTTTATATTGCAAGGCTGCACAAACATGAGATCTACTGACGTAGAAATCATAATTTTTAAAATTAGATCCTTCCCTTTGTATGAGAATTATGTCCAAATCTCCAAGGCGGAAGGGTAGGGTCTTTGCTATCAAGTAATGTTTTGTGGGAAGCTTATGGTGTGTCTTGAGTATTTGTATTTCCCGCCATGTACTTGGGTGACTTGCATGAATGGATTAACTCATGCGATAAGCATCTCCTCGATTTGGGTTAAAGATGCAAGAACGGTAGGTTGTTTTTCAGGGTCCATGTTGTTCAATGAAGAGAAGCGGTGGCCTTGTTTTTCACTTTTGCATCTGTTACAGGAGGGAAAGCCTTTAAAGGAAATTGTTTTAATTCTTGGGTAATTTTCCAAGCAGATTGAGCAAGTTTGGATGTTCGCCAACAAATCTATTCTTTTGTGAAACTGACATTGGGCTTCAATAGTCATCATCGAGGGTGGGAATATGGGAAATATCTGTGTGTATTGGAAGGGGTGGGGTGTTATTTTTGAGTCATTTGTGGATTATAAGGTGGAAATCATTCAGAAGGAGAGGATAAACTATTTGTATATGTGTGATGAACTGAAGAAAGGTTGGTACTTGAGATAGTTTCATGTGGCATCCTAGATATTTGGGGAAAAGTGACTGTTGTTAGCAAAGATGGGTTCATACGGAAGGAAGTGGTGTGCTCGTGAAAGTTTGTTTCCATGGAAATTACATGCGGAATGTTGGTTGGCAATTCTTCAGTAGTTGTATTTGATGGCAAGATTGGAATGTCAGGGAATCGTAGGTTGTTGGTCGTTGTAAGTTGAAAGATATTAGAGATTTTCATTGTTCTATGCTCTAATTTACGACATCATTGCTCAACAGTTATGTGTACTTTATTTTTTGCATAGTTCTCTCTTTGTTGGGCTTGTTTTGTAGGAGTTGACATGATTGCAAAGTCACAGGATTATGGAGTACCACCTGTTGGATAAAGTTCATGCGGGTTAGTAAGGAACGATACATATTTTGATGACATACAAATGCAGAAATAAGTCAAAATATAAAACTAAATTCAATTGTAATGCATGTGGAGTTCCAATGGGAAATACGCATAAGAGGTAACAATTTGAGTATCAAGAAATGTATTTTTTATTAAGGAAAAGACTATTATATATATAGAAACATACAATGTGTTCACATAGTACATAAGGATGTAAATACGTACATAACAAAAGTGCATGTATTTTATATTTATTTTCTTAAAATTACTAATAATCGCATAGTAGCAGGAGACAATAGTATGTAAGTGTATAAGGGAATACAACAGTTTTCTTTTGAAGCAAGGAAAAAGTGAAACATAGATATGAAATAAGAAACATAACGGTGATAGTTCAAAGTATAGAATGGGATGAGTGAGGGTGTAATGTTTGAAGGGACGGGTGGGTTGGAAATCCTTGCGTAAAGGTTATGGAGGAGTTGCACTATTTTCCGCTTTCTTTGAACTAAGGATGACACATTTCAATCTGTTGTTTCGCAATATGTCTCTTTTTTCAGTGAAAGTGTGAAGCAGTATTCATTGCCGATGACATTACTTAGAATTTCACTACTCGCATCTTCGTCTATAGACAATATATGGAGGTCACTAGCTGCAACACCCATGATTAACTCAACTGTCTCATCAAAAGTGGTAACTGATTGAAGTTCTCTGTTGGGTCCTTTAGATCGATCCTCAGTGCATATCTATAATCATAGTTTTGAACTTGTCATTGTAACTCGAACATAACCATGAACCATTACCATTCTCTCTCACCTTTTTCTGCATTGTTTGTCACCTTTTTGAAGAGGACATGCCTTGTAAAAGAAGTTGTCCATGTTGATATTTTTGATTTCTGCATGAACCATGGCCCATTCATTTCTCTATGTGTTTCCCATATGTAGTACCTCTGAAATCGTTGTTACAGAGGTCAAGCTCTTTGGAGGGCCCATAAATTGGCTTGTGATAGAGGGTGTCGGAAGGGAGTAGTCATCGGAATCTACCCAACTATGAAGTGTATTGGTTTCTGAAATTAGAGGGTTGATGTAACATTTGGTACTTGAAACAATGTCGATTGAGTTCCCATTGAAATCGGAGATGTGATCAACTTTCAAGGCAAGGACCTGGAAGAAGGCGGTATAGAAAGCATGTATTCAAGTTCATTGCTTATCTCATCTAAGTGTTGTCCCCACAATGTGACACTTACACTGAATCCCGACATGTCCTTTAATTGCAGTGTTCTTCTCTTTGTTTCAGACTTGTCATGCCGATGAATTGTTGAGCATGGTGACATCGTAACAACAATGCCAATCAAATCAACTGTAGAACCTTTCAAGTGCTTTGTGCAGTAAGTCCTTGATCTTGGTGAAGTGAAAGTGATGGGAAGGTATTGTATCCTCATTTTCTATGAGTGGAGATATGGTTGAGGAAGGGAAAATCTCCAAAGCATTGTTCAAATGGTTGTAATATATCTTTGCATCGCAATCCTCGCGATCCTCCCATTAGAAATAATATATAGCTTCCCATTTTCAATCTGCTCATAGAATTCTTCCGTGGCCTCATTGAAATAGGTGATGTGGATTTCCCCCTTCGTGATAAAAAATCAAACCCAAACATGGAACCATTTCCCTTACATTATGATATTGGCGAAGGGTTTTTTTGCTAGTGCACGACCCTCTACGGACCACATGCGCATAGATGTATTCAAAGCACTTATTTTAGTTGGTGTTCTCTCAAAATAATTATTAACCCTGGTTTGCACTTGCATCTTTTTGCGGAAATGAATGTGTTCAAGAGCATTTGTTGGTAGTCGAATTAGAGCACCGATTACAAATCTGTTTGACAACAACATCCATTTCAATGATAAGAACGATGTTGTAATGGAAAAAAAAATGGGATAGAATTAGAACTAAGAAATGGATGGAAAAAAAAATAGAAAGAAATTTTAATTAATATAGGAGTTTATGTACATTGGTAATTGAGCAAGAGATGAAGCTTACAGTTCACTTTGGATCATTCTAACAAGGGATTTGTGTAAGCACATAATGGAGTCTTCTTGTATTGATTTTTCGGTTACACGACTTGCAAATTTGGAGGGTAGAAGTGCTTTATGAAAATGTATCCCATCTGAAAGGTCAACACGATGTTGGGATCCCGTGTTGAGAATGGACTATAGAGAGCACAAGTGAAGTATCTGAAATGTGGGGTCAACATTGGAACCGCCCTCAATCAATTGAGAAATTCCTTTGTAGTGTCAAAGTTATTTCCATGGAAACTAAAAGATGCTTGAGATTGTGGGAATTCTACAAATATATGGTGGAAAATGTAAACTTGTAGGGTGAAGTCAATCATGAAATGAAGGATTTGTTCAGAAAGCATGCATTTGTAAAGAATGTTAACCTTTAAAGTTGGATTTCTTATTATTATATATTTTCTAAAAAGCGCAAACATGAAGTCTAACCCTTTAACAATTCAATATGCAAAAAAGTGATATAATGTACAAAACTTTGGTTGAAAACAACTAAAATTTGTATGGTTGTTTCTCGGCATTTTAAAACTATATGTATTTGTGTAAATATTATGAATAACACATTAAAAATGCATCGTTGGTTCACATAAAGAAGTGAGCAATTGTATAAAGGAAAGATATAATGAAGAACACATTAAAAATGCGTTGTTGTTGGTTTACATAAAGTAGCGAGCAACTGTATAAAGAAAAATTCAACGCGTTTGTTGAAAAGTTAGATTTTGTGCTCCATATGTTTCGCCGCAATATATACATGCATTTATTTGAAATGAATTACATATTATTATGTTAAGCAAATAGAATGGAAAACAATAAGAATAATATGTACACTTGAAGTGAGAAAGCTATAGGTATTTGTATGGAGACACAATGATAAAGAAATTAGGAAAGCATAGTTGTTGGATAACAAAAATGAACATGTGATTGATAAGTTTGATTCTCTATTAGATATATACTGCCATAATACATACATGGAATTATTTGGAACGAGTTATAGTTTGTTTCAAAAACACTTATAAACTAACCACTACAAGCTATTTTTAAAAATCAAATTTCTTGTTTTTTGCTTGTGTAATTTTCTTTGCACATTTCTTGTAGTTTTGTCCGAGTTATAGATGCCTCGATTGGAATTCCCATTCTCCTCAATTTGTTTGATGGTTCATATTTCAAAGTGCATCATCGTTAGAATCATAAATCAAGTAGAAGCCTCGTGAATGATCTCCAATCCTTCGGATTTTGGAGAGAAAAATTGGGGATGTTGGCATCAGTGGAGGTGATATCCGATCATTTCAGCTATCGTTGTTTTAGGTGGTTTCGGTTGCCTACAATGCAGAAAAACATTAACAACACATTGAATACACTTAAACTATTCCTCCCTCCGTAAGTGAGGCGTAGTTAATGTCAATCCCGTTGTGGGGAGGGGAATTATGTTTCTAGTCTGCATCATATTAAACTCGGAGAGGGAAAATAAGTGTGTTAGTCCACCAAGATGTTCTTAGGTATGAGGGGAAACTTAAAATCCTTGCCGTTGCTGATTAGTCTAATGTCTAACTTGGGACACTTGAAATGGCCTCATTGGGGAACAAGCCCTCAACACATAACGAATCCTTTCATCGACGAAGGCACGTGCCCCCACATATCATGGAAAAAGGATTGGATCCAACTACAAATATAAATGGAAACAATCCAAACCAAATAACATGAAAAATATCTACAATAATTTATTAGTCCATAACATGCAATAAACAAAACAATTGAATAAACAATTCAATCAATATGGAAACCCACTTGAAGTTCGATCTAGAGACAACACTTTTTTTTTTACTTGTCAGAAAGAGAAGCACAAATATCCTGCAAAAAAATGAAATAGGAATTTAATAAAATTAAATGTATTTGAAAATTCAAAAGTAGGGATAATTTTAGTGGCGAATATTCGTAATATGGCAAAAATTTCATTTTAGGAAAATTTGAAAAGGTGTTTTTTTCGGAGTGGGTCGGTGTCCTGTTCACCTAAAATTTACAGTATATTTTTTTTTGGGGTCGGCTTTGCCTTCATTTGAAAACATCTCCTATAAAAACCTAGGTGATTCATTGAGTAGTATACTACGATACTACCACAAGTAGCTTACCAAATTACCAATATCGTGAAGTTTGAACTCACGTACTCTTAAGCACCAAAGATTGTTGTTAGCTTGTTAGGGTTAGTTATTGATGCGTGAGAGGGATATAGTTGATGTCCGACAAAGAGGTATTGCAGATGCGTGATAAGGAGATATTGCAGACACGCGACAAGAGGGTAAGTAGTTAATGTGCAACAGGAATAGATTTGACGCGCGACAAAGCAGTGATGCCTTATTGACGCATTTACGAGAGAGTTGGCGCATGAAAAGGGCGTAAGCAATTGACGACATAGAGCCCAGTTGATAAGGTCGTGACGCGCACAGAGCATTGACGCCTTGTTGACGTGCGGCAGGGGATAGTTGATGTGTTGTTATCCAGCGTGAAAAGGGTTAGTTGTTGACGTGCGAGGATTACCATAGTTGACGTGTGACAATAATTTTGACTCGACTCATTGAGTTAATTTTACTTGGTTCTTTTGCTAACGCAGGACTCTATTCAGAATAATGGAAGGTGCTAGTCCTAAGAATGCGAAGACCCTAAAAGTAACTAAGAAATCTCAGAAGTCGCTATTCAAGTATTTTGGAAACTCTTTTGATATAGATATTAAAACTACCAACAACCATATAGATGCCACCGAAATAATCGAATCGACTATGTGGAAGGTATTATTGAGGTGGATATGCATTCGCACAATATTAAACAAATGAAACCTACAATAATATGCCGATCTTGAAGATATTCTTCTTGTTGGGTGCAACCATAAGTGCATCAAGATATCACACATACAAATACTCAAAAAAATGGAACACATAAATCAAATTCAAATTCCGTTTCACGAAAGAGGAAACCAGGTGATTGTGATATTGCTCAAAATTCTACTAAAAAAGTAAAACATTGAAAACGAACAAGAATATGTGAACCATTGATATGGTCATACAAGTTTGATTGGGCAGCAAAATTTCGCATTTATCGAACCTATACAATCATCTAATTTTGAAGAGATCCCATCTCTCGAATGTACATGTACAATATGTATGTGGAAATTGGGAAAGCAACACAAAATGCAAATGAAGCTGGACACTATAGAAAAACATTGTGGAAAAAATATTTGATCAGTCAATCAAAGGGCGGATGGCGAGAAAATCAAAACACACAAGTGGAAAAGCGAAAAATAATGCATGCATGTTAGATACGTAGTTGATTATGACTAAGAGCATAAAAATGTAGACATCTCATTGAAAAGGGAGGAATGATCACATCACAAATTGGTAAGATGAATCAAACAAATCTACATGCAAACCTCATACAATTCTCTACTTTATTTCACATACTAAAGAAAGGAACACCGATTTTGGATTTCCTCAATTTCAAATTTTTGTATCAATATAATGGAATCCTTGAACGCATTACCTCGATCTCTCATTGGTCTGAAAGTAGTGGATGGGAAATGGCAAAATTCCTTTCAATGATGATAGAAAAGGAAGATTTGAAAGAGAATGTAAAAAAATAAAAGTTTATCTCTCTTTCAATTGATGAAGTGACAAGATTGACAACACTGCATGGGTATATATCCACGTCTATACTTTAGAAAATCATATAAGGACACCTCATCTGTTGGGTGTTATGAAAATGGTTGAAAATAGTAATGCCAAAAACCTACATAAAATAGTTGTTTCTCATTTGAAAGATATTGCTAGAATGACTGATTATGAAATTACTACAAAGTTGGTATGCATCGGAGCATATGGTGCATTTGCCATGCAGGGTCACCAAACAGGGCTATGTGTTAGATTACAAACAACCGTGGACCCATATATGCTACCAATTCTATTGTATGGCTCACAAAATGAATTTAGCGTATAAAATGGTAAGCAAACATGAAAATGTTGCTAAATTAGAAGACCTTATAAGAGAACTTCATGCCTATATGGCAAGTTTTAAGCCCAAAGTGATTTCTTGAGTTCCGAGAAATTTGCAATTGGAATTACAGATGACAAAAACTTGAAAGATATTGAGACTAGATGGATCTCTTTGTATGAACTTGCATGCAAAGTTCGTGAGGAGTATCCTTTGTTGGTTGGTTTCATGCACAAATATCATCATGAAGTTGATAGGGCGAGGGACTTGTTGTTCCGTTTAACTGATTTGGAGACATTGCTTACATTGGTTGGTATTCTTCCAATGTTGCAGGAGATCAATACACTAATGGAGCATGCAAGGGGAGATTAATCTATATTGTGGATTTTATATGAATGAGAAAAATGGTATGTCAATGTCTTGATATCTTGTACTTTTTGTTCCCAAGATAGTTTTGATACACTTGTTTTTTCAGAATTGGAAAGCTTTATTAGATCTTAAAAATCCCTAGTAACTATTTGAGATTTAATATCCACGATCACCTCTGCATCACTATTAATGGGAGGGACATACCATTGCACATTTTACAAAAACGTCAAGATATTACGGAGATCGTAACGAGAAGATGTTCCGTGACACGTAATCTCTTTGAGTTTTTATAGTTGAAACAAGAATAAAGCTTAAAATTTTTTAGAATCCTTATCATCGAGAAATTAGAGAACGTTTCTCCAAAGATAAAATTCTTGAAGTGATGGGTGTGATGGATCCTAATTTTGGAATAATGAAGGTGGTCGTCTTTGACTTTATAAGAAATCATTTCCATAAATCCATGGGTACAATAATGGAACATTTCGCAAAGACTTGAGTTCAAGGGTAAAAAAATCAAAGGTATCTTGAATGCTGATTTATTAAAATTTCAATCAATAAATTTTGCAACAACAATGAGGAACCAATATAAAAATTTAGATGAACCTTCACGAAAGTGGTGCTATTGCAAGGTGGTGGCGAGGAATCTATCAAAGTTAAATCTTACAAGAAGATATCGGTGAATATTTCAGATTATATGAGTTATGCCAAATAATGATTTTTTGGGTCCTGGAGGAGGACGAAATGGTTTTCGGTGCATTATCATTTATAAAATCAAAACTAAGAAACAAGTTGGATAAAAATCGGAAAGTTGCATGAGGTGTTATGTATCTCGATACTCCATGGAAACCTTTCCTTTCGACAAAGCAATTACACATTGGAATTCCCTTTGCGAAAGAAGAGGTGTGAATAATACAGCTACAAGTACAACTGTTCCCAATGTTGAGAGGGGAATTGGTGCATCGTCACACTCTACAGAAGAGAACATCGAGTTTGAAGAAGCTATTGATAATGGATTGTTTCAACTTGAAATATGTATCTTCTTCACCTTAATCTTATTTTTGTCACTTTAATTTTTTTCAGCTCTTGTTATCATTAAAGATGTTACAGGGTATATATATATATATATATATATATATATATATATATATATATTTACATTTATTTATATACAATTTTTTTAGTTTTTTTTGAAAATGTGGGTTGACATCCATTTGAGGAAGCGGCGCTTCTTGGGATCGACAATGTCAGGAAACTCACCCATCTATCTACTAATCCATTTCTCGTGTTGAGTTTTCTTAAAACAAAGATCTAGCACATTACCAGTGATGATTTCACAACCATCTAAGACACTAGAGGTAAGTTAAACCCTATCATATCATCTTTCTTGATTTCTTACAATTATGTTTAATTTATTTTTTATATTTGCAAAATGCTTTGATGTATTTTTTAAACTTTGTGGGATAAAATGACACAATCGAATTTTATAGGGAAATATTTTTCCATATTATACAATTCATAATCCACGATCCATTATACAATTCGTCATCCACGATCGTGCTAGAAGCTAAATCTACAAGTATATCATTACAAGTATATCATCATGATCATATCATTACAAGTATAGAGAAGAAGAATTATCTTAAAACAAGTTTAAATGTCTAGAGAAGAAGAATTATCGTGCTTGAAGCTAAATCTACGTCCACATAAAATTCATCATCATCCATATATATCATATCATCATCATATCATTATCATAATCCTGACACTACAATTATTATTAAAACAATTATTTATCTATTTTAAATTTAAAGAAATGTCTCTGTCCTAACACATTCCATTTTTTAAAAACAATTATCCATTATCATCATTCATCATCATCTATATCCATTCTAATGTCATCATGATCATATCATTACAAGTATAGAGAAGAAGAATTATCTTAAAACAAGTTTAAATGTCTAGAGAAGAAGAATTATCGCGCTTGAAGCTAAATCTATGTCCACATATAGTTCATGAAAATCTAAGTAAACAAGAAACATACGTCATCATCCCTATCTAATGCAATCATCATTACAAGTAAACCAAAAAACATAAACTCCATATACAATCTAGAAATTCTATACATAATATATAGGAAGTTATAAAATTAAAGATTATATAGTATTTCAAATTTTCAAAGGCTATCAAATCTAGATAATAAAATTCAATATTTCAAGTTTCCACACTCAATAATAAAAATTTTCAACCCTCTTTTTCTGTATCCATTTCAACTCCTGTGCTCCTTTCCTCAATGGTTTATTCGCTTGTGGTTGTGCACTCCGTACCCAAAATTGTAAGGCATCGGTATCACTTAGGAACAACGTGACAAGTGCCCCAATGATGATATAGGTCTCCTCGCAAGGTGTTCGGAATCTGGAAAAGATCTCCAAGTGTGCGTTAACATCCCGCATGCCCCGCTTAGCCCCTGCGTGCTTTGTTTTTCCCTTTTCCTCTCTTTTCTTGGCCTTTTGCTCTTCAGTGACGAAACCGCTGCCCTGCATGGGCGGTGGTCCTGTAACCGCCACCCTGCTCAGAGCGGCGGTCCTTTACGCATTTTCCAGAAAGCGTTTTAACGCGACTCACGTAAAAATCAACGATTCACCAGCTTTTTTGCCGACTTAGGCTTGCATTTATGTTTTTGGTCCCTTGGAATAGTGTTTGGCCATTGTTTATAGTTTTAGAGTTCAGTTTGGTTTTGATCTTTGGGTGAATGAAAAGCTATAAATAAATGGTTTGTGCACAAACAAATGGTCTGGCCCCTCATTCACTTTTCATGCTCTCATTTTCATAGTTCAGTCTATTATTTTGCTTAGAAGCCATAGTTTCATTCCTTTGCATGTTTAGTTAGCATTGTTCAGCTGTTGGTAAGCCACATACCCATCTTGTGCAGGCAGTACTGTTATTTCACCCAATCCATTGGAGTAAAATAGCTTAGGAAGCCATTAAAGTTGCAGGTTTTGCTCCTCAAAACAGGATAGTTTCAGGTTCTGGACGCTTTATGTTGCATGACTCGCAATAAATCCCGCTAGGAATTGCATAAGCCAAGCTCTGTACTCTTGCGCTATCCCTCTCCTACTCGCATTATATTCAGTCTGCATTCTGAGCTGCCTTTGTCCCAATATCTACTTCTGTTGATGCTAAGCATTACACACTTTTCTGGATTCACGTGAACACAAAGGAACGAGGAGATCACACTGAGGGGACAAGATCATACGCACCATTGGATTCGCCACTGTTCTGCAGAATCCAGGTTCTAGCTTTCAAAGTTCTAAAGTTAGAAATATATCAAATAGAGTAGATAATCACTTCTTTTCAGTTAAGTTTACTTTCGATATTGCCAGGGAAGCTGTGGGGATTGATAGTTTCTGAGAAACTATGATTCATTCCTCACTTCTGAGGTAGGATCGAGAGTCTGGAAAATAGATTAAGCAAGTTATTTCATTATTTAGAATAGATCTACAAATTGCACAGACAAATAACTACACTCGGTTATTTTGTTTGTTTTAAGTTTTATATTAGTTGTCAAATTCTAGATACATTTAAATAGTTGCTTTCTTAAATTCTTAAAAGTTTCTCAGAAAATACAAAAATAGAAATTATATATATGTTCTAGATTTATTCCACGTAGTTAAAATTTGCTTTGTTGTAGTTAGATTTACATTATTGTTTTGTATGACAATCACGGGACCCAGGGAGCCCAGGGAATACGTATTTGAGCCAATTGTGCCTCAACCCAATCTCGTCACGGCAATAGTTGACATAGACCAGAACCTTAGAATACAAATCTTCCAAACAACAACAGATTTACGACAGATCAGCTCTCAGTTGAGGGGATTAAATATAGAAGACGACCAAGCACACACGTTTTGGTCAAATCAACCGAACTACAGATTACCCTAGGCAAACATACACATGACTGTAGAAGGGTTTGAAAGAGAACAAACCTTTGGTTGTGATCCTTTGGTCCCACAGCTAGATGCAGGAGACACTCTTCTAGATATAGATACCAGCCTAAGAATCCAGGTTGCAAGAACGCCTGTGAGGTACTCTGAGAAGATCACACAGTTATTGATCCTAAATATAGAAGCTAAGAAAGCATATGATTATTGGATACTAGGGATTAGGACTTGATTTCGTACATGACCATAGCAGGACCACAACAACCAAGAGTCTACGGTTGTGATCCACAAATCCATAACCTAACGAATCCATAAGTCAATCAGACATAGACACTGGCCTACGCATATTAGTATTCAGATCTACCCCACTTCCACCCACCATCGTCGAATAGTTATCCTTACTAGATATAGCGGCTAACAAAGCTAGAGAATTCTGGACTAGGCCAGAGAATCGTCCGTAGAGTCGATTGTATTCATCACCCACCATATGACCTTATCTGGAGACATACACGAAACTATCCCAGGTCATTTTCCACGTATTCCACAACCCATAGATCGAATCACGCCAGAGCTCGATATTGATTGGAGCCTTCGAGCAGTCATCCTTTCGATCGATCTATCACACCAGTTTAGGTTAGAAGGGCCTTCTTTGCCTTAGATTCACAAATTCCACTAGTGCGTATTGAAGACATTAGATTGCCTAACTAGTCTGTCTGCATCCCACGCATATTCCATCCCCACCGGCTGTCTCGGCACGACCTCGGGAGGTCGGGTATGTGGAAGAGTTACCTGTAGATTCCCACGCTCGCTTGTCGCTTTTCCGGCGTACAAAATTGGTGAACCCGACGTGAAACAAACAAAATTGGTGAACCCGACGTGAATCTAACAACTGTTTCACCTTCTCTTTGAGAAGTTTCATCTTATCTCATCCACCTTCGCTCCTTCCCATTATTCTGCGGGTATTCATATACCCCCCGAATATGTCGGGATTCGATGCATATGGCAGACCCCTCTTGGGTCTTGAGGCATACTACGCCCAACAAAATAGGCAATCATCACCATCACTCTCGGTATGGGGTGACAACTACTCAACTAATCAGTTGTCAACACAAACTCCAAGAATCAGATATAATTCATCTTTTCAAACTGAGGAGTTAGATCAACCCCCTCAAAAACAACAAACAGAGCCTTCAGGTTCGAATAATATGACGTTCACCGGAGAATCTGGATCATCTCCTCAGATACTACTTAGACCACAAATTAGTAGACAATCAGACCCATACCTGGTCTTAGATGATGAACAATCAATATGTTATCCTAGGAGTGAACAACGCTCTCGGGGTATGTACCCACCTGTAGGAGGTTTACAAACACAACCCGAGGTCTCTTTTCAAGAAAATACCTCTATACCATTGCATATAGGAAATACTCTCGGAGAAACTTGGCAAGATAGCGATCAGTTCATAGCAGGATATCACATGCCTATACAAAACCATGGTATACAACAAATGCCACCAAGGCAGAATATCGTGACTTCACCAAATGAAGTCATTTCAATGTTAGTAGAAAAAGTGAGAGGGTTAGAACTTGCCCAAGCAAGTCAAAATTCGTAATTCATGCAAACAGGGGGTTCCAATCCTCCACGCCATCCTAGCCAAGTAGATCTCCTCACAGGAGTAGGCACGTTAGGCATGCCTCCTCAGTATCCACAACAAACGCCAACTAGGCCCATCATCTCTAACACCATTCCTCCCGGTCTAGTATCAAACAATCCATTCCTGGACAATACCCCGTCATACTTAAACATGTACTCCAAATCACCACAAGGAGATATGTTCTCCTCTCCCGGCATGCTTTCTCAAACACAGGTGTTTCCTTATGCCCCTACTAACGCATACGCTGCGCCATATCAACAACCCATCCCACCACCACTCCCTCAGCAACCACCATCAATGGTCGAAACCTATGCGATAGGGACTTATTCAGAATATTTGAAAGAGCCCTTAGACTTCACCATATGAAGCATCATGCTTCCAAGACCCTTCCTGATTTACCCAAGTTCAAAGGTGAGGGAGATCCAAACGCACATATCAAGGCTTACGCCACAGCTATACGAGAACTACTCCCTTGGGATGGGGTTGTTGCTAAAATATTCCCCAAAACTTTGGAAGGCATCGCTCTTGATTGGTATTATAGAATACCTGAGGCTTCCATCCATTCATTTAAACAACTCGTATCAGAGTTCATTAAGGCATTTGACATGAACAAACTGTTAAGAACAGGAATCAGGGAGTTCTTACACATCAAACAAGAACACAACGAATCTGTCGCCCATTTCATCCAAAGGTGGCGTACAGTCCTTTATTCCTCGGCAAGTGCGCCAAACATGGATCAAATGGAACTATGTGATTTATTCCTTCATTCACTTAGCAGAGAAGTGAAGGAAGAAGTCCAGAAGTTCCCATTACGAACTTACGATGAAGTACTAGAGAGTGCTCTTCGAATAGATCAAGCAACAATTGATAGTGGTCGTAAAACATATGGAGCAAACGGGAGGTTAATCACCCCAATCAGAACACTACAAATTATCCCACCACCGCAAACGTCAATCAAGGACCTAAAATCCTTAACAAAAATTGGGGTGTAACAACAGATGGAGTAACCGACCAGCCCAAGAAGGTAAATGTTGTCAATACTCCATCACAAACAAACAACCAACGAAACAACAACTTTACCCCGACAATCAATACAGTGGATTTTAACCATCCACAACAACAACAACAACGGAAAAATCCCATACAAGGGCCAAGCCAAAACTCATTTGGTTATCAAAACCAAAATCAAAGCCAGAAACAACAAATGCAAAACTTTAATCCTAATAGGCAACAGTTTGATCAGAGTTTTAGGCCACAATATACACCAAACCAACAAACCAGGAATTACAATCCCAATTCATATTGTGGTTTCCACAAAATTCAAGGTCATGATACTAGAACGTGCCATGACTACAATAAATTCATGCAACGTTTGCCAGAAGAACAAAGACAGTTCTTCACAGATTTGTTTTTGGCAGATCCCGTGTCACCACCACCAAGCACGCTCGTAGGGGCAGTTTCCCCTCAGAATGCTCCCCTCAAGATCTTTAACGATCCACTCCCAAATCATGATAATAACAGACTAAATCCAACTGGGACAAACAAAGGCGTAATGACGGGAAACAATGATCATGAAGCCTCGACTTCACTAAATCCATCAGTTGCGCCACAATTAGGAAATCAGCCGAGACCCAAGATAGTCAGTTTAGTAGAACTAGACGTTGAACTACCTATCGAAGCTATAACAAGAACACGAGAATATTTCTCTCAACCAAGCCCAAGTCACCTGCCAGAAACAGATAAGAGTCAACAAATAGTAGAAAAACCCGTGGGTGCCTATGATTTAATTAACGACCTAACAAAAACCTTCTCGCACATTTCATTTTTAGACTTACTAAAAAACTCTCCTGCTCACAGGGCTGCTCTTTTAGAAGCATTAGGTTTAGGTCATTTAATTAACATCACTCCACCTCCTGAAACATAGGTAAATCATGTAGACTTTGATGTTCATCCTCCAGGGCAGCCGGACAAGGATGTCGAATTCATATTCGAAATAAGTAAAATGCCTACAGATGCTGAGATTACACGCCGAGGCGATCCAACCTTACACTTACAAGTATGGGTTTATAATAACTACGTAAAACGAGCAATGGTTGATGATGGGGCCGCAGTTAACATAGTCCCCTTCTCTTTCCTTCAAAAGTTAGGATATGGGGAAACAAACTGTTCCACCACTCGAAATACATTGAGAGGCTATGATAGCCTTAAAGCCACTTCGATTGGAACTATAATACTACCGGTCACCTTAGGACCCAAAACAATCCTGACTGAGTTTTATATTATAGATCGGGAAACTAATTATAATATGATCCTCGGCCGACCATGGATACACCGAATGAAGGCAATCCCTTCTACGTTATTCCAAGAAGTAAGATTCTTGCATCTAGGAAAGGTGTTTGTAGCCAAAGGCGATCCAAAACCTTTCGATATACACCTAGCTGACTTAAAGAAAAGGCCAGGTGTGCACTCGGAATTTGAACTTCCAACAAACCAACTTAATAAACCCACTGACGCAAAACCAGAGGAGAAGTTGGTACCTACAATGGATCTTGAGACTATGAATCTAGTCAAGACAATCCCAACCTCAAAAGGCGAGGCTAACATTGTAGAAACGGTATCATTAGGAACTACTGCAAAAATCATTGAATTACTAGAACAGGATCTACCAATGTTTCTACCATTTGATTCTGTGGGCATGGGAAATTCCCTAGGTGTTGGTTCTCTTCCAGCTGAGGATCTCTGTATGGTGGAAGTAGAATGCGCAAACACAACAAATATCCCAACATCCATATTCCCAGCTAAATATTGGACTCTCCATTTTGATGGAGCTAAATGCCATTATGGAGTGGGGGCTGGTGTAATCTTTACTTCCCCTGAAGGAAAGGTCCTACCATTCACCTTCAAACTCAATTTCGAATGTACAAACAACGGCGCTGAATATGAAGCCCTCCTCCTTGGCCTCATTTTAGCCAAGAGGATCGGTATTAATAACATCAGAGTATTAGGAGACTCACAATTGGTAGCAAACCAAGTCTCTGAGATATATGAAACCAAAGCCGAGCATTTACAGCTTTACAAAAAAGTTGTATTAGATTTAAGCAAGGAATTTGACTTCATATCAATTGAAACAATCCCATGAGAAGAAAATCTTCTCGCTGATTCAATAACAACTTCCACATCACATTTTACTCCAAGCAATAAGTTAGAGGATACCCGTTTCATAGTATCCCTTCGTGATGAACCATTGATAAAGACAACGACAAATTCTCTTTTAAACAAAAATGAATCTACTATTCTAGACCATGTTGATAGTGATATGGCTACTTTGGATTATTTAAACACCTATGCAGCACTACATCTCTCCTATCATATGCTAGATTTGTCCTTAATTCCACATTCATCTTCCTACTTGGAAATCCAATGATGGAACAAATGGAACCTAGCATATACGGTAGAAAATGGGGATGATTTGGATTTACCTCCAAAGGCCCGCTTTGAGTTTGAAGAGGGTAATGCCTCTTTGATCAAAGAAACAATCGATGTCAACATCGACGACGGAGAATCCAAGAATTCTCCACGAATCTCATTATGTGGAATGTGTGGAGGCCACTTTGGTGGCCATGCCACCGCTCGAAAAATACATCGAATGGGCTATTTCGGCCCACCCTAGAACACGACGCAGTGGAGTTTCCTGCAGTGTCATAAGTGTTAAACAAAAAGAATTCTCCCACGAAATTCATATGAAGGAGGCATAAAAGCTCTACAACCAATTGCTACTCCATGGCCCTTTTCTACATGGGGTCTTGATTCGATAGGGAAATTCTCTCCCTCATCTATAGATGGCCATAATTTTATAATCACGGCCACCGAATATTTCACCAAGTGGGTAGAGGCTATGCCTCTTACTACTGTACCAGGTTCTGTAATCGCCAAGTTCATTTTGAACCAAATCATTTGCAGATACGGTATCCCACAAATCATTATCTCCGATAATGGAACTTCTTTTAAAAATGAAGAGGTTCGCGAGCTATGCAATAAATTTAAGATAAGCCATCATACGGCTTCCTTGTATTACCCTCAAGCCAACGGACAGGCTGAAGCGACAAACAAGACACTAAAAGCCATTCTCCTTAAAACTATGAAAGAAAACAAATGAGATTGGCATTTGAAGTTATATCCGGCCTTGTGGGCCCACCGAACCTCAATAAGAACACCAACGGGAGCAACTCCTTTCTCACTAGTGTTCGGGGCAGAGGCAGTTCTCCCACTCGAGTTGAAATACCAGTCTCCGCATTTCATTACAAGGGATTTTGGATGAAGACGCTTACAGAGAAGCACGTCTTTCCCAACTAGAAAGCCTAGATGAAACTAGGTTAGATGCTGAACAACGACATAGAGTTTATGCTGACCGGATGTGCCGGCAGTACAACAAGAAGGTCTATGAACGTGACATATACGAAGGTGATCTAGTTCTAAGGCTAGACAGCCGGATCGACAAGAAGACCGGCGAAGGAAGGAAATTCCGGCCCAAATGGTTGGGCCCATACCGAGTCATGAAGGACTACGGAAATGGTGCATACCTCTTATGTACGCTAGAAGGTGAGGAATTTGGCGAAACAGTCAATTCCCTTCACCTCAAGTGGTTCTACGCATAAGCAGCTAGCACTACTTATATATATTTACATTGCATCTTCATATAGATTAAGATCATTTTGTCCACTTGTTTCTTACATAAATGGTGATCAAGGAATCTATTCTCAAAGCAATTCATTACAAACTCATGATGTTGTTGGCATAAACTCTTTAATCATACCTCTCCATTTTCATGATGTCATCAAATTATCTCGGAATCATTTTATCAAATAAAGCTAGATATGACAAAGTCTTAACGGTAACCATACCAAGATCTGCAAGTTTATTCTCGCTTTGATTTCTTCTTAGGGTAGGTGTCTTGCCTATGGTCTGTTCTAGAAGCTTCATGGTGTCACATCTATCCCATATGTATATCTCTTTGGAAATAAGCACATACTGACGTTTTACTCAAGAAAACAAGTCAAACGTTGATCAAACAGAAAATTTTAATTTTACACATTTCCTTGCCCCACCAACCTTCGGTGATGAGCTTGCGTCTCTTACTAGTGACGTAGGGTTGGGAAAGGATGGAAATGCCCTTACTCACCTATGCTTTGCCCACGGTGTTAAACCCACGCTTCTTACTAGTAGCATGGGGCAAAGTGTAGGGAGTCCTCTTGACAAATAAATGCAAATGGTCATACACAAACAATTCAAACTTTGAAACTTTGAGTCAAAAATAAATGAATCAGATGTTCAAAATTCCAAGAGAGTTAAAATCCTAAAAACCCAGATTTTGTCTACTATGTGGCCATCTACGGATCTAAGTCTAGATAAACCGCAAAGTAAGTTGCATTCTAAACTATGAAGTCACTCGGGTAGAGTAAGCTTGTAGCTTCCAATTTGGTTCCACCAAAGCTTTGTCTATCTTTCATCACTATCATTTAGCACATTTCATAACTTGTGCCCTTTCTAGCTCTCGGTGATGAGCCCTCGCATCTTACTAGTTGCGTGGAGTTAGGAGTGGGGCAAGTTTATCTATTCATCATACTGGTTTGTATTCATCACTTTGCAAAACAAACATGAGGTATCCAAAATTGCTTACAGAAGCTAAGATTCAAAATCACATTATATCTACATCACCATATATCAGCATCATGAAACACAAAAGGAAACAAACATTTGCATCATTTGTTCTCCATTGCATACATTCTAAAAAGCATATAAACATACATCGTAGTATACATAGGGAAACTGGAAATAGAAAGGAAACCATGAGTGCCAAGATTTTGATCCAAAATAAATACGTATATATAAATGATCAATGTTTATATACAATGCCATCATGCACTAAGCATGGTCAAAATGCTCAAAGAGCCCGTGATATACAAAAGAATATATAAAACAAAATCTACGAGAGCCAAGTGGCCTCTCAATCCCTACGCGACCCCTCCGAAGGTGCACGCCCACGCCTAGGACTCCGGCTACGCCGGCGCTCTGAATGTACGGAGGGCTCAGGATCCGAGGAGCGTCGCATCTCACCACGAGAATGGCTCCTCATAAGACGCTCAGCCGTCTTGTACCCGCTAGCTCGGTGCGAAGGGTCGATACCATCCTGGCCACATGCCAGACTGGAGCAAAGACGTCGGTATGCCTACCAGGCTGCTGAAGGCTCCCAGCGTCTATGGACAGCTCTGCACGGGTCCTATCCATGGGGATCATCAGGGAATCAGTACATACCCTGCGGATCAAATCCCGCCACTCATCAACAGTCTCTGCAAACAAAGGAGAAAACGAATTAGAAACTAAACAAGAAACTAAAAGATACAAGATAGCAACTAAGGAGAGCCTACAAATAAACATTAAAAGGGAGAAAGGGTAACTTACTCGGATCACCAGGCCTCCAGGATGGGTCACTGGGGCCGGCACCTGCCGCGGTGGATGCGGCTGGCGAGGGCTGCTCTGTGGCAGGAGCAATGTGTCACCCCGCAACGGACTCATCCTCTCCACCATGGCCCTGGGAGAGTGGCTCCTCTGAAACTAGAGTATCCCTCTCTGCGCTCTGCTCAGCCCTCTCTGCCTGCATGATATCCTGAGTGTCATGCCACTCAGGATCGCTGTCCTCGGTCTCCTCCGCTGACCCTCCCTCTGTAAACTCCTCAGACTTGGAGTCAATATCAATAGGGTCATTGCTGCTATGAGCAGGACCCACAACAATCTGAAGCAAAGGTGCTCGAGGCGCACCGGCTCTCCCTCTACAGCACGTACTTATCCTCCTGGTTAATGGGAATGCGGGAGTAACCACTGTCCAACCTCGGCCTCTAGGCCCCCCTCTGGCCTCACGGACTGATCTGTAGACCGGCGCCACTGGGGGAAGCATACCCGTATATGGTAGGCCAAACTGCTGAGGAACTCGGCCAAAGGGGTGCACCTCCACTCGTCCCACTCTATCAATGAGCTGCCCTGTGGTGGAGCAGGAGATCAAGGTAAGAGTCTCCTCGCCCCATATGCCCGCCATAGTCTGATACGGTGTCGCCTCCATGTCGGCAGTAGTCAGGGAGGCAACTGGCTGATGAGGTGCTCTAAGCACCGACATGTCTGTCCATCTGGCTGCCCTAACAGCTCCAGGATCTGCCACCTCCACACCCCTGCCATAAGGGATGAAATGCTCATAAACCCAACTCATGACTAGAGTCGGGTGGCTCAATGACTGCCCCTGTAAATGGACCACCCTGTATAGATCATGGTAGGTGGTCCCAAGAATGTCTGCTCCCCAAGTGTATATCCGACCGTGCCCCTCTATCTGTGCAATAATGGGGGCCCAGCAGTATAATAATGTGTCCCCTCCCTTGTCCCCGATCAATCTCGAGGCAAGGATCCCCATGATGGCCTGTCGAAATACGGGGATGGGCAAAGAAGGAATAGATCGAACTCTCACCCCCTTCTTCGACCCCATGGAGATGGCTGCATCTCCCATATATGTCGCCCACTGTGTAATCTGTGCCCGTGAGCCTGCTGTCTCTAAAGTGAGTCGCCTCCCGATGATCGGGACCCCCAGAATGCGGTAGACGTCCTCCAATGTAATGGTCCACTCGCCACGGACCCCTAGAAATCGGAAGGTGTTCGATCTGCATCCCAGTATGAGAATACAAGTCACAAAGGATGTGACTAGATGGTGTAACATGGGGCACGCGCGATATGCACAGTATGCCAGCCCTCTGAAGTGTGTCCTCCTCATCCTGTGAGAGGGCATCTAGTACCCCTGGGAGCCAATCACACTCCCTCTCTCTACTCCATCGGATGTACTCCTCTCTCGCCTACATACACCCAAAAACACACAAAACAGAGCAAGTTAGCATCCGAGTAATACTAGAAAAATCATGTAAGCACGTAGAAATGCTAAAATACAAAAACAATCTCAAAAAAGGTTCTTTTGCATTCTGTGCAAAACCACCGCCCTAAGCAGAGGGGCGGTTTTGTAACCGCCGCCTTAAAGGCGGCGGTACATAAGCGGCGGGGCGGCGGCGTGTAATGCTTACCGCCCTAGGCAGGGTGGCGGTCGTGGTCCGAAAACCCACGCGGGTTTTTAAACTAAAAAGGCCTAAAAAGTGCAAAAATGGCCATTTAACCTAAAAACAGAGCCTACCCAGTAGGCGCCCCCCCTAGGTGGACCTTTTAACACTAGCATTTTCAAAAATGACCCCCATTGCAGAGTATTTAGCATTTCAAAATTAAGGGGGGAAAAACAATAAACTGAAGAAAACTAACCTGTGATCGCTGAGGTCGATGTTCCGCACGTGGAGGCATGATCACTATCTCGCTACGGACGTTTTGACTCTACTCACGCAAGAAACCGTCACCGTGGGTCCCAGAGCTCAAAATCAACCAAATCGACTCGCGCAAATGAATAGGAAAATGGGCCCACTTTCATACATATAGCACTCTGTTTCGTTTTAAAATGACTTTTCACAGGTTTGGAGCGCTGATGGAGGTAAGTTCCTATCCCGCACAAATGGTACATTCTCATTCCCTGTTATTCTTAGCGTTTATTTTTCAAACTATTGTATCTATCTGCACTTGAGTTCTCTTTTCATTTTGTAGGTAGCGGGAATTTTGGATGGCGTCATTTCAACACACGGACGTATCAGGTATAACTTTAACTTCCCATTTCGGGATTGCCATACTTCGGACCCACCGTTTACGCCTCTTCATGGCTAAAACGCTTCTCCGAGGGGGCAATATGTACGTACCCAAAATTGTAAGGTCTTATCTTTGCTGGAACAACGTGACAAGTGCCCTGATGATGATATAGGTCTCCTCGCAAGGTGTTCGGGATCCGGAAAAGATCTCCAAGTGTGCGTTAACATCCCGCATGCCCCGCTTAGCCCCCGCGTGCTTTGTTTTTCCCTTTTCCCCTCTTTTCTTGGCTTTTGCTCTTCGGTGATGAAACCGCCGCCCTGCGTGGGTGGCGGTCTCGTGCCGCCCCGATCGGGCGGCGGTCTGTAACGCCACCACCGCTCAAAGCGGTGGTCCTTTACGCGTTTTCCAGAAAGCGTTTTAACGCGACTCACGTAAAAATCAATGATTCACTAGCTTTTTTTGCCGACTTAGGCTTGCATTTATGTTTTTGGTCCCCTGGAATAGTGTTTGGCCATTGTTTATAGTTTTAGAGTTCAGTTTGGTTTTGATCTTTGGGTGAATGAAAAGCTATAAATAAATGGTTTGTGCACAAACAAATGGTCTGCCCCTCATTCACTTTTCATGCTCTCATTTTCATAGTTCAGTCTATTATTTTTCTTAGAAGCCATAGTTTCATTCCTTTGCATGTTTAGTTAGCATTGTTCAGTTGTTGGTAAGCCACATACCCATCTTGTGTAGGCAGTACTGTTATTTCACCCAATCCATTGGAGTAAAATAGCTTAGGAAGCCATTAAAGTTGCAGGTTTTGCTCCTCAAAACAAGATAGTTTCAGGTTCTGGACACTTTATGTTGCATGACTCGTAATAAATCCCGCTAGGAATTGCATAAGCCAAGCTCTGTACTCTTGCGCTATCCCTCTCCTACTCGCATTATATTCAGTCTGCATTCTGAGCTGCCTTTGTCCCAATATCTACTTCTATTGATGCTAGCATTACATGCTTTTCTGGATTCACGTGAACACAAAGGAACGAGGAGATCACACTGAGGGGACAAGATCATACGCACCATTGGATTCGCCATTACTGCAGAATCCAGGTTCTAGCTTTCAAAGTTCTAAAGTTAGAAATATATCAAATAGAGTAGATAATCACTTCTTTTCAGTTAAGTTTACTTTCGATATTGCCAGGGAAGCTGTGGGGATTGATAGTTTCTGAGAAACTATGATTCATTCCTCACTTCTGAGGTAGGATCGAAAGTCTAGCAAATAGATTAAGCAAGTTATTTCATTATTTAGAATAGATCTACAAATTACACAGACAAATAACTACACTCGGTTATTTTGTTTGTTTTAAGTTTTATATTAGTTGTCAAATTCTAGATACGTTTAAATAGCTGCTTTCTTAAATTCTTAAAAGTTTCTCAGAAAATACAAAATAGAAATAATATATATATATATATAGTCTAGATTTATTCACGTAGTTAAAATTCGCTTTGTTGCGAGTTAGATTTACATAATTGTTTTGTATGAAAATCACGGGACCAGGAGCCAGGGAATACGTATTTGAGCCAATTGTGCCTCAACCCAATCTCGTCACGGCAATAGTTGACATAGACCGAACCTTAGAATAAAAATCTTCTAAACAACAATGATTTCTGAAAGATCAAGCTCTCGGTTGAGGGGATTAAATATAGAAGGCGACCAAGCACACACGTTTTGGTCAAATCAACCGAACTACTGATTATCCTAGGCAAACATACACATGATTTGTAGAAGGGTTCGAAAGAGAACAAACCTTTGGTTATGATCCTTTGGTCCCATGCTAGATGCAGGAGACACTCTTCTAGATATAGATACCAGCCTAAGAATCCGAGGTTGCAAGAACACAGTGAGGTATCTACGAGAAGATCGCATGCAGATTATTGATCCTAAATATAGAAGAGAAAGCATATGATTATTGGATACTAGGGATTAGGACTTGATTTGTACATGACCATAACGGGACCGCAACAACCAAGAGTCTACGGTTGTGATCCACAAATCCCCATGACCTAACGAATCCATAAGTCGATCGGACATAGACACGGCCTATTATATTAGTATTCAAATCTACCCCACTTCCACCCACCATCGTCGAATAGTTATCCTTACTAGATATAGGTGGCTAACAAAGCTAGAGAATTGGACTAGGCAGGAGAATCGTCCGTAAGTCGATTGTATTCATCACCCACCATATGACCTTATCGGGAGACATACACGAAACTATCGAGGTCATTTTCCACATATTCCACAACCCATAGATCGAATCACGCGGAGCTTGATATTGATTGGAGCCTTCGAGCAGTCATCCTTGCCGATCGATCTATCACACCAGTTCTGGGTTAGAAGGGCCTTCTTTGCCTTAGATTCACAAATTCCACTAGTGCGTATTGAAGACATTAGATTGCCTAACTAGTCTGTCATCGCATCCCACGCATATTCCATTCCCACCACTGCTGTCTCGGCATGACCTCGGGAGGTCGGGTCACGCGGAAGAGTTACTGTAGATTCCCAAGCTCACTTGTCGCTTTTCCGATTGTACAATACCCCTTTCCCCAACGGTAGAAATAACCCCAGAACTTATGAGATCTTCCGCAGCACTGTCCAAATTTTTAAAAATTCTTTCTTCTTGCTTTGTCACATCTCCATGGGACAACAAATTTGGATCAGCTGCTGCCTTAGCTTTGAATAATATTTCAGGGTCGAAGCCATGCTCTTTAATTATCCGCTTCAGTGTATTGTTTTGTTTGTTAACCAAAACAATATTTTCCTTCAAATTCTTCATTGCGGATAAACTGTTCTTCACTATTTCCAAGTGAACTTGGAAAACCTTTGCTTGACTCTTCAAACTTTTGTATTTCAACTACAAAAAAAAGTAATGTTAATTCGACATATTACTAAAATAAGAAAACTTTAAATTAACAAAAATTATTGTTTGAAAGTGATAATACTTACGACCGCTCTATCTCTCTCGACATTTGCAACTACTACCAGATCCTTGTCCTTAGACCATTTGTTAAAATATTCCTAGGCCTCAGCACTAATATTTTCCAATTTGTTTAATGTCTTATCCAAAATGTCGTCTTTATAGTTGTTGTTATACGTGACAGTCCCACTTCTTACTTGGGTAAGTAAGGAATCCATCTTCGCAGGTTGATTCTAGACTGTAGCGTATAAACTATCCCTTTGCCAATAATTTTCATAACGACTAATAATCTCATTGATAAGTACTTTAGCCCTTCTCTCCCATTCTATGAGTTAATTGATATGAGGTAGAATAAACTCACCGACATGGGATTGACAATCATAACCAATTAAGTTCTCCAAAGGAAAAGGTAGCAATTGTTCACCATCTGTATCTGATGAAGATGATCTCATTGGAGAGGTATGGGGGCTTTCGGGTAGATCAACTGCTACTTGTTTCTACCTTTGGGTGGCCTGATCCTATTTGTGATAAAATTAATCAAGATTCAGACAAATAAATCTAAAGCGAAATGTAATTCAATATGGTAAAGTATGTTGAAATTAAAGTATACCCTTTGGCCTTGAATCATCTCATGGGTATTGAAAAATCTAGTTGGGTCATTGCTATCAATGCCCAAGTAATCTTCATCTAAATTTATATTATTCAAAACCGATATGCCCATTGCACTGGGCAAGCCACCAAGTGAGAGGGTTGAAATTTGAAAGGAGGAGGCAATGTTTAGTGTCCCGTTAGAGCCGGAGAGCAATTAACATGCGTTTACCAATGTTCTTTTTTCCCGATCCTCTGGTTGGCATTTTAAATATTATTGGTTGAGGGGGGGTGGTGCCACTGTTTGAACAGAAGGAGGAATGCAATGTGCTGAAAAGTTCAAGAAAAAACATATGAAAAACTAGAAAACAATGCAAAAACTACGAAATTAACGCGAAGTAGTATTCAAAACTTATAACTTGTTGTTGAGGGTAGCTTGTCACGGTCTAAGGGTTGCCATGTTGGAGTAGTGATTGTCGGTTGTTGAGAAGAAACAAATGCATGCATTGTACTAAGTGAGTTGGGGAAGATGGTTGAGTTTTGAAACATGCATATGGTCCAAAGTCCTGCAGTGTCATCAACATTGAATTATATGTCAATTCAATTGGGTAAAATTTAAATTGGAAAATGAAAATACAAATTTGGAATTTGTAAATAATACATGAAAAGGTATTACTTCTCTGCGGCATTTAACGAATTCAAATTGTTGGGGGTTCGAGAGAGGAGCGAGCTTCCATTTCAGATTGGGAATCTCCCAAAGCCTCAGCGTGTTGTTGGCCTCTTCCTCTTGATAACGCCTTTTTTCAGGGAAGGGCTTCCATAAATCTTCTTGCAAACAGTAAATTGTTAATACCTATGCACAGTGTAATGTCAAAATACAAACTTAATAGTTTATACCTATTGTTCTTCAAATGGAATTGAAAACTTCATCAACGCCTGGAAATCGGTCTGCAAGTGGGAATTGGTTTGTCTTTTAAATTTAAAAGAGCCTCGTAATAAAGGCCAAGGAGATAGTTTGTGGAGTAAATGATAGGTTTTCTGAAAGCTTTGCATTTGTTATGTTAGTTCTTATTTTTTTGATAAAAAGGTGCACCAATCAATTTTTTTTTGTGATAGTTGCAATAATGTATGCAATGGCCCAATTTGGTATATCTGTTTTCCGACCCTGTAAAACTATTCTGGATTGAAAAAAGGAAATTATTGCAACAAGAAAGTGGTATGCAATTGCTTGCGTATCCACACCACACCTGGATTTATTGACATGAACTGCAAATGCTAAAAAATAGAGGGAATTAATATAACATTAAATTGTATCACAAAAAAATTGAATAAAAAATGACGAATGAAAATGAATTATACTTACAATCAACATGGAAACCGAACTTCGATTCGAGATATTTCTTATCATCTTTGACGAGTGTTTCCTTCATTGTAACAAAGGGTAAATTTCTAAATGGAAGGCCGTAAACCGATGAATGTTAGTTGGGTCGATACCGAATTGAAACAATTGGCCGTCGTTCATAAGAATAGTAACATAAAACATCTTTGTCCTCTATATTGTAGGCGAGAGAAGGTAGTTAAAAATATCTTGGTCTATTTCTAAATGGGGCATCTTAACGAGCCCACTAAACTCACATGCATCAATTAAATCCTTGTATTCAAAAGTCATCAGAAACGTGTCTGAATGAGGGGCATAAAGGATTCTATAGATGATCTTGCCCGTGGATAGGACTGGATTTTCCTCTTGATTTTGTCTTGAGCTTGCACTTAGGATGCACTTTTAGTCGCCATTGTAGTTGTGTTTGAGTCTTTGAGAATGATGGATTCCTGTATAGAAAAAAATCAAGAGCCAAAAAGTGTAAACGTGAAAATGACCGAAGAGGGTATTTATAGGAAAATCCGAGTGGTCAATGACATTTATCAATACACGTCAACGGGGGTTGTTGATACGGCGTCAGCAAAGGTTATTAACGCTGGCGTCAACGACCTTTGTTGGCATCGCCACGCGTCAACAAGGGCCATTGACGCACATAATGAGCCTTGTTGACGTGTGTCATGGCCTCTTGTTGATACGCCAACACCTCCTCTGTATAAAGTCAAGCAAGGGCCATTGATGTGTGTCAACAAGCGTTCTCGATGCACTTGATTGCTCTTGTTGACATGCGTCGAGGATTCATTGACACGCGTCAACAAGGGCCATTAAGGCACGTCAATAAGGGTCATTGACGTGCGTCAATAGCCCTTGTTGACGTGTGTCAATGGCCCTTGTTGACGCGTGTCAACACAACGTCGAGCTCTTTTTGATGTGTGTCAACGAGGTGTAAGTGTCTAAAAATATGTAGTCTCTATGGCTTGAAAAAATTGGCTAAAATTCAGTTTTGAAAAACTGTCAAATTCACCTTTTGCTAAAACCGGTTCGGGGATATTCGCCAGGTAATTTCCACCTCCAATTTTCTAGAGGTGTCTTAAAATGAACCCTTGTTCAAAAGGAGGGACTCCTCCATTAAGATTAATCTATATTCTCAATTGCATTCTTAGTTATAATACAACAAAACCAAAAAGATTGTAACGAGTTATTAAAAACGTATTTTAGTATAGGCCATACATAAGAAGATAGTAAACTGTATTTTTTGTTTTATGGTTTAGAAGAAATTGCACAAATGTTTCTCTACAAAATAATATTTCCCCATTTAGTTTTTGAGATTTTTACTATAAAATAATTACACCTAAGCATACAAGATATAATAATGGTAGAAACACAAAAATAAAACCACTCCAAGAAAAAGGGATTTTTGTTGGCTATAAGAAAACCATTTAATTTCAGTGAGTGCTTGCTACCTTCAATCACAAATATCTTACAAAAAAAAAAAGATGAAATTAATAAAACCAAATGTATGTGGTAATCAGTTGAGCCATGAAGGAAAGTGCATATCCCAGTGCCTTGCAATAACATTACTTATATATAACTCAAATACCTAGTCCCTTGCAATAGAGCCATGAAGGAAAGTGGATAACCTAGTGCCTTGCAATAACAAATCTATATTGGTTTCTTCATGGAAAATTAAGACAACACAATTAATCAACATAACTTAAAAAAAGTTAAAATAGCACAGAGAGAATTTGGTTTTTTAAGAGATAGTACATTCATTGCCCTTCTTTGGGTATATAGGAATTCATAAAAAGACAACATTGGCTGATATGTCTTGCACGATATGAAAAAATTAATCACTTAACTATATTACGACTAATGGTGTATATCATAGCTGCAATATGAGAAGAGTTTAATAGCATACTGAACCACTGATAGGTAAAGCTCCACAAAAAAAAATGATAAAAAACCATTTCGTTTGCCAAGTAAAACAATGACAAATCAATTCAGACTTAGCATAAACAAAAGCATGTATGATCTAAAAAAATTCCTTATAGACATACATAGCAAAATGTAATGTAAACTATAACTTGAAAATGCAGTAACATTGGGAAAATATAAAAAATTCAATGAAATAGATAGGGAACATATAAAATATAAATGAAACACAAGAAAATAAAAACATGCAAATAAAGCACATTGAGATTTTACACATTTTGATGTAAATTAAACAGTACACAATTGGATTCAAGGCTACTTACCATATTTCTAAGCATTAAGCTGAAAAGGAAATGTTTTCCTTTCCTTTCTCTTTATTTAATTCTGATCTCCCAAGGGAAAAGCCCTAAACTCTAGGGCCTTGTAACAATTCTATAAATTCCATACACAACTCCAAAGTTCTGTGTATTTTTTACTAAAATCTGGCTCATTTTTACTTGAAATTTTGAATGCATGTAGAGTGTTAACAAGGGATGATGTTAGACTTGTGGTGAAAGGATTTATGCAAGTAGTTGATTACAAAGAAACACTCTCCCACATGGCTACAATTATCACAATAACCACAATTTTGTCTATTGCAGCACAGTGAAGATGGAAAGTCCATCAGCTAGACATGAAATGTGCCTTGAATATATATTTAAAAGACTATATGGAGCAGCCAAAATGGTGTTCACTGTGGAATGAAAAGAAAGAATAGATTTCAGATTAATCAAAACTCACTATGGATTGAAATAAGCCCCCCAAACCTGGTATATGAAAATTGATCATACTTGAGATCGTCAGGTTTCTAGTGGAGTCAATCAGATACAAATATGTATGCAACAGTAAAGAACAAATATTATTGTTATCTCGGTATTTTATGTTGATGATTTCATCACTTTAGGTAACAAGTATATAAAAATTGATCATACTTAAGATCCTCAGGTTTCAAGTGGAGTGAATCAGACACAAATATGTGTGCAATAGTAAAGAACAAATATTATTGTTATCTCGGTAGTTTATGTTGACAATTTCATCACTTTAGGTACCAATTCCAAGCTTGTTGAAGAGGAAAAAGTGAATTTAAGTAAAACACAAAAAAAACCAATCAAGGTTTGTTGTAGAGCTTCTTTAAAAATTTAAAATGGAGGCGTGATCCTTTCGGTTGAGACATGGAAGTTGGGATGATGTTGTTGACGGGAGAAAAATCAACGACATTCGAGCATAATTAGTGACAGTAATCGTTATCCAAAATGAGCCCCCTGCTTATTTTGGCTAACTTTCCTTCATTTTTGCTTCCTTGTGCTTCAATATCAAATTTTACACATTTCAATCTCTCAAGGGTTTCTGGAAATGGCTCCATTAGATACGATTTTTCTTCCCCTTTCTAGAAAGGTAAAATTTTCCTCCTAACTCCAAATATTGTTATGGCTCGATGGAGTTTTGGGGAAAATTTCCCTAGACAGGCCCGCGGCCAATGAGAATGCGCCACGTGGCACCGGGGTTGGGACGGTGGAGCGAAGTTGAAGAAATTGCCAAAGAGTTGGTGGAGGGAGAAAGGGAAAAATCAGCCCGCAGGCCCACCAAGGAGAAGGGAAGGAAATTTGCAAAGGCCCGCGGCTAATGTGGAAGCAACACATGTCCCCGTGGTGGCAGAAGTCGGGGCCAGAGGAATTTTGGGTTTTTTGCCAAAATTGCAAAAAGGGAAAAAGGGAAAAATAGCCTGCGAGCCCGCTGAGAGAAGGGAGAAGGGTTGGCGGAGGTGTGGGGGAGAAAGGAAATTTGAATCCACGGATGAATAAGGGGCCAACATGTGGCGTTGAAGGAGTAAGTGCGGGTGTTTGGGAATTTTTCCCAAAATGAAATCAAAATAGAAAAAGGTAGGTTTAGCCCATGTTCCAATCAACGAATCAAA
>CM031236.1:699401258-699510815 GCA_018340775.1 Taxus wallichiana var. yunnanensis | reverse complement strand
ACTTTGACTTGTGTAAGTGAGAAGAGAAGTACCAACTCGTCCCACCAGGTGTGCCAAAAACTGTTGTGTGTGGTCGCATGGTGGCTTAAGATTTCTTGTTTGATAATGAGACACCTCTGAAAAGATGGAACTCTAACTTTGTGATGTCCACCAAAGGGCGTGCCAAAAACTATGTGTGTGTGGTCGATGGTGGCTTAAGATTTCTGTTTGATAATGAGACAACTCGAAGATGGAACTCTAACTTCAAAGTGATGTCCGTGAGCTGCCACCGGGCGTGCAAGCAAAAGCAAGTTGTGTGTGGTCACACGGTGGCTTAAGATTTTGAATGATTGTCCCCCTGGCATGCTAAAAATTGTTGTCGCCAAATCTTTGCACCCCGAATGGCGGGATGTGAATAGGACGTTCGGTGCGGTTGGGACACATGGGATCACCTCTCAAGCTATGGGACTTGGGCTCGAGGTGAACCTCCGAGGAGAAGGCAGATTCCTCTTCCTAAACTAAGTGTTGTACTACTCCTAGTGTAACAAAAATGATTATCTAGTCCTAGGCTAACATTTTCATGGGGTTTTAGGAAAGAGATTTACAGAAATGAAAATATACTAGGGATGGTGATGCACCTAATAAATAAAGGGTGTCTTAGGACTCGGGAAGGGTTAATTTGAAGAGGGTGTGTGTACCACAGTCAACTTCACCTACTCAGTAACTTAGAGAGGGTACATGATACCAAAGACTAAGAGACACGCGTTCCCTTTGTTAAACTTTATCAGACCGAGAAATATACAGTTTTCCCAATGAAGAAGGATGAACTCAAGAAGGGTGAACGGACACCACAACTCAACTACATGCAATACTCCACCACTCGATAAGCACAAAACTCCAAGAACCTGCAATAGAAACTTAAACTGCAGTGTACCTGCAAGCAGTACGAGAAAGGCACAAAGAAGCATACGAGAAGGATGAAAGGACCGAGATTAGTCACAAAACACACACTTTTATTGCTTCAATAACATGCACAATGCATCATACATTTAGAAGAGGCAATAGTTTCCATTACAGTCTTGAAGAGGAGGCTTGAAAGTTCTCTCAACACATAAGAACAACTTGCCGAGAGAGAGGACCCTTGAAAAGTATACACTCGCACTAGAGATATCTAACTATCCAACTTATGCGAACTATTGGAACCCTTTGAAATGAGCTTCCAACTTACATTTATAGAAGAATATGTGAGAAAGAAGATGAAATGTCATAATTACATTCCTAAATTGAAGGCCCATGATGTATTTATTACAGTTAGTTGAACCACCTGAGAAGGTTCCATCATGGGTCATTAATTGCCTGATGACCTAGTCTTCTCAATTAATTAAAAGAATATTTAAATAAAATATTTAAATAATAATACTAAATATTATTATTAAAATATTTAAATAAAAATATTAATTTAATTAACATAATGTTGGGACCCCCTCGTTGACCCGTTTGACTTGAAGAGGAGGGGGGTCCATGTGGATGGAGTCTGCACAAATCTCAACTTGGTGAGTTTCAAATCCTCTAACTCGGTGTTGCAGATTGATTTTCAACCCCACACCAACTCTTTCCTCGCCTTGCAATCGGGCTCTTTTGCATTGAGTCCTTGAATGGTGAGCTATCAAACTTGATTCTTATCATTTTGCTAAAATGCATGTAGATCCTGTGAACCTAGCTCACTGCGCAAATTAAGACTCGCCTCATGAATTCCCTTCACACGGTCTTGCTTCAAACTCCAAATCAAGCCATTCTGAGTTACCAAGCCACCTATATGCATTGTGAACATGAAGCTTTAAGCCTGAAATTGAAAGCTCTCTACAAATACATTAAACTTTGACACCCGTGAACTTATTCTTTATCTTGAAATGGTACCAATGTTTCCACAATATGAAAAGTTTGACTCTAAATCATACTTAGTGGATTTGATCCATAATACATTAGTTGTACCCACGAGGTTAAACAATTCAATGAATTTAAATTATTTCACTCTGCATGTTTGCGCCATTTAGAAATGATTTTTGAGCTATGAAAATTGTTAGGATCACATTACGTGGCCCCCGTCAACACCGAATCGATTGATTTCTCTGTGATAGCTCTATTCTTGACAGATAGAGTTATTTCTTCTTGTTTTGGACCACATATTCACATGCATTCCACATTCAAACTCCATGAAACAACACCACGAGCTCTTCAACTGATTCGACCTAGCTTTGTTTTACATATCAACCCGAGCACCCGGTTGGCTCAAACTCACTTGAATGTCATGCTTAACCCAACATTTCTAAAAAGAATGGTTTTACCACAATGTTCACGGTTCTTCCTTATCATATAACACTTGCAGTAAGAATGTTTTAGCTTGGCCATAATAAGCACAATTGTACCTTCCAAACGATGAGAAAATGCCATTATCAACAAAGACCTAATGTTGCCATGATGATGACCCAGGCTTATGCCCGTAACATGTCGATAGACACCCTTAAGATTGATTCTTGGACAAAGAGACCTTCAAGTATTTTGGCAGTCCACTCTGTAATCTAGGCTCCAATCAACAATTATGCTACTATTGGGATTATGGCATAAATGTGAGCTAAACAATACACTCATTTTTCAAGAAACTAAAAAGATCCTTCATGTTACAATTTGAAACACAAAAGGAGCCCTTCACAAAATACATTCAACAACTTGGGCAGTAAGAGGACCTTGGAAAATGTACAGTAATAACCATATGAATTCTCCCTTAGTCGTGGATCAAAGCTAATAGAAATAAGCTAGATAAAATCGGCTTGAAACTGAGATAATCGTCCATTGTTGCAAAAACAAAGCTTCTCTCAACTCGGTAAAAGAATCTTTGTTATTGTCTGATTGGATGTACATAATGGAAGGGTATAAATATTGCATCTACGCCCACGAGTTTCTCAAAGAGACCATTTACGAGTAACAAGGATGCGACATACAAAACGGCCGACTAGGTATTTCGAGTTAACCTCCACATTCAATTCGTTTCTAGGAGAAGGAATGCTTTGAGCAATATGAATCGTTTCATTACGCACTGTTTTAAACCTTCATCTCTTGGTTCGGGAAAATTTTATGAAGCCTTGAATAGCGTGACTCCAATCCATCGTACACAGCGGTGAACGTTTGTTTCTATCCTACGTGTAATGGGAGCTTGTCTTGCGACCACCGAATGCTCAGAGAAGTATGCTGGCAAAGGCAAACTGAACGGGAGCTGGGAGATCTGTCTGTTGCTTCGTGAAACAGTATGAACGCCTCGTGAGGAAAACCGTGTCTGTTGGAAGTGCTCAAAAGAAGGCTTCTACTGTATTGCAACACGCCGTTCGTCAGTGCGTGGGAGTTTAAATGTCTTACGACTCGTATTATTATGCGTGGTAAGCAGAATGTGTAGAGCCTCCTTCACCCATCTCTGTGTCATACTTGACTTTGGCCAGGCTAGACAACCACATCCAATCTGATTAAACACTTCAACTACCTCATTCCCACGTTCTTCGACTTACCTTCGTGTGACTTGCCAAAAGACTCGGACCACCTCCAAGTCGCGCTGGGTTTTGTTTACATGGTCCATGCAGAAGTCTCATGATGGATTGCCATTGTCAAATCTCCATGCTTGGAAGTTCAACCAGATTTCTCCCCCACACGAAGTGAACAACATGGTTTTCCATCTTAAAATTTCCACTTGGCGGTGCTGCTCCAAATCTCCCCCGTGTGGAACTTCGGTCATGGTTTTCCATCTTAAAATCTCCACTGCATAATAGCTCCAAATCTCCATGCTTGGCTCGGCCACACCAATCCATGGGCCCCTTAGCTTTGCCACGCAACCTTTGCAAGATAGTGAAATTTTTCCCATTCGTGGGATTTTCATGACCCATTCGAGCTTCAAGCTTCTACAAACATGGATATTGCAGGACAGAGTCCATCTAAGTGATCCCTCGAACTCATGGCTATAAAAATATCATTTTATCCGTCAAATTTGAGTTCAGCCATATCCTATTTTCTCATGTCATCTTATCATATCTACAACATGTCTCTAAGAACCGCTATGCCGTAAGTGATTTCACTCAAGATATCGTGAACTCGACCATCAATTCCTTTGGGTCTAACTAGGATCAATATTTTAACCGAACTTCGCCCCTGAGCTATAAGCTTGATCTCTCAAAGTGAGCTCAAATGTTTCAACGTTGAGCTATTTCCTTTTGCCCAAAAACATGCTCGACTTTCTGAGTGACTCATTGAAGATGCTCATATAATTGCAAAGAAAATTATGCTCCATGAATATTCTGATATGAAACAGTTCCACCTCTATGAAATCCATTTCCATGAGTTGCATCGTAAAATAAATTTAATCAAGTCTCCCAGAACCCTTCTTTTGTCACTTAATCGATTTTTATAAAAATATCTTGAAGGAAAAATCCTGAATTTGAGGATGCATTGGATGCTTAATGAACAGATAAAAACATAGTTGGGTGACCTTTCATTGGAAGTGCTAAAAAGGCTTCGCCATACCGCAACATGTCAACTACTCGGCACCAAATGCTCGGCCGAGGAAGGTCTGAACAATGCGGTGAAAATATATATACTGTATTGACTAATACCTGGCCCGACATTCTTGGGCTATTGTCTCTGCGAGCTTACCATTGAAAAATTATCTCAAGTAGGCCTCCAGGTTTTACATTAATCAATGAGCCTGAATTGTATCCTAGAAACCATCTTTAATGCATCCACACGAAATGAGTTGCCTTGAATTATCCATCATGCTCGATGAGTCCCATTGATAGGCTCCATCACGTATCTCTATTTACAAAACGATCTCCATTCATTTTATGGCACTCTTGATGCCTTGGCTTGCATTTGAATCACCCTAGCTCTGAGAATGTGTCCTAAAAGAAGCTCACCACATGATCTCCAAAATGAACGCAGTCACGAAGATGAGTCAAACTCCTTATCTCTACCTTCGCTTCCGCCTATGGCTTGAACCTTTCCAATTCATTGAGACTTTATTGATAGCTCAAACTTTGACTCTCCCGACTTGGCCTTCACTTCCGCGTACGCATCGATCTCTACCGAGATCCTTATAGAGTTACCTTCATTCGTCAATTTTTAATGAGCTATATTTTGCATTAACAAGACCTTGTTGAGCTCTTACAACCGAGAGTCTCCACCGAGATGATTTTTGAGATGATTATCAATTTGACACCGGGTTCTTTTATCAACTCGACCGAACTCTCCACTTTGAGTTGAGATCAACTGGGTGCCTTTCGATGCTAGGTGATCTCTTCATATGAAATTTAGGAATTATTTTTAATTATTTCATCTTGATAATAACCAAAGGTGGGTTCCCTGACTATTATTTCATTTTGAACATGACAGGACCCCTTGTCCAATCTAGCAGTGTGCAAAATGGATAACAGAATGTACCCCAATTTTGCTTATAGGTAGGGTAAGGCTTTGGATGGCCCTCTGCGATATGAAACTGCAAGTCATGATATGACCGAAACTTACCTTATATTATTCGAACATGGAATGTTTAGGATTTAATGAAATCCCATGATACTGCATCAAGAAAAGGAAATCTGCGTTGATCATCATTGAACACTTGCCAATGTGCTGAATTATCTAGAACACTTGGACGATACACAATCTCAATGGTATACTTGTCCTGTTTGAACTTTGGGTGAGGAAGGAGAAGAGATGCGACATAGCTAAAGAATCAGCTTTATCATTGTAATCTCTCAAAACTACCTTGATGGAAAAAGCATCAAAGCATTCTATGTTGTCCCACACCTTGTTCCTGTAATGCCTTAGGTGATCATTTTTTACCTGATAGATCCCCTTACTTGATTTATAATCAACTCAGCATCTCCCGAACTTTGAGATTTCAGATTCCCTTTTTCCTTGCCATTTCTAATCCTAATAACAAAGCTTCGTATTTGGTCATGTTATTAGTATTGTCAAACTGTAGCTTGAAGGTGGAGGGAAAGATCTCAAAATATGGAGATATAAGAACCACACCAGTGCCCGACCTAGTAGTTGAACAACTCCTATCAAACTCGAGGGTCCAAATAGCATTAGGATCTTCTTCCTTGATACCTACAGAAGGCACCTCCGATGTCATGAAATAATTTCCCAAGCCTACATCTTCAAAGATAATTTGAGCTTTGGGGTCATCTGATTTAATGACTAGGTCGCTTGCGCTTCAAGGTGGAGGACACAAGGAACTCCATTCACTGGAATTTTATCTTTGGTCTAGTCCATATTGATTTCTCCTTCAACATCTTTGTAAAAACCTCTTCCTAAGAGAATACCATAAGTAGCTAGGATATCAGCAACTAGGATAGTCATTTTTACTCTCTTTTTTGGGAATGTGACAAATGCAAACTATGCATCCTTGATTTGGCCAATCAAAGGGACTTGTTTAGTTTCCATAGAGTAACACCACCCATAATATTTAGTCAAGGTAAGTCAAAGGGAATGGTCTACTTTTGTGGGCATCACATTATCAGAGGCTCCTGAGTCAATTATGTAATTGCTAAGTTTAAACCCGTTTATAAGTAAGGACAAATAAAATGGTTCAATCTTTCCTAAAGAAGCAACAAAGGTCATATTATTCTATGGTAAAGGTTGAGTGGGGCTAGGTAAAATTCCTTTTGAAGATGAAGGGATAATAGCCTTACTTCTAATGAATTTGGCAAGTTTCTCAAATTCTTAGGATTTGATGAAGGTACTGATTTTGACATTTGGATCTTAGTTTTCTTTACATGATCAATAATGTCGAAATCGTATATAAAGGAATGATGGTGGGATCAATTCTCGGTTACACTGGTCCTGAATGAGGTACTAGTCTTGGGGAAGGAGAAAGAGAGTTAGAAGAAGAAGTTACCTTTTCAGTTTGTGTTGAGATAGGAGAGCCTCTTTTAGCCATAACCATGGGAGCTTCTTTACCCTTCTCCTTAGAGCCTTCAACCAGATTTCTAGGGTTCTAAGATTGAGCTTGAGTGAAGACTGCAAATGACTGACCATCATGCTCACATTTTCTTCCTCGTATTCCAAGTACCTAATGTTGGAGTCACCAGCTAAATCACCAAAAGACTCATCAAAGCATAAACCGATGCTTCAAAAGCTTCGTGAGAACCTTGATCTTTTGGTTCTTCATCTTCCTCAACTATTTCCACTGTTGCATTGATAGGAGGAGCTTTAATGGCTAGCCTTGTTTGAGCATCATCAACCGATTCCTATCTCTTGTGGGAGCACCATTGGTATTGTTGAAATTCCATCTAGGAATATCCCGATAAGGAACGTTGGTCACCTGTTGAGACATTTTCTTCTTCAAAGTGATCAAGTCATTGGCCATCTTCTAGATCATAGGATCAGTAGTACTTTGAGAAGAACTCTGATTTTTAGGCTTAGATGACTCTCTTCTAAGATTTCCTTGCCAGAATGAGATCATCTTCTATTTCAGTGGTTGTAGCTTGAGTAGTAGCCAAATCAGGGATAACAAACCTTCTTAATAAGAAGCTCACATCAGGGGGTTGAGCATTGATGAAGAAACACTTTTGATTTTCAAGAGTGGGAATGGCTAGTGCCGGAATCTTCTAAATCAGCTTGTTGAATTTTTCCATGAAGTCCCACATGGGCTCATGAGACTCCTTCATATGTGTAAGTTATGCTAACAAGTCATGAGAATATTTAGCTGGTTTGAACCTTACTTCAAATATGGATCTCATGGTAGCCCAGTTGGTAATGCATGCATTCGGAAGATGGTAGAACCATTCTATTGCCACACCATGTAATGTTTCAATGAAGATTCAAATAGAGACATCTTCATGAGCTACCCCAAGGATGCCACATGCTACAAAGAATGAGGCGATGTGTTCATCAGGGTGCTTCTTCCCATCACCATTGAATTTGGGAATATTCTTATGAGATCCATGTGGTAGCTCATGCAATGGCAGAGTTAGAGAAAGAGGACCAATAGCTACACCCCAAGGCACAAGTTGTGCTGCCATCCTTCTGAATGAAGTGCATATAGGAATCTAAGTATCAGACAAGAATAATGCATGGTAGGTTGCAGAAGCTTCTTGTTCTTGAGGAACCTAAGTTCTTCGGATAGGCAAAGAACTTCTTGCTCGGCTAGATACAACACTGTTGGGGAAAGTCTGAAATTGTGTTGTTGAAGCAGATCAAAGAATGGATCAGTTTCACCCCTGGCTTAGCTTGACTGAGTGAAGATCTTTCTGGCTAGCTTGAACTGGAAAATGGATCTACCAAAAATAAGGCAAATATGGAGTCACCAGACACCAATAGGATAAGCTTAGTCTTATCAATCCATATTCCCTAGTAGAGTTGCCAAAAACTATTGGTTGGATATTTTTTAGGCCAAAATATGAGGTTTAACCATAGTACATGGGATCAAATCCCTCCTCAAAGACAGTGAGGAATCATGTTTATTATTCGATCTAAAACACAATAGAAATAATATGTACAATATTCACGCTATTCTAACCATTGGGGTTGGGATACAATCCGAAATCCATATCAACATGAGATGGAGATGTTACAGTTTTAGAAATAGAATGGATTAGAAAGGAAACTATTATAGACAAAATAGAGTGGGAAGGGAATGAGAGGAACGTATTTTATTTCAAGCAAACATAGATCAAGAAATACTTATATGAGTTTTAGATAATGGGTGTAATATTTGAAACAATTAAAATAATCAAGAACACTAAACAAAGAATAGCTTAAGATCTTGTACATAAGAACAATCTCTCAAGATAGATGAATCCCACAACACAAAGTTTGCAAAATAACACTTGTTTCTATTCCTCAATGATTAAAATAAAATACAAAGTTTTTCTTCTTCTTCACAATAGCTCTCAATATTATAAAAATCTCTCCCCCTTTGGAATGCACAAGCATCCCTTATTTATAATAGAAAGAGAAGAGAGAAGATAGGATAAATCCTAGAAAATAGTCATTTAACAAGAATCCTATTTTTCTTGACTCTCACGCAAGAGAGCAAGTCAAAATTTGCTTCCTAGGTGACGAAACAAAAATGAAAAAGACATGTCAATCTCTGGATGGAAATGACATGAAACATTATGCTTATCCTATTTCAACATCCTTGTCTTCCTCCAGCGAATCCTGCTTGTCTCAAAATTCCTAGAACTTCCGGATTGTGCCCTGCATCTCAACTTCATCTCCTTTGGAACGGTCACTCAGACCTCGTAAGTTTCTAAGTATCACTTGCATTGCAGGAGTTTCCTCAATCTCTTATTGAGTTTCTTTAATGATTCAAAACATTCTCAGTCCTTACAAACTTATCAATGGTTGTCAGATTGAAGACGGAAGTTGGTTCATGCTGGATTGATTCTTGGATTTGTTTATAGAAATCATCAGCAGGTAGAATATTTGAGCTTTCATCCAACACCTTGGTGAAGATCTTGGACAGCTCCTCTTCTATGTCATTCGTGGCATCAACCAATTGATCTCTAGATTCCCTCAACTTGTTGCAAGCTTCACTAAGAATCTTTATCCTAAATCTGATGGCTTTGGTTAGCTAGAAATGCTTATCCCCATGTAGAATGATTCCTTCTTCAATCAAGATGTGGGATGGAACTTGTTTCAGTGCATTGAGAGCCTCAAAATTTAACTTGAGGTTCCTAACTTCCTTTGAAAATTCATCATCCATTTTTTCGCCATCCTTCTTTATCTCCTCCAAGGATTTATAAACCTCCACTATGTCATCAATGACCTTTCTTCCTTGTAGGAGTAGCCTCTGAATCCATTCTTCAACCATTCTCCCCTTCTCGTTGATATTTTCAATCCTAGGTACCGATGAGAAATCAAACCTGATAGGAGTAGGGTAGGGGATGATGGTGTTGATTGAGAAGGCTTTGAGAGCTTGAGTAATACCTCCATCAATTGTTCAACTTTCTCCTTTAGCTCATCTCTACTCACCTTCGTTTCCTTCATCTTCTAGCACAACACATTTATGGCATCCTACGCATCTTGTTGTGCTCCTTCTATTGTTACCTTTCCTAGATCAACCCTTGTGATCTGATAATCAGTGACCATTATATCCTCCTTTGTTTTTTTGGTCATAGGAGTGGCAATCTCTACAAACTTATGCCCTGAGGCATCCACTGAAACCCTTGAAACCATTTTGGGTTTCTTGGCATATTTGGCTAGGAGAGACCTTGAGGGAACTGAATTCAAAGGATGGTAGAGGAACTACCACCTTCCTCTTCCTTGGGGTCTAATCAACTAACCATTGAGGTACAATGGAAGAATTTTCCCCTATCGGAGGTGTTATGGTTACATCTGTAGGTGGAGGAAGGTTTACTTGCGGAGTAGTGATGATTGCAACTGTGGTGTCTGTGGGGATAGACTCAGTGAATGAAGGTGTAGAAGGAGGAGGCATATCTATGGCCATCTTAGGTCCAATAGAGAGAGGTGAGAGGTTAGAGAAGATGTTGGCCATGGCTGATGAAAGTGGTGAAGAAATATGAGGTGAGGAAGATTGGAAGGGAGGAGGTAAGGATTCTGAAGTCAAATCTTGAGAAGCAAGAGAGAGACTTACCTCTGATGAGAAATCAACAAAAGGAGAAATGAGAGGTTGACTAACCTCATCTTCTGAAGGAAGTTTTCATTATTTTGGTGGAGGACGTGAATCTAGTATCTCATCTATTTTTAAAGGAGTGGAAAATGATGTGGCTCTTTCCTTTTCTTTTCTTTTTTCTAACAAACTTAAATTTTATCTACCTCTTGGTAGGGCTTTTATCCTCTTCCCTCTCTCCCTTGGAGGGTCCCACCTCTAAAGTGGCTATTTTTGAAAATCTATTTTCCTTATAACTCATTCCCAAGAAATGAGCCATGCCCTAGTATGGAAAAGAGTCTGAGCAGCTCTTTCAGTGATAGAAGCTTTTTCAGCAATAGACCAATCAACGAATGGGAATCCATGTTGGTCTCCATTCGACTATTCGTACATAGTGTCCAGGACACTTTCATTGTCCACGGTGCCTTTGGGGATATCATCTAGATCTAACATCTGAATTTCTTCAAGCATCAATTTGTTTTTGTCCTTTCTTGGATGGCAACTTCATCCCAAAGATCAACCCAGATGTCTTCCACATTGGGCACATGCAGATACAAGGTTCCATATGACTTGAGGACTCCTCGGAAGTCAAATCCCTCCCTGAGCTTCATATGTTTCTTCAATTTTTCCTAAAGCTCATGCACCACATTCTTGGCCTTAACCACTGTAGAGCATGTATACCTTCCAATGGAAATAGGGAAGGAGATGATGACTTTGTGCTTGCTTTGTTGGAATTTGTGAAAATCCAACAATTGTCTGACTAACTCCATAAGGATCAGTTTGTCACCTGGGAACTTGGGAAAATGGAAAGGGTTACCATGGAACCTTACCACCTGAAGATAGGTGAACTTCTTGAATTTTAAGAAGATGCAACCCCATTTTGACACTTCAGCCCATGCTTCATCAGAAACCCTTCTTTTCCTCAAATCAGATTCAACCTGCAAATGTTTTCATAGAAGAAGGCATCGTTCACTCTTCTATATTGATCTTCAAACCCTTTTATTGTCAGTTGAGGGAAGTACCAATATATGTGTTCTGTTTCTCGGTTTCCCTTTGCATCTAGCCCTAGGTAATTTCTCATGCCTGTTGCTGCATAGGTGACGTATGACATCATATAGAACTTTCTAGTAGACAAGACTATTTTCATTTGGGAGTCTATCGTCACTTATTAGGCTGCCCCAATCAATCCCTTGGTCATTATTCTTTATGACGACCATGAACTGGTACATCCACCCTTGGAAATATCTTGACTCTAGGAGTCCAAATAATCGACTCAGCAGGGTGATGATATCACTGATTTTGAGAATGAAATCACTTCTAGGGACCAACTTGGGAAACCTAGAAATGGTTGGCTTAGCCTTGATCAAGAACTTCTTGTTTACATGCTTGATGTAGTCTTCCGATCTCTTTCCCAAGCCCTTTGTGCTGATTGAAGGTTTAAATCAACATATTCCTCAAAGTTAGGCAACCTTAGGAGTTGATAAAAGTAACCTCCATCAATTTCAATATAGAATCTTCGCTTGATTTCTTCTTGAGTGGGAGGATGAGTCATAGTTGGAAGAACATGCCATAATGAATTCAGGGAATTGAGATGATATTAGAAATCCTACTATAAGAGGGATACCACTATCGCTATTGACTTCATCTAAGAATTCTAAGAAGAATCCTCAATTATGTTCTAGAAGTCCTCCATATCTATATTTCAAGCTCTATGTCCCGAATGTCATAATTGTAGCTTATGTAAGAAGGAGAATCCATCTTCTGATACTTATACTTCATCTTTCTATCCTATTTGACTTATCCTTAGATTGGTCGGGGTCCGACATGAGGAGTCTCGAAGAAGAAATGCCTTGATGATTTTTGGAAGAGCAATCGGGCTTGAAATTTTGTTGGACAATTACATAGACCTGCCACACTATTTGGCTTTTGAGACTTGCAAAACACCTTAGGAAACCTAACACAATGGAGTGTATGTTAGAAGTTAGGACATGTTGAGCATCGATGAAAACTCGACACACCTGCGGAAGTGAGGAAGTGTTGAACAAGTGGGAAAACCCGACACACACGATGGAACCTAGAGGATGTTGAGTAGGTAGAAAATCCCGACACACTGCAGATCTTGATGGATGTCGAGCACTGGAAAACCTAAAACAAGGCGAAAAAATGAGATGTTAAACACCCTACAAAACCTGAAACAAATATATCAAGTTTCGACATGTCAGGATATGAGAAATTCCCACCTCGTGATCACTTAGGAATTTCAGACTCTTTTGAAAACTACAAGGTACAACTTATGAAAAATAAGTAAATAACCTAGGGGTGAATTTCAAACAAGAACCCATATGGGAATAAGACAAGAATCAAGGAAAATGACCAAAAACCCTAAACCAATAATGGAGGAGGAAATGAAATGGAAACCCCAAATGAACACCTCAAGAAATAACCCAAAAAGATTCAAAATAGAAAGAAGAGAAGAGTACGTTTAAAAGCTCAAAAATGATCAAAGACGAGATAAGCGAAATCGATCGGGAAGCTCGATCGGGTTTGGAGGTGGAAGAAGCATAAATGGAAATCCAACGCAGTAAAAACGTACAAGGTAACAAATGACATGGAAAACCAACTATTTATAATAACCTAACATTAATTACACCTCACTTGACGCATGTGCCAACTGCTAGACAACTGGACATTAATGACATGTCATCATGCTTGGAGCATCGAAAACTTGATATAAAGGATTTGATTCAATTCGGGTTTCGTGTTTCAGAAACAAACGACATGAAACATGCATTTGGAAAATCATGTTCCGATGCTTGGAAGTTCGAAAACCTAACACAATGGACTTAGGAAATCAGGTTTTGGGTTTTAGGGAACATGAGACATGTTGCATGCAAGGAACATGTTTTCATGCAATGAAAACCTAACAACCCAAAAATCTCTTTCAAAGGGAATTTTAAGAGATTTTTCCAAAATTTTCCTATGGTTATCTCAATTTTAGTTGAAATCACTAAAACAAGATAACAAAGTTCAGTCATTTTAGGCACGGGAAGCGCCTACCAGTCAAAGTGAGGTGCGCGGATTTTTAGGTCATACAGGATATTATAGAAAATTCATAAAAGGGTATGCCAAAATTGTTACACCCTTGGAAGAATTGTTGAAGGGGAAAGGTACATTTTATTGGGGAGAATCACAAAGAGTGTGTGTTTGAGATATTAAAAGATAAACTTACTACCATACCCATTCTGTGCTTTCCCTCATGGGATAAACCATTTCATGTGCATGTGGATGCTTCTGGCATGGCCATTGGCACTGTGTTAGCTCAACCTGGTGAAGGTATTATAGATCATCCAATCTATTTTGCTAGTAGGAAGCTAACTCCTATTGAACAAAATTATACAACTACAAAGCGTGAAGCTTTGTCAATGATCTATGCATTGTACAAGTTTTGATAGTACTTGTTAGCAACACCATTTTTGTTTTATATAGATCACATGGCATTGAAGTACTTGGTAAACAAGCCCATCTTACAAGGGTGCATATGCATATGGGTGCTCCTATTTCAAGAGTTTGACTTCACAGTTGTGGTGAAGCTAGGGAAAATCAATTCTGGACCAGATCATTTATCTAGAATTAATTTAGGAGAGGATGCATAGACAATTAAAGAAACAATGTTGGATGCACAATTATATAGGTTACAACGTGTACCCATGGAATTAGAAGACATTATTGTCTTTCTATGAACATGTATGTCACCAGAAGGAATGGAAGCTTTAGAAAAGAAGCAACTTACTATATGCATGACACCATTTATGTTGATAGTGGTGACCTCTATAAGCTAGGCAGAGATGAATTATTACATCATTGTGTATTAGAGCATGAGCGTAAGGATATTATGGAAGAAGCTCATTGCGGTATTGTAGGAGGCCATTATGCAGGTGATGCGATTACCTGGAAGATCCTATTTGTTGGATTATGGTGGGAGACATTATATAAGGACTGTAAATAATATTGTAAGGCATGTGATCATTATCAGTGCCTAGGAAAATTAGGGCAAAGAGATGAGATTCCTTTGAGATCGATTACTAGTGCCGAACCATTTGAGAAATGGGCCATTGATTTTGTAGGACCTATTTTTCTAGCTACGCGTAGGACTAGATCGTGCTATATCATTACTTACATAGATTATCTCACATGATGGGCATAATCAGCACCTACTAAGGACTCAGTCACGGAAACTACAACAACTAGGTTTATGTGGGAGAATGTTCTTACAAGATATGGATGTCCCTTAATCTTGAAAAGTGATAGAGGTACACACTTTTTGAATGAGACAATCAGGATCCTATTAGATGAGTTTATGGTTACACACCATAAAACTACACCTTATCATCCTCAGGAAAACAGAACTACTAAGGCCTTCAACAAGATTTTGAGCCAGAATTTGACAAAAAATTGTGATGTTGGAAGAAAGGATTGGGATGACAAAGTATCAGCTATGCTTTGGGCATATAGAATAACTTACAAGAGATTGAATAAAGCCACACTATTTCAGTTGGTGTTTAGTGTGGAAGCTATTCTCCCTATAGAATTTATGTTACCTTCTTTGCACATTGCACATGCTAGAGGTCTAGCTGATGAACAGGCTTTAGAAGAGCATATCAAAAATATGATTCAATTGGATGAGCGCGAGCCATAGCACGATGGATTCAGAAGTAGGAAAAGGCCAGGTAGAAGGCATGGCATGATAGAAACATAAGGGATAAGAAGTTTGAGATTGGACAAATGGTACTTCTTTATGACTCAAAGTTCTTGCGCCATCTAGGAAAGCTCAAAGTACATTAGTTGGGGTTGTATGTTATCACTTCTATACTTGAATCAAAGTGCTTTCTAGTTAGAAGCACTTGATGGAACATGGATACCTAGTTACTTTAACATGAGTAAGCTAAATCCCTACTATAAATAAGTATTCTTGGTGTTTGTAATAAGGCATTATTGACATTTAGTTTAGGTTTTCAATTATGTATTTCTAAATGTATTTCCTTCATTGTCGTTATGCTTTGTCAATTTAGTTGTGTTCTTGTGTAGTAAGCACACTTGCGCGCTGAAGCTATTATCGTGTATGAAGAATGTTTATGCATAGAGGATTGATCATACTTTTTGTGTGGGGTGATTATAGTTATCCAAGAAAATACTATGGGAATTGAAAGGTGAAAGGAATAAGCTACTATGGGTGTGCTTTAAGTCAAAATAAGATTTCTTCTCAAAAGTGACCAAGGATGGAGATGAATGAAAGAATAGTATAATGTGAGGTAAGTAGAGGCCATGTTAGCCACTAGAGAAGGTACGGTGGTGAAGTACTTAGGCACAAGAGTGTGTGTTGAAGAGAAGTCGTGACCAAATGGTAGGAAGGTGTGCTAAAAGGTTATAATTTGGGCGTGAATATTTACCACGTGGAATGAATGGATTTGGTCAATGAATGAGGGGATATTTGGTAGGTGAAGGAGAAATAAATGCATCAAAATTTGAAAATTTTATATAAGGATGGGATGCGGATTCATTTTTACCATTGCAACTAAGAGTATTTGAGAAAAGAGCCAAGTGTGAAGAGCTGAGTGATCGAGCTAAGGTGTGAAGGGTATGAAACCGAGCTTAACAACTAGATCCATGCGACAAGAAGCTTGCAGTCCCCGGGGTGAAGGGTGTGAGAAAAGTAGGGAGATAGAAAATAGTTAGGTTACAAAGTTTCCACCTAGGGCATAATTGAATCGAGCTAGGGTTTGATTCACAGAGTTACAAAGTTGAAGAGGAGACATTTGCAAGGTAAAAATGGCACCGAAGAAGGCATCTGCAGCAGCAGTAAAAGGAAAGAAGAAGGTGGTTGTCGAGGAGGAAGAGATGGCACCCGAAAGCCATTTTTAGAGATGTAATATCCATAAGGAGTCATCATTGGCCAAGAATGGGATTCACCCATCAAAAAGAGAAAAGTAAGTGAATACAATCACAGGACTTCAGAGAACAAGAAGGATCTCGATTCCTTGCTCACTGCTAGAATGAACAAGCGCATAGTGGAGGACATGCCAGTATATGATGATGTGGGTGAGAATATTTTAAAGAGAATTAGGGTCTACCAGTTATATGAGCTTCCATATTTCGGGAAGTATGAGCCCTTGTATCAGTGGCTCATGAGCAGGGTACACAAAGACTTCTTCTACTTTGTAGGACGTAGAGTTAGAATCTCATCTACACTTGTCTCATCAGTTACAGGTCTAAAGGCCATAGGAGAAGACATAAAAGGTGACCTCATGTTAGTATATGGATTTTCATGCATGGAAATGAGATGCAACAATGTGGGAATGAAGTCCCTCCTCAATGAAGGTGAAGTCGCCTTTATTGAAAACTAAAATTGTATTTACATCTCGTACATTCAAAATTGTATGTGGGGGTGTTTTGGAACATCAATGGAAAGAAAAGTGAATGAGGGAGATGAAGTGGAATGAAGGAAAGGAGTGAAATGGATTGAACTAAAAGAAAATGCAAGAGTTAGGTAAAAAAGAGCCTAATATTGCATGAAGAAGAAAGGTGAATGACCAACACAAATAAAATAGAGTTTGAGATAGCCAAATAAGAATGTGTAAAAGGGAACACACATGAGCAAGTAGATAATCGAGAGCTTGATCACTATGAACTAGAAAAACAACTGATCAATAATGTTGAAAATAAGATCAAAGATAATATTTTAATGCAAGATTCAAACACCTAACATCTATGAACATAAGAACACCAAATGTTACAAGAGATAATGAATGAGACACAAAGTTCATATTTCATTAACTCAAAATGTTTTTCACAAAGAACACAAAGTTTCTTTCCAAAAAAAGCTTGCAAAAAGTATTTTCTTCTCCTCTCTCAAAGTCACCCTTACAAATGAGCCCCTCACTTCCTTTTATAACCCAAAAGTTGGTTACAAAGTAGTTAGGGTTTTACATGATCATTAAATAAGGCACTTAAGTGACCTTTGACTTTTTCTAACCAACTTTATTAAAAAGTGACTAAAAATAGAAACCACTTAAGTTAAAAATTCATTTAAGGAAAAATACATAAATAAAATAAATGGGTACATGTGGACCCACTTAAATGACTTGGACGCACACGTAGACATCCTAGTCAACAATGTGCCACCCAGATCAAGACACCTAGGATCAGTGCCTTATCCATTAGGCCAAGAGTCCACCTATCCCAATCGTATGGGAATGAACTCATTAACCGTGCTTTGTAATCCTCCAAATGACAAGAGTGCCGAGCTTGAAACTTGAGCAATTCATCCACTTGCTCCGAGTACCTTTCCATGGTGAATTATTCATTTGTCACGAGACCATAGTCATTATGCCACCTTGGTTTGTCAGAATCCAACTTTGATCTTTCACCATTGAGAAGATCTCCAAGAGCCAAAATTGCAATTCACTTCCTGGAGTTATGTCTTTTGTCTTTATCACCATCCCAAAGTGTTGATCTCCTAGTAGAATTCGTGAGACTTCAGAGTCTTGGAAATCCATCTCCTTTGCCCCATTGTGAATGAGTGGTGTTGAAATATCATCGAAGTGATTTATGAATTCATTGACACACACCTTAACGTAGTATTTGGTATTTTTTTAGAGTGATGGATTCTAACATTTACACAATCACTTCCAAGTTTATCACTATTGGCTTGATGACCCTCTTTCAATTCTTCAAGATATCATGTAGTGAGGTGATAACCTATCCAAATATCTCATTGTACATGGTTCTCATGTTCATTGGGAATTGATCTTCATCACGCTGAAGGGGATCCCCTTTGGGTGTTGCTGAAATTGGATCTTCTTGTTATGAGAGAGATTTTGTCACCATTTTCTCCATTTCTCGGTGGTTCTTCAAATGTAGGTGAGGAAAGAACCGAATCATCAACTTTTGGTTGAGAAATTGTGACTACTTCCACAAGTTGGGCTGGTATATTTTGAGGTACTTCATTAGTGAGTTCCACCTCTAGAAATTGTGTGATATAGATTACAGTGCTTGCGCCTGAAAAAATGCTCGAATTATAGTGTTGTGTTGTTGAATAGGATTGAAGAATTAGGGAAATCATGCAAAGACGAATGATGACTGGAATGAGAAATTCTTGAGATGTAATCCTTTCCTCCTCCACTTGGTTTTGAGTTCTGCCAGTTTGATGTAGATCTCTACCATTTGCCTCATTTTTGAAGAAGTTCCTGATGATGAGAAGAGATTCCTAATGATGAGATGAAAGGTGATTCGAGAGGTCCTCTACAACATACTTTTGTCCAAGTCAACCACGAATGCACTCTTACTTCTTTGCGTTGGTTTCTTCTTGGCACATGTACATTTTTCCTCAATGTGATTCTTTCTCCTTGTTCTACCAATGTGTGGTAATATTCTTCTAATTGTGTGAATTCTCCGATGAATGTGTAGCTTTCTTCCTTCCACACGTGGACTACTACATTTAGGTAAATGCATGGAGACTTCAAATTTTTATATTTTTTTATGACATGCATTAAAATTCTATTTGTTTTATTTGCACGTGGTTGGAATATTTTTGCCTTTAACTTTCAACACATGACTTCCTTCAAACCAATGCGTGGAAAGATGCTACGTGGAATCCTCTCTTTCCTTGTGTAGAATTTGCTATTTTGACCAGTGTGTTGAATTTGCTTTGACTATAATTTTTGCTAGGCATTGGATTTGCTTCCTATTACATGTTGATATGTGGACTACTTTCTTCTTTACCCTTGGTGCATGAAAATATTTTATTTGAGCTATGCGTGCCAATAGTTCATGCATGATGGGTATGCATGATTTTTTCTATCAACTTGTAAATTCTCCGATAGAAGTATATACCTTTAATTTTTAATAATTCCATCTATTTTTGCAAAACGTTGTCTCAAGAATTTGGCATGGTTTCTACAATCTTCGGAAAGTCATGCTTCCAAGAAAAAATGTCTAGTTGTGCGTGGAAATGGATCTCCTTCTTTTTGTTTTAAAAATTGCTCTTGTTTCCTTCACACGTGGCATGTGGTTAATCTTCTTCAAATTGTGCGTGGAAAAGAAATCTTAAATCATTGTTTTATTGAAAATCGGCTTATTTCCCTTGCAATGCGTGGAAAAGGAATTTTTTTATCTTCTTGAAAGCTGCGTAGGTTTAGAACAAATGTTTCCTTTTTGTCTATGTGGAGATTTCTCCAAAGGTGGCCTACCTCCTTTTCTCTCTCCTAGGCTTGGGAATTTGAAAAAAAGTTCTATTTCTCGTGTGTTTAGTTTCCCACATGGCCTATGGTTGCACTTTTCTACCCCCGCGTGAAAGATTGTTGTTTGGGATGTGCGCCTCCTCTGTTTCTTGACTGCCTTCTCCTTCCTTGGGTGCGCAGAGATTAGCTTGGATGAGTGCGTGGGAAAAGCTTTTATTTATTTTTCTTTTCAGCAGATTCCTTTCTCCAAATAAATGTTTGAATCATGTGCTTATTTGGATTTGTCCTCCTTGCATGCACGACTGATATTTCTTCCTTCACAATGGCATGAGTTTCTCTTGCATTATGGGATGTTGACAAAATATTATGTCCTCCTGAAGAAATAAGAAGCAAAGCTTCGCATGACTTTTTCCAACGGGTTTGATGGAGGAAGTTACGGGAATTAATCTAACTTCCTCTCTTCTTGGGTAGTGGCTTAAGTGCCAAGGGGAAATGGGAAAGCAACGGACAATTGCCAACGGGAATGGTAAAGTGGGTCGGGTAATCCCACCAATTTCCCCATGTGGTAAATTGGGCAATTTCCTACCCGTTAGCCAACTCGTGATTTGGCAATTGGTAGAGAAAATCCCACATGTGGGAAAATTGAAGGAAATTGCCAGAAATGGGAAATCGGGTTTGGAAGCGATTGGCTTCCCGATGATTGGAAGCGTAAGATTACTTCCCGTATTAAAATTTGTGAATGATTTTTAATTTATATTTATTTAATTAAATACTCCTCAAGTGATTTAAAAATTAGTTTAATCAAACAAGAAGCAATTAATTAATTAATTTTAATGTATTTTAACATGATTTAAAGCTGACGGGAAGAGTTCTTGCCCGAAAAGGATGAAACAAAGACTGAAATGATCACAAAAATGAGACGATCGCAATGAGGGCAATGAACCACGCAAAGTAACACTTTTCAAATTTTTCAAATTTTTCATTTTTTATTATTTTTAATAATTTTGCAAAGTCAAAATTAGCTGATAACACCTCACGAGATAAAGTTGTGGTTAGGAAGACCAAATAGGAGTTGGGGTACTTGAAGGGTCTACATGGAATGGACATAGACAAATTAAAGAACTATCTAGTTGTACAAGGTTCAAAACACCTTATTACCAAGTTGAATGATCGAAGTGATGGTCTCTGTAAATACTATGTGGTTACATGTGGCGAGTAAGATGTCAGAAGGGACAATCTACATTATCAGGATATATTACAGATAAAATAGTCAAAGAAGCACACACAGGAGGGAAGATCAACTTTGGGGCTATTCTACTATCACTAGTATTTATGGAGATTGGAGTACCAGATGGACCGAAGGAGAAAGTATGGGAATACCCCATGGAGAACAAGTCCCTAGCTGAAAGATTTAGTAAGTACATATGCAAAGGGGCCATGACAAATGATGTAAAATAAAGGGTGAAGAAGTGGTATGATAGGCTCTGCACACACCGGTTGGGGAAGAGTGGCACATTCCAAAGGACCTACCAAAGAGTGGTAGGGAAATAATTCAGTTTGCTATATATCAGCATTTCTACATTGCGCACTTCCCAATGAAAGATGGATTCTGGAGCCCTTTTTGCAAGTTGCCTTACGCATTCATTGCAAGGTATTTCTAAGCATCTATTCATAGATTTATAGACATGCACCGACTGGTCTTCAATACAGATAAGCTATACCGCAATTACCATACGCCGAGGAAGAAATATTTGTATCATGGTAGAAGTTCTTATACAAAGAGGATCATTTTGAGGTGCGAATATAAATCCAATAAGTTTGGTCTGTAGAAGATATGGGGGCAACATTGGTGTATCTCCAGTTAAAGTTGAAGATGGAGAATAAAAAATATGTGGAAGGTGAGTTCGCACTTCTAGCACCACTAAAGGGGAATCATATAGTGGAGAACATCCCAATGCCTAAGCCCACAGAGCCAATTGAAGTGTAGGATGAGGAGGAGGAGCGTGAAGATAGTGGTGGTTTGGAGCATAGGGGTAGGAGACATCCTACAAGTAAGGGTGAAGCTGAGCGCATCGTTACACCACCTCAGCCATAAGAGGGGGATGATGAGGACTTGAATGTAGTCCAAGGGGAGCACATGTTTAAAAGGGTATTCGGAGAACAAGGACCCAAGGTGCTACTCCAACCACTGTGCATAAATCACCCAGACTCTCCCCATAGTAGGAGGCTACCATGAAGAGAAGGAGGAGGAATGAGGAGGTGGAAGATTTAGAGGAAAGCATGCCTAATTCTCCTACACTTCTAGAGAACACGAAGAATAGGTGAGGCATCAAAGAAAAAGAAGAGGAAGATAAAATACTAGAGGAGACAACTACGAGAGGATGTTTAGGACATGGAGACACAAGTCCCAAATTTGGAGGCTAAAGTTCCTAAGTAGCAAAGGTCTAGAAGAAAAAGTGGAGAGAACATTCAACTAGCCATGGGGTATGCAGAGGATGCAAGAAAAATTGTTTGCGCTACTTCTAGAGCACAATAACGTAGATGATTTATTTAGCTAGGAGTTAATGGATGAGGATATGTTGATTGTGCACACTAGAAAGAAACTATCGTGGTCAATGAAAACCCACATGGATGAACTGGCTTTGATGTGTGCAAAGAATCATGCATTTCGAGATGACTAAAGAATGTTCCTCAAGCTAGAACCATGATAGTAAAGCCTACTATCATGTCAGATGAGTAGGTCAGCAATGCATTGGTGAAAGTTTCTGCTAAGGTGGCTAGAAGAAACATGGACAAAGATGCCATGATTAGAGTGTTGCACGAGGAGTTGAAGACAAAGGATGCAAAGATAGCGTGCATAACACAGGAGAGGGAATTTACATAGAAGAAGAATGAGGTGTTTATAAGCATCATAGAGGAGATTGGGGACAATGTAATTAGAGCAAGGCCACACTTGGAGGCCAAGGTACCACAAACATTTCCTTCAGTGATACACTATGTGGGAAAGTTGGTGGACTTGGTACTTGAAGATGAAACTCTACGTATGCAAGCACCAGAATTCTCAGAATAAGATGTTGATCGGAGAAAGCATCAGTGATGAGAAAAATTACATCTTATGAAGGGTTGTTGCAAGCATTATAGGAAGTATTGAAGAAAGCGCAGACCATGCTTTAAATGTATGCACATCTCCAAAGGCGCTTATCAACATCAAGACCCTCAAAGAGAACAACGAGTTCTAGAAAGTGATGAAAGATGAGACATTGGGCCATGCATAAAGGTTTTCAATGGTTAAAAAGAAGTGTAAGGCCTTGGCACAACACAAGAGATGCAGGACTCGGCTGGAAGAGCTTAGAAAGCTAATTACGCAAAAGATGGACCTTTTAGAAGGAAGAATGACATCAATTTCTAGTGTTGTGTTGGTTCTGCAAAATGAGAAGGGAGAAATTGTGAGGGATGAGTTAGAATCCATTACTATGGACATCCTAGAAAAATTAGAGCAAGCACTCACTAACTGGTAGGTATTGGGGGCCAAAATAAAGGAGTAGTATCCAAAGTTGATACTGCAAAGTGATACAAAGGAGGTTGCCTCATAATGTTATAAAAATTCTTTTTTATCTACATTATTTCATTCTTATTCTTTCCATTCTTCTATTATTTCCTTCAATTTTTGGAGATACCCATTGTCAAGATGACAATGATATTAGTGTGGGGTAATGTTGATCAAAGAATACTTGTCAAAGATCACACAAGGAGTCCACGCGGGATAGGAGGCTCAGAACAAAGGGCACGGAAGGACATGAAGAACCTACACATGGAAGGCAATTTTATATTTCATGACTTAGAAAATTTTGAGCATGAAGACCTATTTTTAGAATATGGCATGTGGAACACACCAATGATGTAGAGATGTGTGCGTCATGCATTGTCTATCTTTGGAGAAGCGGTTCAAAGCGTTTATGCATGGAGACAAGCTGAGAATAGAATTGACACTTTAGTTAACTGCAAGAGGACTATAGATAGCACACTTGCATGTGTGGCTATGAATGTAAGTAGCATGTGGCTATCAATAACATGCGGCCTATTTCTAGAATAGATAAGTGGTGAAGGGAAAGTCCCCACCCTATATATATGATGTTAGGTACATAATAGATGGATGGTAAGAGATGCATGTAATAGAGATAGGTGGATGTATGAATGTGTGAGATGTATGTATGTGTAATAGATAATATATGCATATGACTGAATCACTGTATCAGGTCCTTACGCATATTGGTATAGCTTGACAATACTATAAGGAGCTTCTTTATTTATCAATAGATGGAATACATTGGTTGAATCTAAGTGTCATTCGTGTGGAGTTGTGTAGTGCATGGTATTAATTCAATCATGATTACCATTTAAGATTATTATTTTATAGATCTGATTGTAGCATGCATTATAGAATGATGGATTAGTTATGAAACTATATGTTTCTTCCTTCATCATGTTAACATCATGTTATAGAACCCTAAAGAGGGACCGGTACCTTTTCACAAATTGGGTGAGCACTCGTCTAGGAAATTTGAGTGATGTGCTAGCATGCTTAGGGTGTTATTTGGTAAATTATAGGCTGCATCAATGGTATGGGATAGTTGGTGTAAGAAAATATTCCCTCTCCTAGTGAGAACAAGTGGCGAAGCTACTTCGGTGATGCGAAGAGGAGAGGGGGCTGAAAATTGACATGTAGAGCCTTCCGGGTCACATGATGAACTCTGGGGCTAACATGGGAATAGGGAACATTTTTGTGTCCAAAATACCCCAAAGGGATAGGATAGAAAGGATGGGTAAGTGTGATGTCACCTGTGAGTGACAAGTGTCACTTTGTGATTGCGATGGGAAGGGTTGAGAAAATGTGAGAAGGGGTTCAAATGGAAATTTTGGGCTTCGTCGAGGTCACATGATGATCTAGAGGGATTAATTGGGAATGGATGAATTTTTGTATTACAAGTGGATGGGAAAAATGGGACACAAAAGTGTTCCATCACCCGGTGATGATATGTGTCCACCCTTAAAATATGCCAAGTCGGAAGCTTACCTTTGAGATGTACTTGTCGGTGAAGTTTCTAGAGCATCCGGAGGTCTTTTCTAGCACTTTTTAATATGGAATTGACTCAAAACATAATTTTGAGAATAGATGGATGGATCCTATGCTCTAATTCCTCATAAAACACCCCGATAAATATTTTTTTCTTGGTACCATAAGACGTTCTTACTAAAAATAAATTATGGGAAGAAGTTTATATGTCTTGTGACAAATATGAGACCTCCTTCATTTATAGCACTAAATTAAATTTCCAATGGTATCTTGTTTTACTTGAAAATCATTACGGATCTCCCAAAATCACTTCCCAAATCTCTAGTGTTATTTTGAACTACAAGATCGATCACCTTCAAAAATAATCTTTCATTGAACTTGTTCCCAAACCTTTAATTTTTTCCTAGATATATTCATAAACCACTTGCACAACTTTCATTTCTCCTTAATATCACTTCCGATGAATTTTGTCCTTCAATTCTCTCATGGGGGATGTACATCAGTCCTAAAATGACTAAAAAGAGCTATTATGGGCTCAATTAAAGAATATGCCTTGAGGAGAACTACAAAGATAATAACTCCATGATCTTGTTTTCACATTTCATAGGCATGGGAAAGGTTTTTACAACATATATGAGCACTTGAAAGGATACGATAGGCCTTACCTAGAGGGAAAATTGTCCTAGAGATATGTTTAAGGGGATTATAAGAATTATTTTTGACACTAGGCTAAAGTTGTCATGTTTTCATCTTGAATTTTTCCGTAAAAAAACACATGAAAACAAATGTATAAGAGGATTGATCCATAAATTTAGAGGAAGGAGATAGGATCTAATACATATTGAGAAGGTAGGGTTCAAGTGAATGGGTTCACCAAATGATTTAATATAAATTGAATTAAACCTTAATTTCGAGTAATGTATTATACTAAATGATATTCAGATGATACTAAAATACTATAATATAAAGAAATGCATAAGAAATAAGAATTAAAAGATATGAAACCCTAAGAAAATGAAAGAGGGAAGATGACTTAGTTGATTTCATGCAATTTGGAATAGATTCAGATTGAGATAATGCTAGAATAGACTATAAATAGTGTCGTCAAGGCTCACTGATGGTTATAGAATTCGTAATTATGCTAGATAGAAGTGCCCACAGTGTGGAAAGGAGTGCCTCATTGCTAATTATTGTAATGGGTGCTAGTGAATACTTAGATGCTCATATTTTTCCTTTTATGGGTTGGAGGATCTTTGCCACTACTCATCCTTTGTCGCTCTATTTTTTTATATGTGACCGATTGTACTTGTAACCTTAAAAATAGATGTCTACCTACACATGTACACAAACCACATCAAATACAATAAAAAAAGTATAATGTGGAGTCGAATGACCCCAATAGTCACCTCAAGATTGATCTTATGGCCAAGTGTTGCACTACATATAAAAATCCATGAAGCTCTAAGTTGTGTAGACACCCTAAATTACACACTAATTTCCGAGTATTATCCTAACTTATTTTGTAACTCATATCCCCTTTTGCAATTAATTAATCACATGTATACACCCATTGGATTAATTAAATTAATCCTTATTACCCCTTTAGCTAGTTTAATTATCATTTATTAAATAAATGATTAATTAATTAAGTATGCACATTATAGCTAATTAAATTAGTTATCTAATTAGGAAAATACACCTATTTTCCTAGTCAACTGTCGATTATATTCCCTTGGAATCCACTTCCTCATCCTAATCAACTCCACTTCGACTCTGCTTCACCATTCCTATCAAATGTAATTCTAGAATCCTATAAAGGTGGGGGTAATTAAATTGCACGTATAACCACCTTTTTGGATGAAACTTCTTCTAATTAATTATTTTATACCCCTTGATGGCATTTATGTTCCCGGATATGCTACTTGTGTAACCAATTTCCAACCACCACATAGCCTTATAAAATATAGACTTATCCTCTTACAAATCCTCTTCGATTTCCCATACAATGAATCTGTCAAATTTACTCCAAGTTTTGCTATTTTGGAAGCAATAATCCAATCCAACATATGCTCATAGAAATTGCATCCCCATTTTGGAGGTCATTCAATAAAACCCAAAATATTTTATAAGGTTTCACAATCTAAGCTTCCTACAACCTTACTCGAGGTTTAAAGGAAAGATACATGAAGATTTGCACTTGTTATTATTTGTCTTCCATTTTAGTTGTTTTTCATTGTTGATTTTTGCACGCATGATCAATCTTGTAGGAATCTCATTGACAATGATTCTTATTTCTCAAGACATCTACATGCATACACTCTATGAGGTATGTATACCCAGGAATATCCTTATACAACCTTTTCACGCTTTAATTGTAAATCTTTCGTCAAATCAACTAATTCACAACCTAGAAGGAGAAACATTGAATATTTCCTCTCTATGGCCTATAAGGAGCCTCAGGTGTACATCTAGAGATCAATCCTTCTCTCCTCACACTCTTCCACTCACAAATGAATATGAATCTCAACATATTCTCCACCTCAATAATCCTCCTCTAACATCACATAGGTCTTTTGATCTCATCAAATATTTATCTAATCACACATCCTTTGACTTGGAACCCATGTGAAAGGTACTTCAATAATTATAATCATTTGATTCACCTGAACCTTGACCACCCAAGTCTCATACTTTGGACTTATCGTTATGGTTTCAGACTTATCGAATCATTTTAGATTCTTTCTTTTTATCTCTAGTCTTGTATTTGTCTCAAATCTAATACTAATGGAAAATTCTCCTTTGGAAAAAAATAAGCATAAAAAGATAACAAAAATTTTTCTATTCTTTAATGAGTAAAAATAATATTATTCATTCCATCTATTGAAATATATATAAAAACATTATCTAAACTTTTCACGACATGATAACGTTGTTCCTATTAGGCATTGTGTGTCTCATCTTTGTTATGGTTTCTACCATTTTAGATCTTTTTACCTACGGTTTTGTCTCAAAGCTTACTAATGGAAAATCCTCCTTTCAAATAAGCTCTCTCTTTAATAGAAAGCACTAAACTTTTTTGTCGGTCTTTTTGACCACCCATCTCAATCTACAATGTTAAACCCTTGCATCCTACTAGTCACATGAGGTTGAGACTTGGGGGTAGAATGTTCCTTCCCAACAAACATAATATAATATAACCAAGGAAAATTAAATCAATCATAAAATATAAAAAAACTATTAAATCATTACACCTTTTGTCCTTCTTAGTCTTTGATGATAAGCCCATACTTCTCACTAGTAGTATGAGATTGAGAATAGAGGAAGTCCTTACTCACCTACATTTTGTCTTCTTTGGTGTTGAGCCCTTGTCTCTTACTTTGGTGACATGGGGCAACATGTAGGGGTCCATTTCAAAAAAAAAAACAAAAGAAATTAACCAATAAATCCTTTGAAATCTTAATCAAAAACATCCCAAGAAGTTGCTTATGTTAAAGAGAGAAAAATTCCTTCAACTAGATCTTTTCAATCAATAGGCCATCAATAGATCTAAGTTGATTCAAAACATATAAAGTGGAATCATATAGTAATTGGTTAGATAATTTGATGAATATGAGTTACGTTTTTTCTCATATGGATCATTGTTACACCTTGTGTATTTGCATCCATTATCTTCACTTTCATATCACTATTCTCCTTTTTTCACATCCTTCTTAGCTCTCGCAGTTATGAGCCCTTGCATCTTCCTAGTTGTGTGGAGTCACGAGCACATGAGCATAGTGAAACACCCTATCATTTTATCATCTACATTTCTACCAATGGAATGGAATGATTCTAATTATTTGCACATTCTTTCAAGTAGTGCACCCCTTTTACTGAGTTGTAAAATACCAAAAACATTAAAAATGTTTAAAAAAACTTTAAAACATTCAAATATGTCTCACAAATCCCAAAAACAATATAAAATTGTTCAAAAAATTAAAATAGTTTAAAACTAGCAAAATCAAAACATTCAGATAATGTTTGACCAACTTTCAACAACTATGTAACACATTTCAACAACTTTTCCATTTGATGGGGCTCCTCATGATCATTCCATATTATTTATCACTAATCATATTTATTTATTGTAGTGTATATATATGCTTGAGGAAATCATTTAACCTTTCACCGCTTGTCCCACTAGGTGTGCCAGGAAAACTATTGACGATTATCTTTGTAGATGAATCATCAAAGTTATGGGAAATATTAGAGATGTAGGGCTTGGCCCTAAGATAACCTCAAAACTTATAGAAGTGGGTTCTTCTATTATTTTGGTTAAGATAAGGGTTAGAGAGAAAATAAAGTAGTATGTAAATCCTATCTAAGGCAATGCACCAAAATTTAACTAAAAACACAGAGAAGATATCAAAATAACTACTAAAATAGTCAAAGAGCATCAAACATGATCTATTATTTCAAAGATGTTTCTAACTATCAAAGGTAGAATGAAACTTAAAACATAATAATATGTGAAGATCTAAGAGTGTGTAGCATGATAGATATTTAAACATTCATCTAGAACTGAATACAAGTAAACAAGAGGAAACATATGATATAGAATATTGCAAACTTGCAGGTGCATAGAACAAGAACTCTTATTTATATAGAAAATAGTACATAAGGCCAAAATGGCATAGATTACAAAATTCTTTATAACAAAGCCTTACTAAGGCCAATGAACACAATAGACTAAACCTAAATTCCTCCCTTTTGACATTCTAGAACTTCTTTTTTATTTCTCTATCTATATATCTATATATATATATATATATATATATATATATATATATATATATATTTTTGGCACAATAACATTCTCTTATAGATCTTTGTGGCTCTCACTTCAACGTGCCTCCATTAAGGTTTCCACCTTCTCCATTTAGTTTTTAATTATGAAATAGTCCACTTTTGGATCAAACTATCAACTGCATGCTTTAGGGACCAAGATCACATTCAATCCTCTGAGTCTCAAGCCCTTCACTTCTTTGATTGGTACGTTAGCGATGGTAACTACATGTGTGATATGTGGAGACCTTACGTGGCTTCGGGACTTATTTTTATCTCTTTCCTTTTGAATTCATGCATGGGTAACACGTGGAGGCCTATGCATCCTTTTCATTTACATTGAATTTTGAGCTCGCTTGGAATGCCTTGTTGTGCTTTAGCCATGTGGTTGATTCTCACTTCTCGAGGGCTCCCATTCTTTGTGCCTCCTCTAAAATGTCCTAAAGGGGCACATGGATAACTTTCACGTTTAGTTCCATACTTAGGATAAATTTAGTCCGAAAAAATAAAAGAACACTAAACACAAAAGGGGGTCAGGGAAACAAAAGGGAGCAAGAATGGAAGATCCCCAAAACAATGTATAATTCATTCTATAGTTATAATGACTTACCGAGGGACTTTGTGCACAGTCATGAAAGAATCCAATAATCCTTCCCTACTAAAATTTCAAATTGTGGCTAAAAGAGAAGCCACTCAAATTTACTTTAAAGAAGCTTGGTACCTAACCCATTCAACCTCTATCGGGTAAGTCCTTCATTATAGAGCCTGAAAGGCTCTATCTAGCTCAATGATCTCCTTATGAGAGAATGTTTGGAGATCCTACACCATTGCATGAAAATGGAACTCTATTTTAACTATTGGGTCCATAATGGCATCCACCTCTGCTGCACTGGAATCCTCCTTTAAATAATAAAAGAAAGTATTATCTTGTTGCTTGGTCATAAGTAGGCTGCTGAATCTAATCCTTTAATAGACAAAGTGGAGTCATCGGGAAAGAAAGAGGGGAAGACTAATTGAACTAATTATTTGATGAACTTCTTCCACTCTTTGATCCCTAATTAGAGATGGATCAAGAGATTATGGAACTTGATAAAGCCTTGTTGTAATTCAAAATCTCACTAATTTTTTTTGGAACCATGTGTAGACACCAAAATTGGGTCACACTCCCCTCGGTCCCTCGTCAAATAACCAACTCAAACACACTCACCTAACCATGGTCCCTTACACCCCACACTAATATTAATTTAATTAATTTAATTAAATTAATCCATGTCCTCACAATATTTATTATTTAATTATCCTAATTAAGATAATTCCCACACCACCACCTCACCTATACACCTCACCTAGCCACCTCACCCCAAATCTATTCTTAGTATGTTGCCATAACTAACTAAGACCCAACTAAACCCTAAAAATCAAAGCCTACATTCCCTCTAACCACATTCCTGCCCATTAGAAAAGAATCTTCCATTCTAATCCATGAAAAGAAACTAACTGGATCCAAGAAATCAAGCAAGATCTGCCCATTTTAGTAAACCTAGGAAATCCCACCCTAACCGACATCGGTCACCCCTAAACCGATGACACTAATCAACCCAGAACCATCTTGGTTACCTTTTATTCCCTTTGGTAACCTTATTTCGAGGTTGGAACATTTTATGAGAGAAAGGAGAATAATCACATCTGCATGCAATCAGAGTGAGCATCCATTCACACCAGACATCCACAGCCATCTAAGTCAAGATCTGATTCAACCAAGTAAGGAGAAAAAAGTCCAGGTAGCTCAAGCAAGAGTCTCCTATCAACCGGTGGACCTTCACAGAAGAAATCTCTCACCACCATCTCCACTCTTCACCACATTTGACTAGTAGCAAATTCCAAGTAAGTATACTACTCTATTTAGTCCAATTTTGTTTGAATACTTTTAGTATTTAGATTCTTCTATGTGTTATTGCTTTCCTAGCCACTCACTACTTTTCTCTGATAACTATCCCCTTATACCTCTTCCAAAACCCCTCAAAACCCTATCCTAGCAATCCAACACCCCATTTCGACCTACCCAACCCTTTGTGCAATCACAAAGAAGATCCAAAATCCATTCTACAACATCTTCCATTTTCCCACAGTCACGGCATCAGTCTCCCTAAACCATCATCAGTCGAGCCTCTACCGGCATCGATTTACCTACCCGATACTACTCCTTTACTACCATTCACCAACTTAACCCATAACTCCTCCCAACTTCACCAAAACCCCACCAGACCTACCCACTGACCTACGTATCCTACCCACACCTCGTAGACACCTCACCCAACTCCCCATCAACCTAGAAAATAGACCTAGACCCCTGTTCTTGACCCCCTGTCATTTCTTCAAAGACCGCCATGGTCATAGTTAACTAGCATCAATCAGGACTAGACCGACATCGGTCTCTATGTCTGTCAACATAGTATAGACCAGAAACCTACCTACTTACTCCCAAGTTACCTATAATCACTTGTGACCTTCATCAAATCTCTGTCAGACCTATAAAAACCTAGAACCATTTACCCAACCTCCAGATCTGATCCTAACCTATCCTGTTAGATTAGATTTTTCTTATTGTGTTTATATGAGATGCCTAAATCATATTGACTACAAGTAGGACAATATTTACCTTATTTCTTACATTAATTTGTTTACAATAGTGGATTGATAGCCTTCTAGGGAGTATCACACTTCCTAGATCTAGCATACACTAGGTAGTCCACTACATATACTATTTAACTTCCATTTGGTGGTCTTGTTGTTTATTTCAGGTAGTTCCTCCTAGCCAAAAGGAAGCTCTCATGATCAGCTATGGATCAAGAAGTCATGCATGCAACAACCTTCAACCAGCTTCAATAGGTATTCCTCCTAGCCTTTTACCCTTATCTATTTCATCACATTCCAAGAAACGCTCTAAGAATTAGGTGAAACATTTTGCACACCAGTGGGACCCATTTGGGGTTCCTTGCATTTCTTCATTCCTAGGTGAAATTTGCATGTTTTTTCCTTTCCGAAAGGTTCTCACATTAAATTTCTCCCCTGGAATCTTCTCTTCTTTCTATTGTCTCAAAGAAATCATGTTTTGGTGCTATAAAAATAACTCTTCTTCTCTTTCATTTGTATTGCATTAGTGAAAGATCATATTCTCTCATGTTCATCTTTTGTGACATCAAATTTAATATTTCGATTTGGGCTTAAAATTACATTTCATTCTCTGCATTCTCACATTAAATGAGGGAAACCTTGGAAGTCATGCCCAATTGATGGTTGACAAAATAATCATAGAAAGCACATTCTCTCTCTCTCTAGTCTTACCAAACTACACAAATTCAAATTAACACATCTTTCTTAAACAACATCTTACCGAGAACATCTGTCAGTGATCACATGGTCTGATTGGTAGGTACTCCCCAGCTCGTTGCTTCTATCAAGTCATTATCTCAGAGACGGCCCGCCCCACCATAACATACCTAAAACCTCTCCTTTTAGATATCCTTCTTCATAGGACACCTTCCCAACCAAAAAATTCTATTCTAAATACACACAGTCAGTCCTTAATAGCGTAAGTTGAACAAACATAATAAAAAAACTTTTAGGATCATATTTTTCTTAGTGTTTCTACTTGGCTTGTGTTTTGAGGTGAGAGGACACATTCTTCATCTTTTTATTTCTCCTTGCACACTCCTCATCATAGTTGGTGTATTCCAACTTCATCTGAGTGTGCCTGGACCCCATTTTTATCATTCTCAGAGTTTGGGTTTGATTCCACACTTGATTTTAAATCACAACCACCTTTTTCTTCATCTCTGTTTCAATTTCATAAGTAATCGGTGTTGGTCCAGTGACCATGTCTATTACCTCTCGACCGTCACGGTTTTATCAAATAGCATTCGGTTTACTATTCTTTTGGTTAACCTACCCAAAAGGACACATGTTTCATCTTCTTTACTATTTAGAGTCTCTGTAACTCTCAATATCTTCTTTGTCTTGATAAAATCCATCCTATAGCTTATCTACCTAGTAGATTATCAGTCTTTTTCCTTGTTTGGAAAACTATTTTTTTCATAGTGATGACCACCGCGGTTACTCTCGACCATCGACATTGGTTTACCTAATCGGCATCAGTTATCTGTGTAGTTTTCTAGCTGACATTTTTACCCAATCCACCTACCACTACCTGTTTTTCCCATTTTTTGTTGTATTTTTGTGTCATTTATAGAAAGCAGTCCTACCAAATCAGCACTTGTTCACATGGTGCTGACTCATAGCCAAGAAAACACCCTCATATTCCATGCTAGTTGTCAACCACTCCCACCTAGTCCTTCACCACCTTCCATTCTATCACCCATGGATCCTACCCAACCTATCACTATCACCACAGGTGACGAGGAGTTTCACAACTCCTTGATCAAAACCTTGCCGCCTTATAGTTCTATCTTTCCCACTCATCCACTCGAGATGCCTCGGGTCAGTTGATATACAACATGCCCATATCTATCCCCCCGACACTCATTCCTACTTTTGTGTCAGCCCCTTCTAGCTCCGCACTACCCGCACCTACCTTGCCCCTAGTCATTTCATAGCTAGGCCCTATACCTATTATGACCACCACATCTGCCACATCTATTGCACCCTGCAACATCCACTATACCTTTTTTGACCACCTAGAACATAACCTCATCCGTGCCTATTGTCTCACATATACCCATAACAACACAACCACCCCTGGTGTTAATGACCCCTACCCCATTTCAAAACATTTTCCTTTCTATTCCACAGTCCTTAGCCCCCATCACTACTAGAGTCACCTCGACCCTTCCACCTTCATATACGTACTATCAATAGCCTCCTGTTTCATCTATCATTCATTCTAGGTACATTCCCCTATTTCACTCCCTCATTCTCAACCTACCTATTCAGCATCACCATATACTAGAATGCCACCTCCATCATATGTCCAACATCAACCCTCTTACACTATAGAGGTACCCATCCATCACCACCTACCAATGACCTCATCAAGTTAATGATGGACAAGATGTAGACACTGGAGGCATCGGTTTCTAGCTCACAATTCTCTCACCTACGATGAAATTTGTAATGAGCCCATACACCCATCCATTCCTATTCGTCCATATCCCATACATTGGGAGATGCCTAAATTTAACCACTTCAACAAGAAAAGAGGACCCACAACAACATTTGTGGTCTTTCAAACATGGGTGTTATCTGATCAGCCCATGATGACGCTTTGCTTCTGAGGACCTTTCCCATGTCTCTGACTAGGCCCGCATTAGACTGGTATAGTGGATTACCTAGACATTCTATCTACTCATTTAATTAGGTAGCCCAAGCCTTCTTGGATCACTTCTCCATCAACATTGTTAAGAAGGTTACCATGACTAACCTCTACTCTATGTGTCAATATGACAACAAGTCTATCACAGATTTTGTTGCTCGTTGGCATAGCCTGATCAATCAACTCACATTCCAATTACCACAAACCGAACTCATAGAGCTCTTCACATGGGCTTGTGCTAGACATATTTCACTGACCCTACAGGTGCAGAATTTCCAAACCTTGATGAGGCATTCACCATGGCACGAAAGCTAGAGATTCGAGGCCATCGAAGAAAAGAAAATCCAACTATGAAATAAGAACTCAAAATTTAAGTCAAATGATACCTCTTCTTCTTCAAAACCATAGAATAATTATTCAAAAGCCAAGGGAACCACTAACGTGGTGGTACTCAAGGCCGCCTAGCTCATCCATCAAATTAGGCTAAGCCCTCATCTAATCTTTCCCCTATCTAGAATTTTCAATTCAGACAAGAACAACATAAATATACTCTAATTGGAGAGCCTTATTCTTTTGTTTTAGAAAAGCTCATTAAAGTTGGGGCCATCACCCTTCCTCCTATAAAACCACACACTAGTTTTGATCCTGCTCACCCCACACCTACGTGGTACAAAGAGCATGACTTCTATAACTATCATTGGGTAAAAGGTCATAATGATGGAAATTACATCACTTTCAAGAACATTGTCTAGGAAATGCTCAAGAATGGCGAGTTAGTCTTGGATAATCAAACACTGCCAACCAAAACCTACACATTTTTAAGAAACCATTTCCTAATCATGCCCCTTCTTCTGACCAAACTAGGGAGACCTCAACTAATGATAGCAATACCCATGAGGTCCATGCTATTTTCAGTGATGCACCAGTTGCTTCCCAATTGCCTCATATTCCTTCCATAGAGGAAATCCTATCCCAAGTCCTCCACCTACACATGAACCCACTTCACCTATTCCTCCACCCACAGAGGAACACCCTTCATCTCCTCCCTCACTGTGAAGGAGTCTTCTATTAACATCGAGACCACTTCACCTTTGGCTTCTCCACCTAGAGATTCGTCACCAGCAGTACCTCTCTAACCCATGGGAGATGCTTGTTCATCTCCTCCACCCATAGGAGCACCCATCATCTCCTCCACCTATCAAAGATCAGTAGAAATGTTGTTACCTCTAGGTGACCATTCTCCATCAACCACCCAAGATCCTGCTGACTTACTTTTGGCTCTCTTACCCACAGAGGTTGAAGCTAGTGATTTCCCTATTTCTAAAACACATTTTATGGGAATCACCATTGGATCCACATCAACCTCACCCACAGCAGTTGTCATTCTCATGCTTATCCAATCACTGGATTATGTTGATAGAGCCTTACTTTGGGGCATCTTCTACTTCCTGTCTCAACACAAATGCAAATGTCACTCGCTGACACCTCCACTATCTATCCAAAATTGTTTTCGGTTGACCAAACCAAACACAACCACAATTATCAAAAATTCCCTATGACCACTCATGGCTCAACTCACATCTCTACCCATAACCCAACATGCATCTACATCCAAACCCACACCTACATCATCTTCCTTGCCTAAACCTATTACTACTTTAGGGGTCATACCAACGGCTAGCCTTACTCATCCACCCATCAAATTAGATTTAGCCATGTCTTCCAAAACTAACACCAAATTTAACCCAACCCCTAAATAGAAGAACCAATCTCCTAGATCTCATACCCCAACCTCACCAATCACACCCTTATCACCTTCACCCCTTCCATCCATCCTAGGACCTCACCCCTCGACCCTGGCTAAGAAACCTCCATCCATTGGTAAACCAAGGATGCAGCAACCCATTTCCCCATCTGCAGACCTCTAATATACCCAAGCACCCCGACACAACCTCCTGCCCACACTGTAACATTTTTACCACCCATACCTCTAATACCATCAATAACTTCTTCACTACCCATGACACTTCCTTCCCTTTCCCTCACACCTCCTGCCCAACCTACACCATCTACCTCCACAACCTCGGTTACCCCCATGGGTAACCCACCCTCTTCCACCATCCACTTTTCCCTCTACATCTTGTGTGCCCATATCACCTTTACCCAAGAAGGTGCAACCTAAAGGAAAAAATATGCTACCCTCCAATAAGGTAGTTAAACCAACCACACACTCTATTTGCCAATTCATCTACCATGCCCCTACCAAGCAGACATGACCAACACCTAAGACCATAGCCCAACCCACTCCCCCTCTTGTAAAGACTCTTCCTATATAGTCAATTGCACCTACACCCAAACCCACATTCACCTCCCATTTTGATCCACTAGCGGATCTTATGCCAAAATCTTAACTAATCTCCTCAAAACTTCCATCATCACATTACCATGTCTTAGACCTTACGACCCACTCAAACCCAAACCAAAAGGGTTTGACAAAACCAAAATTTTGCCTACCATCATGTGTAAGGACACGATGTAGACAACTCTAAAGCTTTGAAAGCCACTCTTGTCCAGTTGTGTCCTCCTCGAAGAAGAAAAATTGATGATGATGATGATGATCTCCTTCATGAGGACCCCATTTCTCCAAAGCACCAATTTCCACAGTTCTTCCCTCACCGCCTATTGAGCGACATAAATCTCCACCCCCATAACTCTTAGATCCATCCCGAGATTTGAAATTAACATGGTTCATATTAAAGAACTCACCAAACCTCCACCCAAATGTCAATGTGCCCAACTCATTTCACCCACACCTAAAGTCACTATCCATGGCCCCACATATCCTATTTCTAATGGGGTTACACATCGCGCGATGCTCAAACAATTACACCAATCCTCCCTCAAAATGTCCCTATATGACCTCATCCAAACCTCTGAATCCCATCGCCAAGCTCTCATGGAGGTTCTTCAATCTATTAAGGTTTTACCCAATGACCCTACACCCATAGCCTCCATTATTACACCTCATCATGTAGCCTCTATCATGAAATTACCACCTTCTTCTACACCTCGACCTACTCACCAAGTATCCACCCTTATCTTCTCAGATGAGGATATCGCACCACACCAAATGGATGACCCTAATCTAGCCCTTTTCATCTCCATCCATATTGATAATATATGTGTATGACGTGTTATGATCGATGGGGTGCTAGCATTAACATCATCTCCTCCCATGCATTCAACCAAATGCACATACCCAACAATTGCATGCATAAACATCCCATCATGTTACATTCATTTAATGATGCTATCACTTCTACACTTGGCACCATCATCCTCCATGTTCCATAGGCCCCCATACTGTTCCAGAGTTATTTTATGTCTTAGAGGGGGAATTTCAATATAACTTGTTGCTTGGTAGACCCTGGATTCGTGTTATGGGTTGTATTCCTTCCACTTTGCATCGTTGTGTGAAGTTTGAGCATGAAGGACACACCTATACCATATGACCCATCACCTTTTAAAACCTATAACATGCTTTACCAACCCAATGATGTGCTTATACCCATTAAGGCATCTACCTCCATGACCACTTCCTCTTCACCTACACCTCCACTCACCAGTGTCACCGCTACCTCAACCGCACCTAAATCCTCCATTCCTACCACTGCCACAACCTCCACAACCAACCCGTTAGCCTCCCAATCAGCTGGCTCCACCTCCAATCCAACCTCTAACACATCATCTATCCTAGCTACCCACATATCGACCACCAATCCCTTAGAAGGAATTTTTCAACGCCTCACTCTGGGGGAGTATCACCTATATAATGTCAACACATTCCTTACTCCACAAGAGTATGGAAGCCTTCACCAACACCCTCACTATGATCACCACATAGGAGAGTGTATCCTTTATGGTCCTCCCCACCTTCACACCAATCTCACCTATGGGGGACTTGATACTTCCACTTATACACCTGAATCACCATCACAAACCCCCCTTTTTTTTGACCTCCAGTCACTCACCAATCCCACTTCGCCCACACCTTCCTGCACCGATGTGCATGGAAAGGTTTTGGTTTTGGATTTTACAAGCAAGGTCATCACACTATTATTCCATGTAAAACCCACAAACATAATGATTGTATCATGTCATCTTTGCTAAAATACCTACCAAGAAGGCCCGCATTGAACTCATTTTGGATATCTATCCTTCTCCACCTTCTTCACCTACTCCACCTTCTTCACCACCTTCATCGATGATTCGATGGATTCAGAATCCATTCCTCCTAAAACTTTTTTTTTAAACACCATTTCCTTGGGGCATCTAACTTATCAACACAAGGGTGAGGTTCCCTCTTCTCTTCCCTTCTGTATCTAAAATTATTGATGAGGATACACCTTTATTAATGTCATTCAATGTCGGGATGATGAATCTATACTCACCTATCTTGGTGCGTAGAAGAATCTTATATTCATTGGTCATTACCATCTCGAGATGAAACCATGTTGAATGAATCAACTATTGAAGTCAACATCCATACTCAGGATGACCTACACATTCTAAAGATCAGCCAATCTTTAGATACTGTTGAACAGGAAGCCCTCACTTCTTTTCTCAAAAACCATAACCATGCTTTCACTTGGTCTTACGCATTGACATGCATGGTATTGATCCCACCATTGTGGTCCAAAATACCATAACCATTCTCGATGCCAAACCCATAAAACAAAAGTCGAGGAAAATGCACCCTTGCATTGTTTTTCTAGTCAAAGAAGAACTTGGTGTCTTCTTTATATTTCCTTCATCTTACCCATTTATTATCCCCGATGGATTTCTAACATTTTCCTGTTAATAAGGAGACAGGGGGACTTTACATTTACACAGATTTTCGTGACCTCAACCTAGCTTTCCCAAAAGATGACTTTCCTCTACCCAGTATTAACCAACTTGTTGACCTTACTATTGGTCACGAGATGCTATCACTCATGGATGGGTTCTCAGGTTATAACCAAATCTTTCTTTCCCTATAGGATTAACAAAAACCACATTCATCACCCCTTGGGGGACCTTCTACTATCGAGTCATGCCTTTTGGCCTTAAAAGCACTTGGTGCCACATATCAATGGGCTATGACTTACATCTTCCATGACATCATGCACCGTATATTGGAAGATTATGTAGATGATCTCCTTGCCAAATCTAAATGCCACTCGAGCACCTCACTATCCTAAAAACCATATTTGACTGCCTCATTAAGTATTGTGTTCTCCTTCAGCCCAAGAAGTGTGTCTTCATGGTTCTCTCAGGAAAGCTCCTGGGATTTATCATTTCCTTATGTGGTATAGAGGTTTACCTGCTAAAGTTCAAGGACATTGTCGAAATGTCTCTACCCACTAATCATGGCAACTCTCGTATCTTACAAGGTAAGTTATAGTCTATTTGGAATTTAATTTTACAACTTTCCAATCAATGTCATCCATTTCATCATCTTCTCAAAAAGGATGTCTCCTTCAAATGGGATGATGACTGCCATAAAGCTTTTGAGGCCTTAAAACAATACCTTCTCCAACCACCCATACTCATTCCACCTAAAGATGATCAACCCTTCTACCTATACATCTCTGCTACTGATCACTCCTTAGGGGCCATGCTCACTCATCATGATGAACAACATAGGGAGCAGGTGGTTTATTACATAAGCCATACTCTTCTGGACTACAAAACCCGATACACCCATGCTGAAAAACTTTTCTTAGCCTTAGTTTTTGTTTCCACCAAACTCCACCATTACCTACTCAACCACAAAACCTATGTTGTGACCAACACCAACCCCTTACACTTCATGTATGCCAAACCTTACCAAAATCAACATTTCACACATGGCTTAAGCTTAACCTAACCTGAACTTTGACCTCGAATTCATCCATCAAGGGCTAAGATATCACCAACCAATTGGCCGACACACCTATTTCTAGGGAACAACCTTCTAAATTTGACTTTCTAGATGAGTCTATTTCTACCCTTTCCCTGGATGAACCCACTTACCAAATGACACTCTTCTTTGATGGTTCCAAGTGTTAGCGTGGAGGTGGGGCTGGTGTTATCCTCATTCCTCTTGATGGTGAACCCATGTCTTTGTCTTTCAAACTTGATTTTGATTGTACAAATAATATTGTTGAATACGAAGCACTCGTATTAGGTCTTTATGATGCTTATGCCTTAGATGTTAAGTCAATCAAGATCTTTGGTGATTCTCAATTGGTCATAAACTAGGTCAATGGTATATACTAGTGTCGTAATGAGATACTTCAAAAGTATAAGCATCATGTGGACATAATTTTGACCACCTTCGACCGTTACACCCTTAAAACCATCCCAAGGTCTACCAGCAAATTTGTAGATACCATGACTTGCTTGGCTTCTCAGATACCCACTTCACCCACCGATTCTAAAATATTTTTCACCATACAAATACTCCAATCACCTTCTTATTTACCTCATGAATTTTACTCTATCCAAATTTCTGCTCCCGACCCGAGTGACATTTGGTATAAATAATACTCAAACTATCTTTCCCTCTCCATCTTACCTCCCGACCTCACTCGTAATGGACAATGCACCTTTCTCAAAAGGGCCTCTCATTACGTCATCATGGGTGGCCTCCTTTATAAGCGTATCTTTGATGGTATTCTCTTATGGTGCCTTATGAGTTCTAAAATTCCCTATACCATTAAGGAAGTTCATGATGGCATATGTGGAGGTCACTTTAGTGGTCTTGCGGTTGCTAAGCATATTCTTTGTCTAGGATATTACTGGTCGACCCTTAACCACGATTGTTATGACTACGTTAAGCATTGTGTGAAATGCCAAAAACATTCTAACCTTCATCATACATGTATTCATGCCTTATAGTTCTCCCGTGACCTTTGACCCTTTTCTCAATGGGGTTTGGATCTTGTCGGAGAGATCAATCCCCATTCTTCCAGAGACATCAATGGATCATCACCGCTACCGAATACTACACCAAATGGGTTGAGGCCATACCTCTCATCTCCATGAAAGCTGAGAAAATATGTGAGTTCATCAATCATCACATTATCTATCACTTTGGCATTCCACATCACCTCATCACTGATAATAGAAAACAATTAAAAAATAAAACCTTGTAAAAATTTGTGATGCCTTCAGCATTCAACTAAGTTTCTCATCACCTTATTACCCACAAACCAACGGCCAATCCGAATCCACTAATAAAACCCTAAACAAAATTCTCATGAAATTGGTTAATGATACTAGAAGGACTAGCATACACACATTCCTTTCGCCCTATGGGTGTACCATACTAGTATTCACACTTCCACTGCTACCACTCCTTTTTCTCTAGTCTATGGTATAGAGGTTGTTCTGCCTCTCGAAGTCTAGATTCCATCTCTTTGTATTTCTCTCCATGACATGCTCAATGATGATGAATTTCACCAGGACCGTTTAACACAACTTGAGTTATTAGATGAATGCCATCTTAATGATCTTGACCATCTTCAAGTTTACCAAAAATGTATCAAACGTGCCTATGAAAAAGTGTTCATGAATGAACCTTCCAAGTTGGTGATCTAGTCCTCAAGAAAATCAATATGTAATCAAAGTAAAAAAGTAAACATGGAAAATTTCCTCTTTATTGGCTTGGACCATACACCATGACTCATGCCTATGGATTAGGTGCTTATCATTTATCTTCACTCGACGGTAAACCCAAACTGAGCCCCTTTATTCCTTACATCTTCGACCATTCTCTTGTTGAATTTCAGTCCTACCTCACCTTCTCGCCTCTTTTCATGCTCATCCCTTGAGTGCCATCGACTTCCCTCCTTTCACTATACCATCCAAAATGACTAAAAAGAATCATGTGTGTACCCATCACTCTTTTACCTCTTTTAAATATGTGTACCATAACTCTCGCACATGGCATGATTCTCATGGATACTTTTCATCTGCTTTCAGATGAGATCCCATGGTCATTTCACCTTGCTTTCTAAACAAGAATTTGATTCTTCACCTTAGTCTTGTCCATGACTTAAAATCCCTCACATAATTTCCACATGGGATCCAACTCCTTGAGTCAAACTTCCAATAAAAAGATGACTCCCTCAAAAAGGACATCTTTCTCTCTACATCGCTGCTATAAATAGACTACTCCCTCAAAGGATAGCTATGTAAAGCTTTCTTAAAAATAAAAACTGAAGCTTCCCACATCGATCAGCTTTGCGAAGACCTCAAGGAGATAATTTCCTCATCCCATATAGACTTCCCACATCGATCAGTCTATCTCAAATACAAGTCAAACAAAAAACTTTTTCATCATGGACTTGCTCATTGTGATCTTGGATCTCTTGCCAAAAGGCATGCTACCTCATACCATATAACCTAACCATTTTTCACCTTCTCACCATTTACACCTTCATTTCCTACCACCTCAAGGGACCTACTGAAACTATGACATTTGGTGATCATGTGACTATTCTTCACCTTTAGAATAATCAATCATGCAATGTCTTTAGGGTCTTACATTCACCATCCTATCTAAGGTATGGTCCACCCATTATGATCCTCACCAATCAGGTGGCTCTCTTGCCTCCTCTTATCTTTTAACTTCTTCATTACATATTGATCATCCTATATAGGACTAGACCCTTGACGCTTATCTCTGGGAAATTTTCCTCTTTCACCACAATCAACTTAAAATCACCCATACCTATTTTCCCACAATTCAACCATACCTAAAATACCTCGACTCAATCATGCCTATAACCTACCAACCCATTCTCATACCTCCTCACATTTTTCCCTAGCTTATGGGAGAACTACATCAGCCTAAGGTCCCTTTTCCGGGACTATGTAGGTAGCACTCCAAGGGCATGGGGCCCTTGGAGGTTAGCTCAGCCACTCTCTACCCTCACCAATTTTCCCCTATTTTCCTACTCACATTATACCTAATTTTTCCTTTTGTATATCGACAACTGGAAGTAAGATCTCAACATACAATAACTAATACACATATCTACCATCCATGTTTCAAACATCACCATAACATTCACCAATTCATCATTTCATATTTCCACACACAACAAAAATTTTGAAATCTACATCATCACGTATATCTACATTACCATTTGTTATCTATATCACCAATTACTTGTAATCTAAACCAACAACCTGACTCAATCCATGCCTATGACCTGACTCCATCCATGCCTAAACCAAAAACTTGACTCGATCCATGCCTATGACTGGCTCTATCATGCCTACACTACTTGGTTTCCATCACATATACAAATCATAATAGCAAGTTACACACAACCATATATACATCATGCCATAACCACCATCATCTCTATAAATAAATCATCCAAACATGTGTATCCATATACATGACTCTCAAATATCTTTGACATACATAGGCCGGGTATATAACAAAATCTCAAAAACTCTCATGTACATCCTCACTATCTTTGGCATGCAAGCCGGTATATATGTCAAAAATATGATGTCAAAAATAAACTAATCATACATAGAGCTCAATCATCTCCCCATATGATATCTAAGCCTGTCTCATTTGTCTCCTCCTCCACTCCTCTAGCTCGACGTCCGGCTGACCTCTCTCTACCTCACCCGGTCTCTGCCCCGATGATCCTTCCTTGGAGCTAGCCTCTATGCACTAGTGGCCTCACCCTGACCTAGCCCTTGGGCTTGTTGGCCCCCTGTACTCTCCACACTATATGTGCAGGATCTACTCCTCTCACTCAAGGCCTGCTGTGCTCTATGCTCGGCATATGATAAGACATATATCCCCATTGCCATCAAGTGATCTTGGTAGTATCTCACCTCACCCATGGCATCTCTCAACCTAGCTGTAGGTACTATCTACTGTGGTGGTGCCATCAGAATTTGACCCGCCTACTCCTTCCTAAATAACGGGACCCTATCCCTACCCCTTTGGTGGTCCCATCGGCCCCGGAACCTACACTTGTACTGGACTTGAAGGGCCGCTATTTGTGCCTATGTAGCAGCCAACTAGCCTTGCTAAGTTGTAACCTATCCCTACTCCATGGCCAACAGGCCCTACAAACCTGTCATACTGCACCTATAGGGTGGCTACCTGCACCCCATCTCCATCTCCACCTCTCCCTCCCCGGTGTGGGTACTAGTCCATGTACTTCTTGTGCTTAAAAAGTGGCCACTGTGCTCGTAGATTCGTAACTGTGCCTCGGCCCCTATCAGATGTCCATGTACTATGCCCAACTAGGTCACCAGGGTAGCCACCTACCTGTAGGGAATCTCTCTAAACCGTGATGGTGGCTAAATCTCGACTAACCTGGGCTCGACAATATTACTTGTAGCTATGCAACCCACCACCGGCTATACCTATCTCATCTTGACATCATCTATCTTTCGATCGATCGTGTCCTCCTCCCCGCTTGGTCAAGCACTGTAGGTCATGGTAGAGACATAGGTCTCTCCACATCATCTCTCCTATATTGTGGGAAGGGTGGGGGTATATCCTGTGGTAACCCGAACTACCATCTGACCCGGTCTACGAGTATCATCTCATGCTCCCTTTCCCACCACCCCTCTATCCACCTATAGATTTGTAACCCATCTAGCTCCACTACCATCTTCCTATATGAAGGGAAGCCCACATATGGCCTCCAAATGATGTCCATACCAGAAAACCCTCTAGTAATCACCTATAATAGGCTACATCATGTGTAGCTCTCACCACTCAATGCTCTCTAATAATTGGCACCCATCACCTATAGCCCACTCAAACAAAACCTGGCTTGAATGCATCACTGGGCATACCAACTAGGCACACACACAATGTGCTCATAGGCCCAACAATGTAATAGGAATGTGCAACACAAGCTGAATCACCGTAGTTTCCCATAAGCCCATAGCTCCTTGTATAGTTGTACCAAGAATGCAGATGCCCATGCAAACCGAGTCCTACTCTCCACCATGTCATGTAGAACCCCATCAGTGACCGTGGGAATCTCCCACCCTCTGCATCTGGTAGTGTAAAATAGTAGACTACCTCCATCAAAAGCACTACCAACCTCATCTCCTTAGGGTAGGCTTGGTACATCACCCCGTAGCTCATACTGGCATTGTGGAATCCTAACAATGCCATCCCCTCTCCAAACAGTGGTGACAGTAACTCTTTGGATGCCTCTGAGGAGATTGAGTAAACCTATGTACCTGCTATAGGTAGTTGTAGGATCCTGTAAAAATCCTCTAGGGTGATCATGATCTCACCCGTCAACAAATGGAATGTATTGGTCACCAAATCCCATCTATCAATGAGGGAAACCATCAAACTCACCTCCTGGACTACGCACCAGTAGCGTTTGACCCTAATCAGGCCCACCTCTGCAACATGGCTCCACTCCTCACGTGTCATACTCCCCATACCTCCATGAGAAATGGAGGTACCCTATTCCTCATCTATAGTTGGTCCCTGGCCTACATACACCTAATCATATTAATAAAACTTGACCATACCTACATGCCACCTTGCCACCCCCACTATACCACTTACCCTAACTAAATCAACCTTTCACCTATATTTATGCCCTAAATCAACACTACCTATCTACCCACGCCTCGAGACCCTCACCTATTTTTATTTTACCTATCTACCCATGCCTCGAACCCTCACCTATTTTCATTTTTCCCCTCTCACCAATCTTCCTTATTCACCCACCTACCCATACCCATAACTCTTCCCCCTACCTAACTCTCCCTACCCCTACCTATCTATCTATAACTTGTCTATTTTAGCTCCTTGTGGGCCTGCCTCTCTATCCTACCGACTGGCATTGGTCATCATCAACCGACCATGGTCCAACAATAAATGGCATCGTCACCGTATTTTTGACCAATACAAGTCCTCACCCATCGACGTCGGCTAAGAGCGGATTAACGTCCATCATCACATGCCAGAGACAAACCCATGATGCCCCTGTCCTTTCTACCTAAAATTCTCATTTCTACCCATTTCCCCACCAATGCCTACCCAATACCTATTCCCACCCCTCATTTACCTAAATCTATCCTCCCTTCTTCCCCTTTTCTCATTAAATTCCCGCATTCAAATTTTAATATTTTCCCCCCAAAACTCACTTTCCTCCTACCTAATTTCTATCCTCCACCTACTCAAAACAAACAACAATAGGAATTGAATCTTACCTCATCATGCTTTCATCTATGTGGTGGCACCTTAGGCCACTACACAGGTCCACCCGATCCCTCTCCTACCTCTACCATCACCGATTGTCCCGCTGGCTCTCCACCCAATCAAATCAATCACACTGTGCTCGTAGACCCACCTATCGACCAATGATCACTCACTCTATGGCTCACCAACTCAGCTCTCCATGTTGTTTGGTCACTTTCCACCTCTTTCTCTCTCTCTTTTCATTTTCTCCTATGTGGCAAATGACAAATGATTTTAAAAAATGTGGAACTTTTTCTTTTTATAACCTTCTCGACTTGACCGGTGATGGTTTTACCTTGACCGACATCGGTCCTATGCCCTAGCCTACCATGGTCAGTTCATGGTGATGAACATGATTAATTATGACCATTTTTGGTTATCCTGCTTAGTCTTATTACTACCCATTACCCCTAATTTTCTGGCCTGAATCCTTTCTACCTTACCCACACCTGACTTGGACACTTCACTTTACCCTCCTAACCTCTTCATCATTTGGGGACTCGTTATTTTACCCATACCTTAGCCCTACCCATGTCGTGACCTAGCTACTTAGACCTGGAACATTGCTAGTGACATGTGACCTCATGTGCTCATTATACCTTACGACATTATTACTGTGTTGTTTGACCTAATGACCTTACCTTTACTCTTTTCATGACCATTTATCTTGACCCAACCTTTAGTGTACCGAAACATACCTAAACATTCTTGCATTTGACCTACGTTGTGTTTCTTAACCATATCCTATACCTTGGATACCAAAATCACCTCAACATGTTTTTGGATAAACCTATCGACCTTAGACAATGTAGAGTTTTCCTACTCAACTTGGTATGTGCTGCAAGTTTATATGTGTGCATGCGTTTTTGATTTATTACTACCTTTGATCCTCGACCCATTACCCGGATTAAATTATTGGACCTTTACCCATTTACCCCATTGTCCACCTTCATCTTCATCACATTCACCTTTTATCAAACCACTCACTAATTCTATCTTCTCGCCTCATCAATTCTTGGTTTGAGGGGGATCACACCCAGACATGAGGCAACCACATCTTATTTTTGCAGTTTCACTTACCAATACAAGCTACGCAAAAAAAGGGGCAAAATGTAGACACCAAAATTAGGTCACACTCCCTGGTCCCTCATTAAATAACCAACTCGAACACACTCATCTAACCATGGTCCCTTACACCCCACACTAATATTAATTTAATTAATTAAATTAAATTAATCCATGTCCTCACAATATTTATTATTTAATTATCCTAATTAAGATAATTCCCACATCACCACCTCACTTATACACCTCACCTAGCCACCTCCCCAAATCTATTCTTAGTATGTTGTCATAACTAACTAAAGTAAACCCTAAAAATAAAATCCTACATTCCCACCCATTAGAAACAATGATTTCATTCTAATCTACAAAAAGAAACTAACTAGATCTAAGAAATCAAGCAGATCTACCCATTTTAGTAAACCTAGGAAATCCTACCCTAACCGATGCCGGTCACCCCTAAACCGACATCATCAACCCGAAACCATCTTTGGTTACCTTTTATTCCCTTTGGTAACCTTATTTTGAGGTTGGCACATTTCGAGAGAAAGGGAGAATAATCACATCTGCATGCAATCAGAGCGAGCATCCATTCACACCTAGACATCCATAGCCATCTAAGTCAAGATCTGATTTAGCTAAGAAAGGAGAAAATTGAAGGCATCTCAAGCAAGAGTCTCTAATCAACCGGTGGCCCTTCACAAAATAAATCTCTCACCACCATCTCCACTCTTCACCCATAGTCAACTAGTAGAAAATTCCAAGTAAGTATACTACTCTATTCATCCAGTTTTGTTTGAATACTTTCAATATTTAGATTCTTCTATGTGCTATTGATTTCCTATCCACTCACTACTTTTCTCTTATAAATATCCCCTAATAATACTTCTAAAACCTCTCAAAACCATGTCCTAGCAATCTAACACCCCATTCCGACCTACCCAACCCTTTGTACAATCATAAAGAAGATCTGAAATCCATTCCACATCTCCCATTTTTCCACATTCATTAGCATCGGTCTCCCTAAACCTTTTTGTTGAGTCGAGCCTATACCAAAGCATCGGTCTACCTACCCGAGCATCTTGCTCCTTTACTACCATTGCACCAACTTAACCCATAATTCCTCCCAACTTCACCAAAATCCCACCAGACTTGCCCACTAACCTTTATATCTACCCACACCTTGTAGACACCTCACTCTGCTCCCCATCAACCTAGAAAATAGACCCAGACCCCTGTTCTTGAAAAATTGTGGAAATGAAAGGTGAAGAAGAAGGAGATGGTTGAAAGGGAGGAGGTGAAGGAGTAGAAGAAGAAGAGACCTCTTGACTACAAATTCTTCTTTGGAGATCTCTCGTGGGCTTGCACCTTCACCAATTGTCATGGAGGGAAAGACTGATGATTATGCTAATGTCTTTAAATCTTGAGCGCACGGTGGTTTCTAAATAATGAGTGTATAGCCTACAAGATCCTGTTGAGGAATGGAGGGAGGAGGCCATGGTGGCATTTTTTTTTAGAATAGCTAAGGGATTCTTTTGTATACCAAGCAAGTTGCTCTTTAGTTGCATCCACTTTCTCCTCACTATCCGAATCAAACTCGTGTTTAGCATCCCAAAATTATTCCCACTCTTCATCAAAGTGAACATGACCTTGAAATTGAGGGTAGTTTGTCTGATTTATTGCCTATATTTCCAATAGGATTCTATCTTCTCTGCACTCTAGTATTTTCTATGAAGGGCCTCCTTAATCCCTTCATCATTGTTATGATGGGGTCATACTTGTGTGAGCTCTGGATGAAACAACTCCCATAGTGGAATTGGGATGTCACTTAGTTCGACATAAATATCAGGAGCATCTTCTTGGGGAGACCTCTTATATTCAAAAAAATTCTATGTGAGTGTTGACAGGAGTTCGAGACTCTATTTCAGGATAGGGTGTCGGCCATCCACCCATCTTATTCATACCTCCGGGTATCTTGGATTAAGGTGAAGCTATATGACTCCATCTTCTACATGAGGATATGGTCCACCTTTCATTTAATTATAGTAATTTCTCCCCTACTAAAGGGGAGGTCAAATAATTCCTTCTTTTTATAGTCGGTGCCATACTCTACTTCAAGGAGCACCAAATATCTAGTTATATATAAGCCTACCACCCATGACATGAGGATCCTTGGGAGCATGAATGATTCCTCTTAGAATCCATGTAATTATATCATTAAATGTGTTTCCCTAAAGAAATAGTCGCATGGATGCAAGGGGGTGCGAAAGGATTATCTAGACTAAATCATTCATTCTATGATTGACCCCTTCTAGGTAAAATTAATGTAGAAGAGGTGTGACTAAATAGTTGGTGAATTCATATGCATGTGAGGAGCGTGACTACACATGAGTCCATGCAGATACTAGGATGACCTTTTGAGGGTCCACCTCCTCATCCCACAACTTCAGGTTCATAAATTGGCTAACAAACTGGGTGTTCTAGTATAAAATGATGTGGAAAAATAGGAAGAGTAAATGAAGGTGGAGTTAATAGACAACGGGGCCAACTAATCACAAATAGAGTCTTCAATGGAATCATTGAAGTCAAACTCGATATGCATGTTATTTCTTCACCGATCTCATTCTTAATAGGGCCACGACTTTCCATTCATGGAAAATTTTGTCCAAGTCTTGGCTGAAAATGAATTCCAACATGGAGCAGGCATCTCAAGAATCCGCCATGAATAATTTGTGTGGGATCAAGAATCCCGGTGTTCTAGAACTGGTTGAATCTTATTACCGCAATTCTCTATTGATGGTTGTGGCTTTATTCTTGAATTGAGCCTGATTCCCTAAATTTTTACAATGTCATAGAAACTGGTTGATTTTTCATAGAGAAAGCCCAACATATCCTTGATGGCCCATGGTGTAATCACCACATGCATGTTTTTTCCCTTTATGGTATTGGAATCAAGATCAAAACAAGATGCACACATTTGCACAAGCTTTGGATATGGGTGCACAAGAGGCACCATGTATTGGGTAAGTGTGGTGGTCCAAATTTTGGAGCCAAAAGACTCAGAATCCCCCAAAGTTAAGATTTGGCATGGGTGTATTCTCTTAGATAATTTTATTTCTTATTGAGGATGGAATTGAAGATTCCATTTGGGAAATCTGTTACCATGGAAGAGTCACTGAATTATGTTCCTTTGTTTTGATAATCTTAACCTCAGGTTGAGAGAGCGAGGCAATGCTAGGTGTCTGCATAATATTTTGGTTGAGGTAGGGAACTATAATTTGTCATGGATGCTCTAAAATTGGGAAAATCTCTATTTTATTTTCAAACTAGGGACTCAAAAACTTAGGAAAGAGACTCTTAGCCCTTGGAATGAAGTTTTGGTGACTTCAAAACTTTCTTCAAATATACTCCTCGACTCATGTGAAATAAAGGCTCACATATGCATTGGGTCACATCATATAATGGTACTTGATCGAATGACCCCTAGTGCCAAATTTTTATTTCCTAAGAGATTTTTCATTAACGCTCGATCCTTTTCATTAATTATTCCAAAAGATAGTTGGGATCATTTACTTTAGGGAAAATTAGGAAGGTACAATACCTTTCAAAATTCAAAAGTGGATAGGATGGTCTCCACAAGAGACACGTGTCAAAGATACTTATTTGAAGGGGCGACACTACAAAATAAGGTAAAAGACAAAATAAGGGGACTATACATATGATACAAAATTTACAATATTCAAAAGATTCAATGGAAAGGTTTAAGGTGGATCCCATTCACCAAAATTGCTAGGGGCTCACCTTCCATAGTCTCAAGCTCAAAAGCATTGTGTTGTTTGCATGTAGTGATTTTGAATGGTCTTATCCAGAGAGGGTAAAATTTTCCATGATTTATAGACTTGGTGGCTCTTGTGTCCCACTTCAAAAATAAAGTGTAGACTCAAAGATCGGGTTCTAAAGTCCTTCGATCAAACCAAGTCTTAAAAACCTGCTGACATTTTATCATGGATTCATGGGTTACCTCCCATTTTTATTTAAGCTCTACCATCTCTGTGATTCTTACTTACATCACTCCATGTTCCTTGACCTCAATTTTCTTCAACAACTATAAGGACATGACCTCCCATAGTGAAAGGCATTTCTACACTTTTACCATAGACCAATTCATATGGTGAGGCCTTCAAGATTTATTTGGGTGTGATCCAGTCAACCCATAAGGTCATCTTAATATGCTCATGCCACGACCTCTTATGTTCATCCCCCATTATTTTTATGAGTCTAATTAGATTCTTGTTGGTTGACTCTGCCAAACTATTACCCTATGGGTAGTAGTTGGAATATTTCTTTAGATAGATTTCATGTATCATTGTGAAGTTGAACACCTTGGCACCAAGAAAATCCTTAGCATTATTTGATATGATTGTGTGGGGGTTCAAAGTGTGTAGTGATATCTCAAATGAGTTCTAGGATCATATTCTTTGTGGCTTCCTTCAAAGTGGAACTACCTCCGTCCATCAGGTGAAGTAATCAGTGGCTTGAGAATCCATCTGTGACCCACACTTGAAATTGGATTAACCATTCCAATGAAATCTAGACCCCATTATGTGAATGGCTCTTCAACTAGAATAGGGTTAAGAGGTAACATGACATTCCTCTAGAAGCCCATGTAGAATTGGTAAATTTTGCACTTGCTCACCATCGCATAACTATCCGTAAACAAGCTTGGGCTAGAAGTATCCCGCCTATAGGAGTTTTATGGTAGTGGTTTTGGTGAGAAGTAATCTATTGATATTCCATGATGTAACTCACATAATACCTTTTTAGCCTCATTTTCTAAGCATATGAGAAGGATCCCATTAAAGTTCCTTTTAAAAAGGAAATTATCAATTATGATAAATTCAAATCCCTTTTTTAGTAATATCTTCTCTTTTTAAGAGGAAGGTGACTTGGATACTCACCTATCTACATGAAATTCATCCTATTCGATACCCACTTTTTGATTCATTTTATTGGATATGAAGTACCATCTTAGATTCTTCATTTGTTGGGGTCATTGGATCTTGTGCGAGATATTGACACAAACCTCTTCCTCTTACTAGATTTGTGGGATTTATTTCAATATCATACTCTAATATTTTAGTGATCCATTAGCCATTTCTTTTTTATCTCACCCTCTGTGATGTATTCTTTGACACTGGAGTGTGCCACCATGACCGTGATCTTATTATTGGTAATGAGGTGCCTGAATTTATTCATACGCCTTTGACCATGGCATAAGCTTGTTTCTCCACAAAGTTGTATATTTCTCATAATCATGGAGATTTTTTGAAAAGAAAGTGACTGGATGTTCCTCTCCTTGTGACTCTCCTTCTATGTTAGCATGTATGTTATACTATGCTCACTCCCACATATGTAAATAATTAAATATTTGGAGAGGTTTGGGTTCCATAACTTGAAGTAGATGCAATTGCTTTTTGATCTCTTCAAAGGCTTTCCAACCTTCAATGGTCCATTTGAAGTTTAGATTCTTTTTAGCATTAGTGTGATCGGGTGGATCATCCAAAGCAAAATATGAAATGAATTTGTTGATGAATTTAATCTTTCGTAGGAAATATTATACTACCTTCTTGTTGACAGGTAGAGACAATTCTAAAATGGTCTCAAATATTTTTGTATCAATTGAGATCCCATATTTTGAGACAATGTGTCCCAGGAGTTTTCCTTGTGGTACTCCAAAAACACACTTCTTGATTCAGAGAGATTCCAAATTCCTGACACTTCTTGAATACAGCTTCTAGGGCATCAAAATGATCCTCCACTATTTTGGTAAACACTGTGAGGTCATCCAAGTATATCAGGATTACCTTGTTAATCAACTCTCTAAATGCGCATCCATGGATCTTTGAAAATTTGACCCAACATTGGTGAGCCCGAATGACATCTTTGCATATGCAAAGGTTCCCCACTTTGTTGTAAAAGTGGTTTTATGTTGGTCTTCCTCCACGAGCCATATTTGATTGTAACCCAAAAAACCATCAAGTAGAGAGAATATTTCTAAACCTACTATTGTTTGTAGTATCTGTTCCATGGAAGGTAAGGGGTAGTGATCCTTAAGGGACACTTTATTTAGATCTCTAAAATCCACACAGAGTTTGATTTCACCATTTTTCTTCCTTACCGGCACCAAATTGGACACCCATGTGGAATTCTTGATTGGAAAGATTATTTTAGCTTCTAGGAGCTTCTTGAGCTCTTCGGCCATGAGAGATTCTATCTTTGGATTCACATGTCTCTACTTTTGATGCACAAGTTTTTTCCCTTCTTCTAAATCAATAGTATGTTGGATGATATCCTTATTATAACCATGTAGGTCATCATAAGTCCAAGCTACTACCTTATCATACTTATGGCATAGAGCCACAAGTCTTTCTCTCTCTTTCGAGTGACTAATTTCCCTACCTTTAACTTCTTCCCATGGGATACTTCTAGCTCAACATAGTCTTCCTTAATTGTCATGAAATTATTCCTATTTATATTAGCATCATCAGAGTTGAAAATATTTTCCAACATTATCAATCCTTTTGGAAGATTTTTTGTTTTGAGATGGATGACTTGATCTCCATATGCTTCTTCAATTTTGGGTTAGATTTGGTCTGTAAACTCTTCAGATTGTTGTAAGAAGAGAAATACATTTTGATTTCTTTTGAATACTTTATAATGATCCACATTATCAGGTATAGATGGGAAAATGATCAATTTCACCACATCTTTGTTTTTCATTAGATCCCGAGTTGGGTCGAATTGGGATCTAATCTGGGCCATTCTATTTGCTTCTATGTTTTGGTCTCGAGGGATAACCTTAATGTTAAAGGCCTCAAATTCCTCAATAAGATCCCATACCCTATGATGATAGGACCTCATCCTTGGATTTTTTTTTTACAATACTTCTAACTTGTGTCACTACTAACTCAGAGTCCCCAAAGACTCTCAATTGTTATATGCCCTCTCGTATGCGTGAAAATGTCAAACTATGCACTAAAGCTTCATATTTTTCTTCATTTATGGTGCAAGTGAAGTGGAAACACAATGTGTGGAATATTTTCCTTCCACTTGGTGAAGATAAGCATATTATGGCTCCAAAGTTGTTTACTTCTTCGGCCCCATTGAAATGTAAAGTCCAAATTTGGGAATCCTTCGTGAGATTATTTTCATTTTTACTATCTTCCCTCATAATCTTTGGAATGTTAGGATTCTCATCAAAGATCACATAAGTACCTAACCTAGTGGAGTCAAAATTTCTAAAGGGGTCTCGGGTGACAAGTCAACCAAATAGTTTCTACTTTGATGGTTGCCTTCATCTATATATGACTCTTCTTCTCGGGTGATCATGGTATGTGAGGCTTCAAAACCTGAGGACACTTAACACTTTGATGGTCACCTTCATCTATATATGACTCTTCTTATTAGGTGATTATGGCATGCAAGGCCTCAAAACTTGAGGCCACTTGATCTATAATATGTTCCTCGATGAGGGGTTCTGATAGCACCTTCATTTTTGATCCATACTTAGTCCGTAGAATCAGATGAGACCAATCAAGGGACATGTAGCCTCCAATTTTAGCCATGAAATCACGGGATATACATAGTCTGAAGACTAACAGAACATCAATTACCACTATATCCTATGGAACAGTTATGTTTGGGAAGGAATAGAGCTGTAATGGGAGACCTCTAATAACACCAATGGTTTGAACTGATTTCCCATCTAGCTGCATGAATCCTCTCTTTAGGGGCTCATATTTAACTCCCAAGGAATTTGTAATTTATTTGGGCATGACCGTAGTGCTTGTGCCAAAGTCTATCATGGAGTTATGTAGTAATTTTTTTACCAATTATAAGAGTCATGAAGAAGGGTTGGGGTCTTGGTTTATTTACCCTTCTTTTTGGTTCATCAACACTAACTTTGTTTGAGCCTGATTTATTTTGAGTTTCTCTTTCCCCTTTCTAGTTGCATTTGGGCCACTACTAGATTTCAATGCCTCTTGAAGCAATTCCTTTTGTTTAGAATGCCTAAGATATCCCACAAGGATACATTGGTTGGCACCCTTTTAAGTTATTTGATTACATTCATGGGCCTAAGTGGTTGCACTTTGGGGACTTGTTGGTATTTCAACCTCTCAACCACTCAATGGAAGGTAACTTGATTTTGAGTGCCTATTGGGGTTTCTTGTCTAGATGTAGGTAGAGGGACGGTGAATTTTGGGGTTCTTTCCTTGCTCATTCACTGTTGTAGAGTAGGTATCACACTTCCATCATCTACCTCTTGGAGTGAGTGTTGTAGTTTGACTATATCCAATTCTTATAAATGATACTTCATTTTTGAATACAAATTCTTCCCTTTTGATCTAAGAGAAAAATGCATGTTTGGTCACAATCTATGCCTCTTGTTTTAGGGACATCCCTTACATTTGTATGATAAAGGCCACATTTTGAATTCATGTAGTCGGTAAGTTCCAAAAGAATTGGCCTCATGACCCTTCTCTCACTCTTTTTTCTGTTGCTTTTTGTTGTAGATTCCCATGGGGAATCTTTTGGCATATGAGGGGTATTACAAGGAAACACCAAGCATTGGGATCTTCCACCAAATTATTCTGTCCTAGAATCATCTCTCTCCCACTATTGGGTGGGAGGGTTTGGAGTGGTGTCGGTACTGATACAATTTGGTTAGAAAGTTGTGATAGCAATGGTCTCGAGGAATTTTTATATTTCAAAGAATAAGTGGGTTTACCCCTTGATAGCTTTGATAATTCTACTTAGGGTAGGCATGTTAAATATTCTTAAGATTAACTATCTCGTTAGAGAAGTTCCTACGATATTTTTTACTTCCTCCATCTTTGAAGAAGAAGATGATGATGTTGCGGCAGGGGTGGTGACTCCTTGAGAGGATGGGTAGCTATATATGGACATAGAGTTTGGGTAGAAATTGAGGTCTGCACTTGAGGAAGGGGAGTCATCTTGGGATACACTAGTAGAGTGATCTTCAAGGAATTTTCCCATCATCTATTAATGTTTTCTCATCTAGGACTGCAATATCGTATACTTGTGGCATTTGAGTATCCTCCTAACAACTGAATCATGATGGAGATATTTGATTTTAGAGACTTTAGATAAAATAAAATAGCCATACTTGTAGGTGGTCTAGCTAGAACTAGAATCCTTTTCCATGTCTTGTGGAATCTGGTATTGAAATTAGTCATGGGATCTTGTGGAGCTTTCTTGATATTGATAAGTTGTTGTAGAAGTGAAGATCTATCTCCCTTTTCACTAAATCTTGTGAAAAATACATTTCCCAATTGATCCTAGGTATTGATAGAGTTAGGAGTCAAGGATCTCTACCATTCGAGAGATTTTACTTTAAAGGATGTAACTAGTAACCTTAAGGTAACATATTTCTCTGTGATGTAGTGTACCTTGCATATCTCTTGATATCTCTGTTATGTTAGGAGATGTTCCTATGGGGTCATGTTGCCAAATGCATTGGAAAGATGAGACTTCCTTGATTCCATGAGATGAATTATCTCTAAAGGAGGAGGTTGAACATTACGATATATAGAATAGTGGATTAAAAGCAAGTGGAGGTGTTGAAGGTTCTATTTGGAGATCAATAATCTTTGAATCTATCTACCTTTATTGACCTATATTAAGGCCTAGTGAAAATTTGATATGTTTAATGGAGTCCCATGTGCCTTAGAGCCTCAAAGGACACTATTCACTTACCAAACCTAGAAATATTTGAAGTTTAAGCTTTCACTGCTTGTCCCACTAGGCATGCCAGGAAAATTGTTGATGATTATATTTGATGAATCACAGTTTGGATATGTGGGATTATAAGATAACCTCTAGATTTTATTTATCTATTCTTAGATTTGAGTTGAGATAAGGGTTAGAGAGAAAATAAAATAGTATGTAAATCCTATCTAAGGTGATTATTATAGAGACATTCGAAATAAATATGAATAGTTTATGATTAGTATTTAAAAGATGTTTCAAACCATAGATGTTAGATAAAACATAATCATATGTAAATTATATTTATGTAAAGATCTACAATAGATATTTAAAAATTATCTAGAAATTGCTTGAGGATACAAATAGAATATTAAAAGCTTGAGACACTTTTTTATATATTATGTGGCCCACCTTGATATTCTAGTTGACATCGAGAATTGGTCACATTTTATTGATGTTAATTTTAGACATTATTATGTTTTGATTATATGATGGTTAGATGTTTGGATTAATATTGATGAATAGCATTTTTATTATTATAGTATGAAATATACTAGTTGGATGATGATATAGTTACAAATCTATGTGATCATTGATTATTATGGTTAGCTCTAGTATAGAAATCGATGATATCACCACTACACCTATTGGATCATGGTCACCGATGTGATATCACCACTACACCATCATGGACGGTTGATAAAGTGACAAAAGTACTCACTTTTCTCTCGGTAAATACCACATATAAAGCTAGTGTAGTGGCATGTGTCTAATTGGATGAGATCATTAGGTTACACGAGATCTCGCAAAAGATAATTTGTGATTGTGATACTTTATACACTTCCCATTTCGGACTACCGTGCGGTATGTTCTTGGGGCGAAGATTAACTTCATCATAGCTTATCACCCAGAGACAGAGATGGACAAGCTAAGAGGGTGAATTAGATATTGGAGGATATGCTCAGGATGTATGTGATGGATCAATAGTCTAAGTGGGAGGAGTATCTGTACCTTGTGGAGTTTTCCTACAATAATAGTTTCAGAGTTCTATAGGCATGGCTCCTTTTCAGGCCTTGTATGGTAGGGAGTGCAGGACACCCCTTAGCTGGGATAGATTGGAGGATAGAGTATCCTTAGGACCAGCTCTTTTGCAGGACATGGAGCAGCAGGTATTGTTGATCAAGTAGAGATTGTAGGAGGCACAGGATAGGTAGAAGAATTACATTGATCAGCATAGAACCGAGTATAATTTTGATGTGGGCATGAAGGTTTTCATTTGTGTTAGGCCACATAAGAGCCCGATCCATTATGGAAAAGGTTCTAAGTTAGCTCCTCGGTTCATTGGACCTTTTGAGATCTTGGAGTGTATCAGCCCGTTGGCCTACCGTCTAGCATTGCCACCTAGCTTGTCTTGCATACATGATGTGTTTCATGTTTCTGTTCTTAGGAGATATATCACAGATCCTTCTCATGTGCTTTGGATTGGACATCACAGGACCACCATGGAAATTTATGTCTCTTATGTACCTAAGGTGGGGGAAATAAGACATGGAAAAATGTGCCCATCCCCATGGGAGTCATTTTGACGCCCACATGTCTCGATTTTCAGCCCCTAGGTGCATTTTTGGAGCATCCATTCCCTGTCGTTGGATCGGGCACCACGTGTCACCTCCAGGACCACCGTGGAAACTAGATGTCCCTTATGTACCTGAGGTGGGGGACATCAGACATGGAAAAATGTGCCCAGACCCCATAGGGAGTCATTTGGACACCCATGTGACCAATTTCCAGCACCAAGTGCTTTAAAGCAGCTTTTTCCACCTTCATTCCCTCGTCGGATCGCCGCCACATGTCGTCCTCTTGACCACCATGGAATTTGATGTCCCTCATGTCCCTAAGGTCAAGGAAATCAAGTAATGAAAAATTCACCCAAGCTTCTCCTTCCATGATTTCAAAAAATCTAACGGTATTCGGTCTTGCTTTGCTTCACACACTGTGCATAGACAATCTTCATCCTTCCTCTGCAACATTCTACCATCATTACACCATTGAAAATGCTCAAACCTACTCAACCCAAGAACTGAAACACATTCCCCATAGCTATGTGTAGGTCTCAAAAGGATTTTTCATCGAAATGAGAAGGAGAAACGAAGAACAAGAAGAAGAAAACAGTGAAAATCTCCATAGCCTAAAAATGAAGATCTAAAGAAATATTGCAAGCCGGTGCATGAAACAACAAACCTTTTGCTGATGTTCATTCCTATTTCCAAGACCATCAGAAATACACCTTCAAACTCCCCCTCGTGTTATAGAGGAGCCACAATGAATAAATCTCATTCCCGGCTCAACGAAGAAAGAAGTGAAATTTCCCGTCAAACCAGTTCCGAATTGAAGCATCAGAAGAAAAAAACCACATCAAAAATATAAATTTCTTTGCAAATGGAGGAGAAAAATAGACCTGTAATTTTGAGGTCCATTAATGGTTGTTGTACCCAAAAGCACTGCCAGGTTCAAAAATTAAAACTTTAAAATCTCTGGATTATTAAGCGGGTGGGCCCAAAATTTCAAAGGGATGATATTGGGAAAAAACCCATATCAAAAACTTTGTTCCACGTCAATCCGACTCCCAGAGGCAAAATTTCTAAAAATAGTAGGTCTACTACATAGGAACTACTATTTCGGAAAGTCATTAATAGAAGAACCTGCGAAGGAGATGAAGATATTAGAGGTGCACTATAGCTGAGAATTCACCAGAATGGAAATTTTTGGCACTTACTAAAAATAGTAAGTGGGCCCTCGAGCACCTACTAAAAATAGAAATTTGATCCAAAGAAGTGAGGAACACAGGGAGAAAGGGGAATCAAGGTCACAACACTCAGCTAAGGATCGAGGGAGTTACTTTTTTCACACTTACTAAAAATAGTAAGTTACACTCAAAGAGAAGTTTTGGCACAATGGGATGTACAAGGCTAATCATTCAGGGGGACATCATTGTTCGGGAGCATCCTAGCCATTTTTCATAGGGAATTCAAGATCCACCTTAGTTCATTCAACTAGGTGAGTGTTCGGGAGCTAATTTGGAGGAGTTTCATAGTGTGCAAGGAGTTTGAAGATTCAGAGTTTCACTGCATTTGGAGCTTTCCATCAACGAGGATCAACAAACTTCATCGGGTGACATCTACTCTTTTTCTTCTTCTCTCTCTCTCTCTTCTCTCTCCTCTTCCCCCAAATTTCTCTTATTATTCTTCTCTCTCTCTCTCTTGATAGTTGGTGATCGGTGAATTCTATTTGGTCTTATTGTTATTTGTAGAGTTGTTTCTTCCGATAAATGCATGTGTTGAAGTTTCTAGCTAGTGTGTGTGTAGGAATATGATTTTCTACCTACAACATTAGTTCTCCTACCTCTTTTCTCACTCCCCTTTCCCACGCTACGATGAAGACTTCTCTAGCAAGATATTGCTAGTTTTTCCGCAGGTCGTGGAGTGCCCCTGTTGGATCCCCTGGTCGAAACACCATCATAGAAATCCACATTTTCTCATACATGCACATATGGAAGCTATACCAGTTAAGTAGAGGGAATTAGATTCCTAGAGCATTGGAAATAAATCCACAAGTTTGTCCACCCGACAAATTTTCTTGCCAACAAAATGACATGAAACATGCATTCAACAAAGCATGTTCCAATGCTTGGAAGTTCTGAAAACCCGACACGATGGAATTAGGAAATTGGGTTTTGGGTTTTGGGAATATGAGACATGTTGCATGCAAGGAACATGTTTTCATATAATGTAAACTCGACAACCTAAAAATCTCTTTCAAAGGGAACTTTAAGATATTTTTCCAAAATTTTCCTATGGTTATCTCAATTTTAGGTCGAATCATTAAAATGAGATGTGATTGGCTCCATTTGGGAATTTCTTTGAGACATCAAAGGAAGAGAACTCATGCATCAAAAATATTTATCCATTAGGCTACAAATTCAGGAGAATAAAAACTAAAAACAAACAAAGAAAGAAAGAAATAAAGTAAACACACAATCAGAAAATAAATTATAATACAGTGCAAGAGAGCATCTTGCATTACTAATGGAACAACTTCAGATGTTGGCCACTGAAAGGTAGAGGGAGAAAATATCCATCAAGATATGATAGACAAGCTATTTTCACCGTTCAGCTGATGGATTTTGAAAGGACCTTTCCATAAAGAATTGAACTTTCCATGCATCCCTTTTTGTTCCCTTCTCTTATCCCAGAGAAGTACTAGATCTCCAATCTAGAAATCATGTTGCTTTGATTTTTTGTCAAATATATTTTTGAATTTTCTCTGATGATCTGTAATGTGATCCACCACCTTGCTCCATTCTTCTTCTAGCCTAGCTAGGTACATTATCCTTTTCTCAATGGAACTTTGAAAAGTTTCATCCTCAATTGCTTTAGCCAACCATAAGGCTGGAAATTCTACAGAGATAGGAATCTCAAAGCATCAATTCCATACAACACCTAGAATGGGGACATTCCAATAGCTCTCTTAGGAGTAATCTGATCTTCCCATAATGCATCATACAATGCTTTGTGCCATGTCCTCTGATTCTCATCAACCAACTTTCTAATTATGGTCACTATGTTCTTGTTGCTTGATTCAAGCCTGACCATTGCCTTTGGGATAATAATTAGATGAATGATCCCACATGATCCAAAATCCATATAAAAATTCTATCAAATCATGTGATGATAAATTGGAAGCATTGTCAGCAATGATCTTGTGAGGCACACCGAATCTAACAATTATATTCTCCTTGAGAAAGTTGCACACAACTTCGGAGGTTGCCTACTTGATTGGCGTAGCTTCCACCCACTTGGTGAAATAGTCTATGGCGGTGAGCACATAATTATGACCAGCACTAGAGGTAGGATTTAGTACTCTAATGAAATCAATTCCCCATTGGCAAAAAGGTTCTTCAATTATCACAGGCTTTAAGGGAAGAACTGCCAGCTTAGGATGGCCAATAAATTTTGACAAGCTTCACACTTAACCACCCATTCAGCTGAATCTTGAAAGAGAGTAGGCTAATAGTACCTGGCCCATAAGATCTTGTAAGCCATCATAGAGGAAGAGAAATTTCCTCTACATGCTAGATTGTGGAAGGATTCTAGCAACCTTATCTGTTGAGACTTATCGACACAACGCAAGAATACACCATCAATACCCTTCTTGTATATACCATTATCCCATAGAATGTATCTTGCGGACCTTAATTTAACTTTCCTCTTCTCTTTTTGGCTTAAATTTGGGGGAAATTTACTGTAAGTTAAAAATAAAGTGATATATACATACCATTCATCGGTTGTGCTTACAAAAAGCACCATGGGCAATTCTGAAGAAGTACCTTCAGTTTCTTCGCATTTTGTCTCAGAATTGTTTTCTGCGATCAATTGGCACAGGCCTCTTCCTTATACCAACTTGGTAGGTCTGATGTCCAAGTCATATTCTTGTAATTTGGCTATCCATTTACCACATTGACTACCCAACTCTTGTTGAGTCAAAATGGACTTAACTGCAGTATCAGGAACAAGAACGAGAGTGTGAGAACTCAACACATAATACCTAAAATGCTTCACTACTCTCACCACTACATAAGCATGCTTTTCAATTTGTGACATATTCAATTCATGTTAGTGTTGTACTACTCCTAGTGTAACAAAAATGATTATCTAGTCCTAGGCTAACATTTTCATGGGGTTTTAGGGAAAGAGATTTACAGAAATGAAACTATACTAGGGATGGTGATGCACCGAATAAAGGGTGTCTTCAGATTCAGGAAGGGTTAATTTGAAGAGGGTGTGTGCACCACAGGTCAACTTCACCTACTGCAACTTAGAGAGGGTACATGATACCACAGACTAAGAGACACGCGTTCCCTTTGTTAAACTTTATCAGACCGAGAAATATACCAGTTTCCCAATGAAGAAGGATGAACTCAAGAAGGGTGAACAGACACCACAACTCAACTGCATGCAATACTCCACCACTCGATAAGCACAGAACTCCAAGAACCTGCAATAGAAACTTAAACTTGCACAGTGTACCTGCAAGTACGAGAAAGGCACAAAGAAGCATAAAAGGATGAAAGGACCGAGATTAGTCACAAAACACACACTTTTATTGCTTCAATAACATGCACAATGCATCATACATTCAGAAGAGGCAATAGTTGCCATTACAGTCTTGAAGAGGAGGCTTGAAAGTTCTCTCAACACACAAGAACAACTTGCAGAAGAGAGAGGACTCTTGAAAAGTATACACTCGCCTGAGATATCTAATTGTCCAACTTGTCTGAACTGTTGGAACCCTTTGAAATGAGCTTCCAACTTACATTTATAGAAGAATATGTGAGAAAGAAGAGGAAATGGTCATAATTACATTCCTAAAATGAAGGCCCATGATGTATTTATTATAGTTAGTTGAACCACCTGAGAAGGTTCCATCATGGGTCATTAATTGCCTGATGACCTAGTCTTCTCAATTAATTAAAAGAATATTTAAATAAAATATTTAAATAATAATAATAAATATTATTATTAAAATATTTAAATAAAAATATTAATTTAATTAACATAATGTTGGGACCCCCCGTTGACCCGTTTGACTTGAAGAGGAGGGGGGTCCATGTGGATAGAGTCTGCACAATCTCAACTCGGTGAGCTTCGAATCCTCTAACTCGGTGTTGCACTCGATTTTTGACCCCGCACTAACTCTTTCCTCATCTTGGCAATCGGGCTCTTTTGCATTGAGTCCTTCGAATGGTGAGCTATCAAACTTGATTCTTATCGTTTTGCTAAAATGTATGTAGATCCTGTGAACCTGGCTTGACGCAAATTAAGACTCGCCTCACGAATGCCACTGCTACGGTCTTGCTTCAAACTCCAAATCGAGCCATTCTGAATTACCAAGCCACCTATATGCATTGTGAACATGAAGCTTTAAGCCCGAAATTGAAAGCCTCTACAAATACATTAAACTTCAACACCCGCGAGCTTATTCTTTATCTCGACTTGGTACCAATGTTTCCACAATATGAAAAGTTTGACTCTAAATCATACTTAGTGGATTTGATCCATAATACATTGGTTGTACCCACAGAGGTTAAACAATTCAATGAATTTAAATTATTTCACTCCTGCATGTTGCGCCATTTAGAAATGATTTTCGAGCTATGAAAATTGTTAGGGATCACGTTACGTGGCCCTGTCAACACTGAATCGATTGATTTCTCTGTGATAGCTCTAGTCTTGACAGATAGAGTTATTTCTTCTTGTTTTGGACCACATATTCACATGCATTCCACGTTCAAACTCCATGAAACAACACCACGAGCTCTTCAACTGATTCGACCTGGCTTTGTTTTGCATATCAACCCGAGCACCCGGTTGGCTCAAACTCACTTGAATGTCGTGCTTAACCCAACATTTCTAAAAAGAATGGTTTTACCACAATGTTCACGGTTCTTCCTTATCATATAACACTTGCAGTAAGAATGTTTTAGCTTGGCCATAATAAGCACAATTGTACCTTCCAAACGATGAGAAAATGCCATTATCAACAAAGACCTAATGCTGCCATGATGATGACCCAGGCTTATGCCCGTAACATGTCGATAGACACCCTTAAGACTGATTTTTGGACAAAGAGCCCTTCGGTATTTTGGTAGTGCACTGCAATCTAGGCTCCAATCAATTATGCCACTATTGGGATCTTAGTATGGAATGGGTAATGTGAGCTAAACAATATACTCATTTTTCGTAAACTAAAAAGATCCTTCATGTTACAATTTGCAACACAAAAAGCCCTTCAAAAAATACATTGAACAACTGGGGCAGCCAAGAGGACCTTGGAAAAATGTACAGGTAACAACCATATGAATTCTTCCTTAGTCGTGGATCAAAGCTAATAGAAATAAAGCTAGATAAAATTAGCTTGAAACTACAGTATAATCGTCCATTGTTAAAACAAGCTTCTCTGAACCTGGTAAAAGAATACTTTTATTGTCTGATTGGACGTACATAATGGAAGGGTATAAATATTGCGTACTGCCCTCGGAGTTTCTCAAAGAGACCATTTACGAGTAACAAGGATGCAGCATGCAAAACGGCCGACCAGGTATTTCAGAGTTGACCTTCACATTCAATTCGTTTCTAGGAGAAGAAATGCTGAGCAATATGAATCGTTTCATTCTGCACCATTTTAAACCTTCATCTCCTGGTTCGGGAAAATTTTATGAAGCCTTGAATGGCGTGACTCCAATCCATCGTACACGGCAGTGAATATTTGTTTCCTGCAGTTGTTGCTCGGAAGCGCTCAAAGAGCTTCTATGTCATAAAACACACCTGCATCGAATGCTGTGCGTAGAACTCAAGTATGTCCATCGCAAAGGCGAATGAATGGGAGTATGCTAGGGTGAAGATGTAGAGCCTCTTCACCCATCATTATTGCTTGTGAAACAATGATGAACGCCTCGGGAGGAAAACCGTGTCCTTGGAAGCGCTCAAAAAAGAAGGCTCTGTATGTATTGACACCCCACCACGCTCCTGTGTGTGGGAGTTTACTGTCTCGACCACCGAGAATGCATGCGTGGTAAGCGAATGAATGTGTAGAGCCTCCTTCGCCCATCTCTGTGTCATACTCGACTTTGGCCAGGCTAGACAACCACGTCCAATCCGATTAAACACTTCAACTGCCTCATTCCCACGTTCTCCGACTTACCTTCCGTGTGACTCGCCCAAAGACTCGGACCACTCCAAGCTGCGCGGGGTTTTGTTTACATGGCCCATGCGGAAGTCTCATGATGGATTGCCATCGTCAAATCTCCATGCTTGGCAGTTCAACCGGATTTCTCCCCACGCGGAGTGAACAACATGGTTTTCCATCTTAAAATTTCCACTTGGCGGTGCTGCTCCAAATCTCCCCCGCGTGGAATTTCGGTCATGGTTTGCCAAACCAATATCTCCACGCCTGGCATAATAGCTCCAAATCTCCCCGTAATGGCTCGGCCACAATCAATCCACGGGCCCCGGCCTTAGCTTTGCCACGCAACCTTGGCAAGATAGTGAAATTTTTCCCATTCGTGGGATTTTCATGACCCATTCGAGCTTCAAGCTTTCGCAAACATGGATATTGGGCAGATAGAGTCCATCTAAGTGATCCTCGAAATCATGGCTATAAAAATATCATTTTTATCTGTCAAATCGGGCCGAGTTCAGCCATATCCTATTTTCTCATGTCATGTATCATATCTACAACATGTCTCTAAGAACCGCTATGCCGTAAGTGATTTCACTCAAGATATCAGTAAACTCGACCATCAATTCCTTTGGGTCTAACTAGGATCAATATTTTAACTGAACTTCAGAGCCTCTGAGCTATAAGCTTGATCTCTCAAAGTGAGCTCAAACATTTCAGCTGAGCTATTTCCTTTCTCCCAAAAACATGCTCGACTTTCTGAGTGACTCGTTGAAGATGCTCATATAATTGCAAAGCAAATTATGCTCCATGAATATTCTGATATGAAACAGTTCCACCTCTATGAGATCCGTTTCCATGAGTTGCATCGTAAAATAAATTTAATCAAGTCTCCAGTAACACCTTACGTCACTTAATCGATTTTATAAAAATATCTTGAAGGAAAATCCGAATTTGAGGATGCATTCGATGCTTTAAACAGAGATAAAAACATAGTTGGGTGACTCGCTTTTGGAAGTGCTAAAAAAGGCTTCTGCTATACCGCAACATGTCAACTGCCTGTGCACCAAATGCTCGGCCGAGGAAGGTCTGAACAACGCCAGCGAAAATATATATACTGTATTCACTAATACCCTGGCCCGCATTCTTGCTGTCTCTGTGAGCTTACCATTGAAAAATTATCTCGAGTAGGCCTCCCAGTTTTGCATTAATCAATGAGCCCTGGAATTGTATCCTAGAAACCATCTTTAATGCATCCACACGAAACGAGTTGCCTTGAATTATCCATCATGCTCGATGAGTCCCATTGATAGGGCTCCATCACGTATCTCTATTTACGCAACGATCTCCATTCATTTTATGGCACTCTTGATGCCTTGGCTTGCGTTTGAATCACCCTAGCTCTGCAGAATGTGTCCTAAAAGAAGCTCACCACATGATCTCCAAAATGAATGAGTCACGAAGATGAGTCGAACTCCTTATCTCTGCCTTCGCTTCCGCCTGTGGCTTGAACCTTTCCAATTCATTGAGACTTTATTGATAGCTCAAACTTTGACTCTCCCTGACTTGGCCTTCACTTCGCATGCATCGATCTCTACCGAGATCCTTATAGAGTTCCCTTCATTCGTCAATTTTCAACGAGCTATATTTTGCATTAACAAGACCTTGTTGAGCTCTTACAACTGAGAGTCTCCACTGAGATGATTTTTGAGATGATTATCAATTTGACACCGGGTTCTTTATCAACTCGACCCTGAACTCTCCACTGAGTTGAGATCAACTGGGTGCCTTTCGATGCTAGGTGATCTCTTCATATGCAATTTAGGAATTATTTTTAATTATTGCATCTTGATAATAACCGAAGGTGGGTTCCTGGGACTATTATTTCATTTTGAACATGACAGGACCCCCTTGTCCAATCTTGCCAGGTGTGCAAAATTGGATAACATTTTTGGTGACCTCTCGGGGATGATTGCCTGCTAAGCATGATTCCAGTAGCCTTAAGTCATCCATTGGGCATGGAGTCTATGTTGGAATCCTGAAAGTAGTATGATTTTCTTTGACACATCCCGAAATCTCCTTGAGCATTGCCGATATCCTGGGCCTCCCTGGAATGCTAAGCATGAAGTATACTGAATCTATTGAATGCTTGACATCCATGGAACACTGCAAAATTTTGAATGAAGTAGATTTTGAACTCTTATGGAAACCTTGAACCTTTCTTCTCCTTGACACCTTCCAATGATGAAACAATGTGCAGAACAACACAAAACACAACAACAAGGAAAGCAAAAACAACAACACACAACAATGTGCATAAGCACTTGGAGGAAAACACCTAATTTAACTGTACAGGGGTGGAACGCTTCTCAAAAACAAGCTTTGAGATGTATCCCATTCACATGAATGGGAAGTTCTTCTCCATTGAGCCTAGATAGATGAAATGAATTTGCCTCTTTGCAACTTGTGATGATGTATGGCCCACTCCAAAGAGCATCAAACTTGGCATGCTTTCCTGGTTTGGCCCTGTCTTCATCCCATTTGAGAACTAAATCTCCCTCTTGAAAATGCCTGTTAGACGCCTTCTTGTCAAAAGATTTCTTAACTTGAGCTTGATGCTGCTCCAAAGTTTTCATAGCCTTGTCTCGTACTTCCTCTAACTCCATGAGTTCAGCAAACCTTACTGTCAGAGGATCACTCTCTATAACTTCAAGTTGATGAGCTAACTCCAAAGAAGGTAACTCCAATGAGAGTGGGAGTTTTGCCTCTCTTCCATATACAAGAACGAAAGGAGAATTTCCGATGGCCCTTTTAGGTGTGATCCGATCTGCCCATAAGGCAGTCTTAAGCTGTGTATGCCAAGTCCTCTTGTTAGTCTCCATTGTGCGCTTAATAATCCTTATGAGGTTTTTGTTGCTAGACTCAGCCAATCCGTTTCCTTGAGGATAGTAATTGGATGAATTTTTGAGGTATACCCCATTTTTAACAGCCCATTCACTCAATTTCATACCAAGAAAAGCTAGCGCATTGTCTGAAATGACTGTAAACGGAACACCGAACCTCGTCATTATACCTTCCAAAAAATCTAGAACTACCTTTTCATTGCTCTCTTTTAATGCTACCGCCTCTGTCCATCGAGTAAAATAGTCTGTTGCGGTAAGGACCCACTTATGTCCATCACTGGATGGAGGATTAATCATTCCGATGAAGTCCAACCCCCATTGAACAAAGGGTTGATCCACTTGAATTGGATGCAATGGAAGAGCTGCCAGCTTCTGCTTACCTGTGAAAAAGGCACATTCTTTACATTTCCTTACCCAAAGATGGGCATCCTTGAATAAATCTGGCCAATAGTAGCCAGCTCGCATGATCTTGGTAGCTGTTGTTCGTGTGGAATAATGTCCTCCAGATAGGCCATTATGAAATTCTTCTAGTATCTTACTGACCTGTTCTGGTCCTATGCACCGAAGGAGGACGCCGTTCAAATCTTTTCGAAAGAGAACGCTATCTACCAAAACATATGGGATAGATTGAAGACGGAAAGTTCACCTTTGGTTTTTATCCATGTTTTCGGGTATGCTCCTGAGAAGATGAAATTCTTCATTTTGGATAACCAATCAGCTTGATCAACATCCTCATCAGTATTTAGGAGTGTCACGTCCTCATTACTTTTTGATTCCATGTCTGTTGCAAGTTGCTGACATAAACCCTTACCTCTGACAAGTTTAGTGACTTTGATGTGCACGTCATACTCCATTACCTTTGTGATCCATCCAGCACGCTTTTCATTCATTTCTTTGTTCAAAAAAACTCCGACACTGGATGAGACACCATCAGATGAATCTTGTTGTTGGACAACATGTGCTTGAATTTCTTCAAAGCTCGAATAACCGCAAAGACTTGCTTTTCAATGAATGAGTATTTGAACTCGTAGTCTTTGAGGGATTGACTGAAGAAAGCGATTGGTTGCTCCATCAGGTTGTTGTTTTGTTGGGTGAGGATCCTTGAAATGCTCTCTTGACTTGCAAAAGCATAAAGGATAAAATCTTTGTCAAACCTGGGGTTCACAAGCGTGGGAGCTTGAGAAATGGCTGTTTTGATGGCTTCAAAGCTTTCTCGTCCTTCCTTTGTCCATGAGAATGGCATGTTTTTCTTTAGCATGGCTGTCAGTGGTTTAGCCAATGTCGCGAATTGAGGGATGAATCTCCGCACGAAATTTATGGTTCCCAGAAAACTCTGGAGGCCCTTCTTGTGACTTGGGAGAGATAAGGACATAATTGAATGAATCCTGGCTGGATCGATTGATAATCCTTCTGCTGAAACCACATGCCCCAACAATTTTCCCTCGTGCACTGTGAAAATACATTTCTTGGGGTTAAGTGAAACCCCAAATTCCCTACACCTTTGGAAAACTTTCCTTAGATGCGTGATGTGATCTTCTGCATGCTTAGAGTATACAGTTATATCATCAAGGTAAACTAAAATAATATCGTTGATTAGTCCCTTAAATGCCATGTCCATGGCTCTTTGGAAAGTAGCCCGGCATTGGACAATCCGAATGGCATTTTATTGTAGGCATACGTGCCCCACTTGGTAGTGAAAGCCGTTTTGAATTGGTCAGATTCTTGGACTAGGATTTGATTGTAACTTGAATATCCATCGAGCAAAGAAAATCTTTGAGCTCCTGCCACCGTTTGAAGGATCTGCTCCATCGATGGAAGAGGATAATGGTCTTTTAATGATGCACGATTCAAATCCTTGAAATCTACGCATAACCGGATCTCTCCGTTCTTCTTCCTCACGGGCACCAAATTGGCTACCCATGAGGAATGCTTGATGGGAAAAATTATACAGCCTCGATGAGCTTGGTTAGCTCTTTCTCATTAGTGGCTCAATTTTGGGATTAATTGGTCTCTTTTCGATTTAACCGGCTTAGCATTAGGATCCGGTTCGATGGTATGTTGTGCTAGACTCGGATCAAAACCACGCAGATCTTTATAGCTCCATGCAAAGATGTCATGATACTCTTGACAAAGTTTGATGAAAGTTTCTTTCTCTCGAAGTACACACTTTTCCGATCTTGAGAAATTTTTCATTTGATACTCAACTTCCTCAAAATATTCTTCTTCCACCACCATGTTAGGGCTTTGTCTTGTGGCTTGGTCATCTGAATTGAAAATGGATTCCAAAGTGACTAAACCTTTTGGTAACTTGTTGCTTTTCAATTGATAATTTTCTCACCATATGACTCCTGCAACTTATCTTGATTCTTTGTAGCAAACTCCGCCTCTTCTTGTAGGAAGAGGACAATTTGTTTGTCACTATCAAACACTTGCCAACTACTCACATTATCAGGGACTGCTGGTCGAACCACCATTTTAACAAATTTGCTGCCCTTCTTTCATGATATCAACTGGTATGTTGTATTGTGAACCAATTGTAGCAAGCCTATCTGCATCTTGATTTTGATTTCTAGGGATTGCATGGATTCCAAAAGCTTCAAAATCTTCAATCAGGTCCCAGACTCGATTCTTATATGATCTTAAAAGATCATTTTTGGATGCACTACGTGCCAAAACTTGATGAACAACTAACTCACTATCTCCAAAAATAGTCAGGGCCTTGATTCCCTTCCTTTGGGCTAGCTGAATTCCTTGCACAAGAGCCTCGTATTCAGCAACATTGTTAGTGCAATTGAACTGCAACCGAAAGATGAGAAGTACTTATCTCCCTCTAGAGAAATTAACATAACACCAGCACCGGATCCATTCTTACTTCTTGAGCCATCGAAGAACAATTGCCACAATCCTTTAGAATCACTTGGTGTTTTGACAAGTTGTGGTATGATCGTATCTTCTTCATGGATACAGTAAGTACCTAATCCTGTTTCTTCCAAGACCAGCAAACCAGCTTCTTCTTCTGCCAATACATCAGCGTAGGGATCGTATTGATGATCTCTACTTACTTCATCTAGCAAAGTATCAGGGACTTCTTCAACAAGGGTGGTTGGTTCATGATCGGCATCTTCCTCTTCGGGATCGCCGATGGTGTAATTTCCATTTATGGGACTAGCAGTGTAGGGTTCTACATGATTATGGCAGATTGGTTCTACCCTTATAGTTACTTTGGTTCCGTATCGAGTCCTGAGAATCATATGTGACCAATCGGCTGATAGGTAACCGCCCATCTTGGCAGTGAAATCCCGTGATAGGCAGATGGCAAAGAGAGGAGGGAGATCGATGACCGATATGTCTTGGGTGAATGACAAACTTGGGCATGCATGAATGGTAAGTTGAAGTCCTTTGATAACCCCAACAGTCTTAACAGTTGTGCCATCCAGCTGAACAACCCCTCTTGCAACTGGCGCATATTGTATGCCTAGTACATCTAATTTGTTTCGCATGCATGACAGAGCTACTGGCACTAGAATCGATCATGCAATTATGTATGTACTGTGGTCGCCAATGATCAGGGAAATGTAGAATGGCGGTGGTTTGTTTGCCGTAGGAATGATTTTCCCTTCCGGTTGACACAAATTTGTAGCATTTGTCACTCCATGGCTTGGTGATCCGCTGGTTGTACTAAAACTATTCAGAGCTTCTCGCAACAGGTTTCTTTGGGAAGGGATCGAGAGTGCGTCCCACATGGTAACGCTCAGATTGGTTTTCTTCATTTGTTCTACTATGCTGAAGGGAATTGCTCCAACTTTGATGACACTTTTTTGGGCATTGGGGTCCTCCTTTGGAAAATGTTTGTTGGGTACCGTGATGCCTGGAGAACCATCTTTCCTCGTGTGTGGCTAGCCGGTGTTTCTGGTGATTTCTTTCCCGCATTTTTATCAACTGCCATTTGAAACCCAGGTTGAGAAGTGGATGCTAGATCAGCTTCGAGAGGTTGAGGCTCCATTGCTCTCTTTTTGGAACGAGTGTTTGCTGCCACTGATGAAGAATCTATATTTAATCCGCAAAAATCTTCTTCTTGCCAGTTTAGCAAAGTGGATTCTTCAGTGCCTCGCGTTGATTGATCTCGCCGCTTGCGTAGATGAATTGTTTGTTAACTCTGAAGGGGCAGATACACTTTGAACCATAAGGGCCTGGCTAAGAACCCCATTGGGACAAAGATTTTGATTGTGAGGTTGAGAGCAAGGATAACACCATTCGTAGTCTTGAACTAGATTATTTTGAACAGGTACTATAGCTCTAGATGAGCTAGCTGCAAGAGGGTTCTGAAAGTTCAAGGGCCTTACATTTGCAACTTGACTTGTAGTTTGATTTCGAGGCTGATTGTTTCCTTGAAAAGGAGGACGGTTAGCCTGATACTGCTGATTTTGTGGCTGATACGGACGATTGTATTGAAATTGTTGCCTTTTGAGTGCAACGAGCTCATTTCCAAAATTTTGCAGTAGTGACTTGACTTCAAATAGGTCATTTGAAGAGGTAGAGGAAGATTGAGATGGTTGCTTGGAGTCTACTGGAATAGGAGCAATGATAGGCTGATGATTCGTAAGATCTGGAGAAAAGGGCATTGGTGGTCGTGGAGCTATCTTTCCAGCCTGAATCAAAGAATTCTCTGCACTTATGGCAACTTCGTAAGCATCAGGAAGTGTAGTCCCTCCCATGGACTGGATCATAACTGCTACATCGCTATTCAAGGCTCGCAAATAGTACAAGAATGCATTATGTGCAGAAGGCTTTACGAGCACCGGAATCCTATTCCAAGTCCTATGGAATCGGAAGTTGAAATCACTCATGTATTCTTGGGAAGCTCTCTTTATGGTAGTAAGTTGTTCCAAAAGTGATAGGTGATCACTTTTGTCTTCAAATTGTTTACATAGCTTTTCTCCCAACTCATCCCAAGTGGTTATAGTGCCAACACCTAACCCGCGAAACCATTGAAGCGCTTTTCCCTTGAAAGAGGTAGCAAGAAGTCTAACTGCAACGTTGTCTTTGGTGATATTATGTACTGCATGATGCTGGCTACATCAAAGATATGCTCCACTGGAGTAACGTGAGTTTCCCCCGTGTAGAAGGGTAAACTTTTGAGTGCCGCAATAGGTATCGGGTCACGTTGAGCCAACATGAGAGGACTGCTTGCATTGAAAGGGGGAAAAACTTGGTTCCTCGCCATAGCAACGAAAGGTTGATTGTTCCTGGGTGGAGGAAATCTTCCGTAAGGAGGAGTTGAATGACCCCTACTAGGTAAATCTGCAACTGGGGATGTGGAAATGCCTCTTCTTCTTCTCTTTGGAGGAGACAAGGAAAGTTCGATATGCTGATACTTTCCTTTCTTTGAAGAAGCTCTTGTCTGAATTCTTCGCATAAGTTACTGCACTGAGATTTGGAATCCAGAGATATAGAGTCGCCAGGTACTTTGACTTGTGTAAGTGAGAAGAGAAGTACCAACTCTGTCCCACCGGGCGTGCCAAAAACTGTTGTGTGTGGTCGCACGGTGGCTTAAGATTTCTTGTTTGATAATGAGACACCTCTGAAAGATGGAACTCTAACTTTTGTGATGTCCCACCGGGCGTGCCAAAAACTGTTGTGTGTGGTCGCACGGTGGCTTAAGATTTCCTGTTTGATAATGAGACACCTCTGAAAGATGGAACTCTAACTGTGAATGAATGAACTAAAACTGTGAGTGTGTCGCATGGGCTAAAACTATGTGTGTGTGGTCGCCACTGTGTGTGTGGGCTTAAGATTTGTGTTTGATAATGAGACACCCTCGAAAGATGGAACTCTAACTTAAGATTTTGAATGATGTCCCACCGGCATGCTAAAAATTGTCGCCAAATCACTGCACCCCGAATGGCCAGGATGTGAATAGGACGTTCGGTGTGATTGGGACACATGGGATCACCTCTCAAGCTGTGGGACTTGGGCTCGAGGTGAACCTCCGAGAGAAGGCCGGCTTCCTCTTCCTAAACTAAGTGTTGTACACTACTCCTAGTGTAACAAAAATGATTATCTAGTCCTACGCTAACATTTTCATGGGGTTTTAGGGAAAGAGATTTACGTAAATGAAACTATACTAGGGATGGTGATGCACCGAATAAAGGGTGTCTTCAGATTCAGGAAGGGTTAATTTGAAGAGGGTGTGCACCACAGTCAACTTCACCTACCGCAACTTAGAGAGGGTACAGATACCAGACTAAGAGACACGCGTTCCCTTTGTTAAACTTTATCGACCGAGAAATATACCAGTTTCCCAGTGAAGAAGGATGAACTCAAGAAGGGTGAACAGACACCACAACTCAACTGCATGCAATACTCCACCACTCGATAAGCACAGAACTCCAAGAACCTGCAATAGAAACTTAAACTTGCACAGTGTACCTGCAAGTACGAGAAAGGCACAAAGAAGCATAAAAGGATGAAAGGACCGAGATTAGTCACAAAACACACACTTTTATTGCTTCAATAACATGCACAATGCATCATACATTCAGAAGAGGCAATAGTTGCCATTACAGTCTTGAAGAGGAGGCTTGAAAGTTCTCTCAACACACAAGAACAACTTGCAGAAGAGAGAGGACTCTTGAAAAGTATACACTCGCCTGAGATATCTAACTGTCCAACTTGTCTGAACTGTTGGAACCCTTTGAAATGAGCTTCCAACTTACATTTATAGAAAATATGTGAGAAAGAAGAGGAAATGGTCATAATTACATTCCTAAAATGAAGGCCCATGATGTATTTATTACAGTTAGTTGAACCACCTGAGAAGGTTCCATCATGGGTCATTAATTGCCTGATGACCTAGTCTTCTCAATTAATTAAAAGAATATTTAAATAAAATATTTAAATAATAATAATAAATATTATTATTAAAATATTTAAATAAAAATATTAATTTAATTAACATAATGTTGGGACCCCCCGTTGACCCGTTTGACTTGAAGAGGAGGGGGGTCCATGTGGATAGAGTCTGCACAAATCTCAACTCGGTGAGCTTCGAATCCTCTAACTCGGTGTTGCAATCGATTTTGAACCCCACACTAACTCTTTCCTCGTCTTGGCAATCGAGCTCTTTTGCATTGAGTCCTTCAAATGGTGAGCTATCAAACTTGATTCTTATCATTTTGCTAAAATGTATGTAGATCCCTGTGAACCCGGCTCGACGCAAATTAAGACTCTCGCCTCTCACGAATGCCACTGCTACGGTCTTGCTTCAAACTCCAAATCGAGCCATTCTGAATTACCAAGCCACCTATATGCATTGTGAACATGAAGCTTTAAGCCCGAAATTGAAAGCCTCTACAAATACATTAAACTTCAACACCCGCGAGCTTATTCTTTATCTCGACTTGGTACCAATGTTTCCACAATATGAAAAGTTTGACTCTAAATCATACTTAGTGGATTTGATCCATAATACATTGGTTGTACCCACAGAGGTTAAACAATTCAATGAATTTAAATTATTTCACTCCTGCATGTTGCGCCATTTAGAAATGATTTTCGAGCTATGAAAATTGTTAGGGATCACGTTACGTGGCCCTGTCAACACTGAATCGATTGATTTCTCTGTGATAGCTCTAGTCTTGACAGATAGAGTTATTTCTTCTTGTTTTGGACCACATATTCACATGCATTCCACGTTCAAACTCCATGAAACAACACCACGAGCTCTTCAACTGATTCGACCTGGCTTTGTTTTGCATATCAACCCGAGCACCCGGTTGGCTCAAACTCACTTGAATGTCATGCTTAACCCAACATTTCTAAAAAGAATGGTTTTACCACAATGTTCACGGTTCTTCCTTATCATATAACACTTGCAGTAAGAATGTTTTAGCTTGGCCATAATAAGCACAATTGTACCTTCCAAACGATGAGAAAATGCCATTATCAACAAAGACCTAATGCTGCCATGATGATGACCCAGGCTTATGCCCGTAACATGTCGATAGACACCCTTAAGACTGATTTTTGGACCAAAGAGCCCTTCGGTATTTTGGCAGTGCACTCTGCAATCTCGGCTCCAATCAACAATTATGCCACTATTGGGATCTGTGAGCTAAACAATATACTCATTTTTCGGAAACTAAGAAGATCCTTCATGTTACAATTTGCAACACGTAAAATAAGCCCAAAAAAAATACATTGAACAACTGGGGCAGCCAAGAGGACCTTGGAAAAAATGTACAGTAACAACCATATGAATTCTTCCTTAGTCGTGGATCAAAGCTAATAGAAATAAGCTAGATAAAATTAGCTTGAAACTACAGTATAATCGTCCATTGTTAAAAACAAGTTTCTCTGAACCTGGTAAAAGAATATTTTTATTGTCTGATTGGACGTACATAATGGAAGGGTATAAATATTGCTTCGCCTCGAGTTTCTCAAAGAGACCATTTACGAGTAACAAGGATGCAACATGCAAAACGGCCGACCAGGTATTTCAGAGTTGACCTTCACATTCAATTCGCTTCTAGGAGAAGGAATGCTGAGCAATATGAATCGTTTCATTCTGCACCGTTTTAAACCTTCATCTCTGGTTCGGGAAAATTTTATGAAGCCTTGAACAGCGTGACTCCAATCCATCGTACACGGCAGTGAATATTTGTTTCAGTTGTTTGCGCTAAAAATGGATTATGTACAAACATTCATGCATGGGAGCTTGTAGAACTCAACGTATGACCACCGATGCGCGAGAGAAGCATATCGATGGCTGAGGCAAAGAAGTATGTTGCAAAGTGAGTGGAGATGGGACAATCTTTCGTTGCTTGTTGCGTGAAACAAAAGTATGAACGCCTCATGAGGAAAACCGTGTCTGTTGGAAGTGCTCAAAAGAAGGCTTCTCTATTGTTTGCAACACGCCACCGCTGCTCGTGTGTGGGAGTTTACGTCTCGACGACTGAGAATGTTATGCGTGGTAAGCAGAATGTGTAGAGCCTCCTTCGCCCATCTCTGTGTCATACTTGACTTTGGCCAGGCTAGACAACCACGTCCAATCCTGATTAAACACTTCAACTGCCTCATTCCCACGTTCTCCGACTTACCTTCCGTGTGACTCGCACAAAGACTCGGACCACTCCAAGCTGCGCGGGGTTTTGTTTACATGGCCCATGGAAGTCTCATGATGGATTGCCATCGTCAAATCTCCATGCTTGGCAGTTTGATCAGATTTCTCCCCTACGTGGAGTGAACAACATGGTTTTCCATCTTAAAATTTCCACTTGGCGGTGCTGCTCCAAATCTCCCCCGCGTGGAATTTCGGTCATGGTTTGCCAAACCAATATCTCCACGCCTGGCATAATAGCTCCAAATCTCCCCGTAACGGCTCGGCCACACCAATCCATGGGCCCCGGCCTTAGCTTTGCCACGCAACCTTGGCAAGATAGTGAAATTTTTCCCATTCGTGGGATTTTCATGACCCATTCGAGCTTCAAGCTTCTGCAAACATGGATATTGCAGGACAGAGTCCATCTAAGTGATCCCTCGAACTCATGGCTATAAAAATATCATTTTATCTGTCGGGCTGAGTTCAGCCATATCCTATTTTCTCATGTCATCTTATCATATCTACAACATGTCTCTAAGAACCGCTATGCCGTAAGTGATTTCACTCAAGATATCAGTAAACTCGACCATCAATTCCTTTGGGTCTAACTAGGATCAATATTTTAACTGAACTTCAGTCTGAGCTATAAGCTTGATCTCTCAGTGAGCTCAAATGTTTCAACGCTGAGCTATTTCCTTTCTCCCAAAAAACATGCTCGACTTTCTGAGTGACTCGTTGAAGATGCTCATATAATTGCAAAGCAAATTATGCTCCATGAATATTCTGATATGAAACAGTTCCACCTCTATGAGATCCGTTTCCATGAGTTGCATCGTAAAATAAATTTAATCAAGTCTCCCGGTAACACCCTTACTGTCACTTAATCGATTTTTATAAAAATATCTTGAAGGAAAAATCCTGAATTTGAGGATGCATTCGATGTTGAACAGATAAAAACATAGTTGGGTGACCTGCTTGTTGGAAGTGCTCAAAAAGGCTTCTGCTATACCGCAACATGTCAACTGCCTGTGCACCAAATGCTCGGCCGAGGAAGGTCTGAACAACGCCAACGAAAATATATATACTGTATTCACTAATACCCTGGCCCGGCATTCTTGCTGTCTCTGCGAGCTTACCATTGAAAAATTATCTCGAGTAGTCCTCCCAGTTTTGCATTAATCAATGAGCCCTGGAATTGTATCCTAGAAACCATCTTTAATGCATCCACACGAAACGAGTTGCCTTGAATTATCCATCATGCTCGATGAGTCCCATTGATAGGGCTCCATCACGTATCTCTATTTACGCAACGATCTCCATTCATTTTATGGCACTCTTGATGCCTTGGCTTGCATTTGAATCACCCTAGCTCTGCAGAATGTGTCCTAAAAGAAGCTCACCACATGATCTCCAAAATGAACGAGTCACGAAGATGAGTCGAACTCCTTATCTCTGCCTTCGCTTCCGCCTGTGGCTTGAACCTTTCCAATTCATTGAGACTTTATTGATAGCTCAAACTTTGACTCTCCCTGACTTGGCCTTCACTTCGCATGCATCGATCTCTACCGAGATCCTTATAGAGTTCCCTTCATTCGTCAATTTTCAACGAGCTATATTTTGCATTAACAAGACCTTGTTGAGCTCTTACAACTGAGAGTCTCCACTGAGATGATTTTTGAGATGATTATCAATTTGACACCGGGTTCTTTATCAACTCGACCCTGAACTCTCCACTGAGTTGAGATCAACTGGGTGCCTTTCGATGCTAGGTGATCTCTTCATATGCAATTTAGGAATTATTTTTAATTATTGCATCTTGATAATAACCGAAGGTGGGTTCGGGACTATTATTTCATTTCTCAATGGTATACTTGTCTGTTTGAACTTTGGGTGAGGAAGGAGAAGAGATGCAGACATAGCTAAAGAATCAGCTTTATCGTTGTAATCTCTCAAAACTACCTTGATGGAAAAAGCATCAAAGCATTCTATGTTGTCCCACACCTTGTTCTGTAATTCCTTAGGTGATCATTTTTACCTGATAGATCCCCCTTACTTGATTTATAATCAACTCAGCATCTCCCGAACTTTGAGATTTCAGATTCCATTTTTCCTTGCCATTTCTAATCCTAATAACAAAGCTTCGTATTTGGTCATGTTATTAGTATTGTCAAACTGTAGCTTGAAGGTGGAGGAAAGATCTCAAAATATGGAGATATAAGAACCACACTAGTGCCCGACCAAAGTAGTTGAACAACTCATACCAAAATCAAGGGTCCAAATAGCATTAGGATCTTCTTCCTTGATACCTACAGAAGGCACCTCCAATTTCATGAAATAATTTCCAAATCCTACATCTTCAAAGATAATTTGAGCTTTGGGGTCATCCGATTTAATGACTAGGTCGCTTTCGCTTCAAGGTGGAGGACACAAGGAACTCCATTCACTGGAATTTTATCTTTGGTCTAGTCCATATTGATTTCTCCTCCAACATCTTTGTAAAAACCTCTTCCTAAGAGAATACCATAAGTAGCTAGGATATCAGCAACTAGGATAGTCATTTTTACTCTCTTTTCTGGGAATGTGACAAATGCAAACTATGCATCCTTGATTTGGCCAATCAAGGGGACTTGTTTGGTTTCCATGGAGTAACACCACCCATAATATTTAGTCAAGGTAAGTCCAAGGGCATGGGCTACTTTTTTGGGCATCACATTATCAGAGGCTCCTGAGTCAATTATGCAATTGCTAAGTTTAAACCCGTTTATAAGGACAAATAAAATGGTTCAATCTTTCCTAAAGAAGCAACAAAGGTCATATTATTCTAAGGTAAAGGCTGAGTGGGGCTAGGAAAAATTCCTTTTGAAGATGAAGGGATAATAGCCTTACTTCTAATGAATTTGGCAAGTTTCTCAAATTGCTCAGGATTTGACTGAAGGTACTCAGCTTTTGACATTTGGATCTTAGTTTTCTTTACATGATCAATAATGTCGAAAGCAGTATATGAAGGAATGATGGTGGGATCAGTTCTGGTTACATTAGTCTGAGCTGAGGTACTAGTCTTGGGGAAGGAGAAAGAGAGTTAGAAGAAGAAGTTACCTTTTCAGTTTGTGTTGAGATAGGAGAGCCTCTTTTAGCCATAACCACAGGAGATTCTTTACCCTTCTCCTTAGAGCCTTCAACCAGATTTCTAGGGTTCTAAGATTGAGCTTGAGTGAATACTGCAAATGACTGACCATCATGCTCACATTTTCTTCCTCGTATTCCAAGTACCCAATGTTGGAGTCACCCGGCTAAATCACCAAAAGACTCATCAAGATAAACCGATGCTTCAAAAGCTTCGTGAGAACCTTGATCTTTTGGTTCTTCATCTTCCTCAACTATTTCCACTGTTGCATTGATAGGAGGAGCTTTAATGGCTAGCCTTGTTTGAGCAGCAATCAACCGATTCCTATCTCTTGTGGGAGCACCATTGGTATTATTGAAATTCCATCTAGGAATATCCCGATAAGGAACGTTGGTCACTGTTGAGACATTTTCTTCTTCAAAGTGATCAAGTCATTGGCCATCTTCTAGATCATAGGATCAGTAGTACTTTGAGAAGAACTCTGATTTTTAGGCTTAGATGACTCTCTTCTAAGATTTCCTTGCCAGAATGAGATCATCTTCTATTTCAGTGGTTGTAGCTTGAGTAGTAGCCAAATCAGGGATAACAAACCTTCTTAATAAGAATCTCACATCAGGGGGTTGAGCGTTGATGAAGAAACACTTTTGATTTTCAAGAGTGGGAATGGCTAGCGCCGGAATCTTCTAAATCAGCTTGTTGAATTTTTCCATGAAGTCGCATGGGCTCATGAGACTCCTTCATATGTGTAAGCTATGCTAACAAGTCATGAGAATATTCAGCTGGTTTGAACCTTGCTTCAAATATGGATCTCATGGTAGCCCAGTTGGTAATGCATGCATTCGAAGATGGTAGAACCATTCTGTTGCCACACCATGTAATGTTTCAATGAAGATTCGAATAGAGACATCTTCATGAGCTACCCCAAGGATGCCACATGCTACAAAGAATGAGGCGATGTGTTCATCAGGTGCTGCTTCCCATCACCGTTGAATTTGGGAATATTCTTACGAGATCCATGTGGTAGCTCATGCAATGGCAGAGTTAGAGAAAGAGGACCAATAGCTACACCCCAAGGCACAGGTTGTGCTGCCATCCTTCTGAATGAAGTGCATATAGGAATCTAAGTATCAGACAAGAATAATGCATGGTAGGTTGCAGAAGCTTCTTGTTCTTGAGGAACCTAAGTTCTTGGATAGGCAAAGAACTTCTTGCTCGGCTAGATACAACATTGTTGGGGAAAGTCTGAAATTGTGTTGTTGAAGAAGATCAAAGAATGGATCAGTTTCACCCTGGCTTAGCTTGACCGAGTGAAGATCTTTCTAGCCAGCTTGAACTAGAAAATGGATCTACCAAAAATAAGGCAAATATGGAGTCACCAGACACCAATAGGATAAGCTTAGTCTTATCAATCCATATTCTCTAGTAGATTTGCCAAAACTATTACTTGGATATTTTTAGGCCAAAATATGAGGTTTAACCATAGTACATGGGATCAAATCCCTCCTCAAAGACGGTGAGGTAACCTGTTTATTACTGATCTAAAACACAATAGAAATAATATGTACAATATTCACGCTATTCTAACCATTGGGGTTGGGATACAATCCCGAGATCCATATCAACATGAGATGGAGATGTTACAGTTTTAGAAATAGAATGGATTAGAAAGGAAACTATTATAGAAAAAGAGTGGGAAGAGAATGAGAGGAACGTATTTTCTTTCAAGCAAACATAGATCAAGAAATACTTATATGAGTTTTAGATAATGGGTGTAATATTTGAAACAATTAAAATAATCAAGAACACTAAACAAAGAATAGCTTAAGATCTTGTACATAAGAACAATCTCTCAAGATAGATGAATCCCACAACACAAATTTTGCAAAATAACACCTGTTTCTATTCCTCAATGATTAAAATAAAATATAAAGTTTTTCTTCTTCTTCACAATAGCTCTCAATATTATAAAAATCTCTCCCCCTTTGGAATGCACAAACATCCCTTATTTATAATAGAAAGAGCAGAGAGAAGATAGGATAAATCCTAGAAAATAGTCATTTAACAAGAATCCTATTTTTCTTGACTCTCACGTAGGAGAACAAGTCAAAATTTTCTTCCTATGTGATGAAACAAAAATGAAAAAGACATGTCAATCTCTGGATGGAAATGACATGAAACATTATGCTTATCCTATTTCAACATCCTTGTCTTCCTCCAACGAATGCCTGCTTGTCTCAAAATTCCTAAAACTTAGGATTGTGCCCTACATCTCAACTTCATCTAGTATCTTTGGAGCGGTCACTCGGGACCTCGTAAGTTTCCTAAGTATCACTTGCATTGCCAGGGAGTTTCCTTAATATCTTATTGAGTTTCTTTAATGATTCCAAAACATTCTTGGTCCTTACGAACTTATCAATGGTTGTCAGATTGAAGACGGAAGTTGGTTCATGCTAGATTGATTCTTGGATTTGTTTATAGAAATCATCAGCAGGTAGAATATTTGAGCTTTCATCCAACACCTTGGCGAAGATCCTGGACAGCTCCTCTTCTATGTCATTCGTGGCATCAACCAATTGATCTCTAGATTCCCTCAACTTGTTGTAAGCTTCACTAAGAATCTTTATCCTAAATCTGATGGCTTTGGTTAGCTAGAAATGCTTATCCCCATGTAGAATGATTCCTTCTTCAATCAAGATGTGGGATGGAACCTGTTTCAATGCATTGAGAGCCTCAAAATTTAACTTGAGGTTCCTAACTTCCTGTGAAAATTCATCATCCATTTTTTCGCCATCCTTCTTTATCTCCTCCAAGGATTTATAAACCTCCACTATGTCATCAATGACCTTTCTTCCTTGTAGGAGTAGCTCTTGAATCCATTCTTCAACCATTCTCCCCTTCTCGTTGATCTTTTCAATCCTAGGTACCGATGAGAAATCAAACCTGATAGGAGTAGGGGTAGGGGATGATGATGTTGATTGAGAAGGATTTGAGAGCTTGAGTAATACCTCCATCAATTGTTCAACTTTCTCCTTTAGCTCATCTCTACTCACCTTCGTTTCCTTCATCTTCTAGCACAACACATTCATGGCATCCTACGCATCTTGTTGTGCTCCTTCTATTGTTACCTTTCCTAGATCAACCCTTGTGATCTGATAATCAGTGACCATTATATCCTCCTTTGTTTTTTTGGTCATAGGAGTGGCAATCTCTACAAACTTATGCCCTGAGGCATCCACTTGAAACCCTTGAAACCATTTTGGGTTTCTTGGCATATTTGGGGGAGAGACATTGAGGGAAGGCGAATTCAAAGGATGGTAGAGGAACTACCACCTTCCTCTTCCTTGGGGTCTAATCAACTAACCATTGAGGTACAATGGAATAATTTTCCCCTATCGGAGGTGTTATGGTTACATCTGTAGGTGGAGGAAGGTTTACTTGCGGAGTAGTGATGACTGCAAGTGTGGTGTCTGTGGGGATAGACTCAGTGAATGAAGGTGTAGAAGGAGGAGGCATATCTATGGCCATCTTAGGTCCAATAGAGAGAGGTGAGAGGTTAGAGAAGATGTTGGCCATTTCTGATGAAAGTGGTGAAGAAATATGAGGTGAGGAAGATTGGAAGGGAGGAGGTAAGGATTTTGAAGTCAAATCTTGAGAAGCAAGAGAGAGACTTACCTCTAATGAGAAATCAACAAAAGGAGAAATGAGAGGTTGACTAACCTCATCTTCTAAAGGAAGTTTTCCTTATTTTGGTGGAGGAGGTGAATCTAGTATCTCAACTATTTTTGAAGGAGTGGAAAATGATGCGGCTCCTTACTTTTCTCCTTTTCTAACAAACTTAAATTTTATCTACCTCTTGGTAGGGCTTTTATCCTCTTCCCTCTCTCCCTTGGAGGGTCCCACCTCTAAAGTGGCTATTTTTGAAAATCTATTTTCCTTATAACTCATTCCCAAGAAATGAGCCATGCCCTAGTATGGACAAGAGTCTGAGCAGCTCTTTCAGTGATAGAAGCTTTTCAGCAATAGACCAATCAATGGATGGGAATCCGTGTTGGTCTCCATTCGACTATTCGTATATAGTGTCCAGGGAACTTTCATTGTCCACGGTGCCTTTAGGGATATCATCTAGATCTAACATCTGAATTTCTTCAAGCATCAATTTGTTGTTGTCCTTTCTTCAGATGGAAACTTCATCCCGAAGATCAACCCAGATGTCTTCCACATTGGGCACATGCAGATACAAGGTTCCATATGACTTGAGGACTCCTCGGAAGTCAAATCCCTCCCTGAGCTTCATATGTTTCTTAAATTTTTCTGAAGCTCATACACCACATTCTTGGCCTTAACCACTGTAGAGCATGTATACCTTCCAATGGAAATAGGAAGGAGATGATGACTTTGTGCCTACTTTGTTGGAATTTGTGAAAATCCAACAATTGTCTGACTAACTCCATAAGGATCAGTTTGTCACTGGGAACTGGGAAAATGGAAAGGGTTGCATGGAACCTTACCACCGAAGATAGGTGAACTTCTTGAATTGTAAGAAGATGCAACCCCATTTTGACACTTCAGCCCATGCTTCATCAAAAACCCTTCTTTTCCTCAAATCGGATTCAACTTGCAAATGTTTTCATAGAAGAAGGCATCGTTCACTCTTCTATATTGATCTTCAAACCCTTTTATTGTCAGTTGAGGGAAGTACCAATATATGTGTTATGTTTCTCGGTTTCCCTTTGCATCTAGCCCCTAGGTAATTTCTCATGCCTGTTCTTTGCATAGGTGACATGACATCATATAGAACTTTCCAATAGACAAGACTGTTTTCATTTGGGAGTCTATCTCGTCACTTATTAGGCTGCCCCAATCAATCCCTTGGTCATTATTCTTTATGACGACCATGAACATCCACCCTTGGAAATATCTTGACTCTAGGAGTCTAAATAATCGACTCAGCAGGGTGATGATATCACTGATTTTGAGAATGAAATCACTTCTAGGGACCAACTTGGGAAACCTAGAAATGGTTGGCTTAGCCTTGATCAAGAACTTCTTGTTTACATGCTTGATGTAGTCTTCCTGATCTTTGTCCCAAGCCCTTTGTGCTGATTGAATGTTTAAATGAACATATTCCTCAAAGTTAGGCAACCTTAGAAGTTGATAAAAGTAACCTCCATCCAATTTCAATATAGAATCTTCTGCTTGATTTCTTACTGAGTGGGAGGATGAGTCATAGTTGGAAGAACATGCCATAATGAATTCAAGGAATTGAGATAATATTAGAAATCCTGCTATAAGAGAGATACCACTATCACCTATTGACTTCATCTAAGAATTCTAAGAAGAATCCTCAATTATGTTCTTAAGTCCTCCATATCTATATTTCCAAGCTCTGTGTCCCGAATGTCATAATTGTAGCTTATGTAAGAAGGAGAATCCATCTTTTGATACTTATACTTCATCTTTCCTATCCTATTTGACTTATCCTTAGATTGGCTGGGGTCCGACATGAGGAGTCTCGAAGAAGAAATGCCTTGATGATTTTTGGAAGAGCAATCGGGCTTGAAAGTTTTTTGGACAATTGCACAGACCTGCCACACTATTTGGCTTTTGAGACTTGCAAAACACCTTAGGAAACCTAACACAATGGAGTGTATGTTAGAAGTTAGGACATGTTGAGCATCGATGAAAACTGACACACTGCGGAAGTGAGGAAGTGTTGGACAAGTGGGAAAACCCGACACACAACTATGGAACCTAAAGGATGTTGAGTAGGTAGAAAATCCTCGACACACTGCGAGATCTTGATGGATGTCGAGCACTGGAAAAACCTAAAACAAGGCGGAAAAAATGAGATGTTAAACACCCTACAAAACTGAAACAAATATATCAGGTTTCTGACATGTCAAGATATGAGAAATTCCCACCTCGTGATCACTTAGGAATTTCATAATCTTTTGAAAACTACAAGGTACAACCTATGAAAAATAAGTAAATAACCTAGGGGTGAATTTTAAACAAAAAACCATATGGGAATAAGACAAGAATCAAGGAAAATGACCAAAAACCCTCAAATAATAATGGAGGAGGAAATGAAATGGAAACCCCAAATGAACACCTGAAGAAATAACCCAAAAATATTCAAAATAGAAAGAAGAGAAGAGTACCTTCAACAAGCTCAAAAATGATCAAAGACAGATGGCGAAATCGATCGGGAAGCTTGATCGGGTTTGGAGGTGGAAGAAGCATAACGGAAATCCAACGCAGCAAAAACGTACAAGGTAACAAATGATGTGGAAAACCAACTATTTATAATAACCTAACATTAATTACACCTCACTTGACGCATGTGCCAACTGCTAGACAACTGGACATTAATGACATGTCATCATGCTTGGAGCATCGAAAACTTGATACAAAGGATTTTATTCAATTCGGGTTTCGGGTTTCAGAAACAAGCGACATGAAACATGCATTTGGAAAAGCATGTTCCGATGCTTGGAAGTTCGAAAACCTAACACAATGGACTTAGGAAATCAGGTTTTGGGTTTTAGGGAACATGAGACATGTTGCATGCAAGGAACATGTTTTCATGCAATGAAAACCTAACAACCCGAAAATCTCTTTCAAAGGGAATTTTAAGAGATTTTTCCAAAATTTCCTATGGTTATCTCAATTTTAGCTGAAATCACTAAAACAAGATAACAGTTGCAGTCATTTTAGGCCTGGAAGCGCCTACTAGTCAAAGTGAGGTGCGCGGATTTTTAGGTCATATAGGATATTATAGAAAATTCATAAAAGGGTATGCAAAAATTGTTACACCCTTAGAATAATTGTTGAAGGGGAAAGATAAATTTTATTGGGGAGAACCACAGTAGTGTGTGTTTGAGATATTAAAAGAGAAACTTACTACCATACCCATTATGTGCTTTCCCTCATGGGATAAACCATTTCATGTGCATGTGGATGCTTCTGGCATGGCCATTGGCACTGTGTTAGCTCAACCTGGTGAAGGTATTATAGATCATCCAATCTATTTTGCTAGTAGGAAGCTAACTCCTCTTGAACAAAATTATAAAACTAAAAGCGTGAATCTTTGTCAATGATCTATGCATTGTACAAGTTTTGATAGTACTTGTTAGCAACACCATTTTTGTTTTATATAGATCACATGGCATTGAAGTACTTGGTAAACAAGCCCATCTTACAAGGGTGCATATGCATATGGGTGCTCCTATTTCAAGAGTTTGACTTCACAGTTGTGGTGAAGCTAGGGAAAATCAATTCTGGACCAGATCATTTATCTAGAATTGATTTAGTAGAGGATCCATGTGACAATTAAAGAAACAATGTTGGATGCACAATTATATAGGTTACAACGTGTACCCATGGAATTAGAAGACATTGTTGTCTTTCTATGAACAGGTATGGCATCGAAGGAATGAAAGCATTAGAAAAGAAGCAACTTGCTATATGCACGACACCATTTATGTTAATCAGTGGTGACCTCTATAAGCTAGGCAGAGATGAATTATTACATCATTGTGTATTAGAGCATGAGCGTAAGGATATTATGGAAGAAGCTCATGGTGGTATTGTAGGAGGCCATTATGCAGGTGATGCGACTGCCTGGAAGATCCTACTTGTTGGATTATGGTGGGAGACATTATATAAGGACTGTAAATAATATTGTAAGGCATGTGATCATTTTCAGTGCCTAGGAAAACTAGGGCAAAGAGATGAGATGCCTTTGAGACCGATTACTAGTGCCGAACCGTTTGAGAAATGGGCCATTGATTTTGTAGGACCTATTTTTCTAGCTACGTAGCAGACTAGATCGTGCTATATCATTACTTACATAGATTATCTCACATGGTGGGCAGAAGCAGCACCTACTAAGGACTGTACGGAAACTACAACAACTAGGTTTATGTGGGAGAATGTTCTTACAAGATATGGATGTCCCTTAAGCTTGAAAAGTGATAGAGGTACACACTTTTTGAATGAGACAATCAGGATCCTATTAGATGAGTTTATGCTACACACCATAAAACTAGACCTTATCATTCTCGGGAAAACATAAGCTGCTAAGGCCTTCAACAAGATTTTGAGCCATAATTTGACAAAAAATTGTGATGTTGGAAGAAAGGATTGGGATGACAAAGTATCAGCTATGCTTGGGGTATATAGAATAACTTATGAGAGATTGAATAAAGCCACACTGTTTCGGTTCGTGTTTAGTGTGGAAGCTATTCTCCCTTTAGAATTCATGTTACCTTCTTTGCACATTGCACATGCTAGAGGTCTAGCTAATGAACAGGCTCTAGAAGAGCGTATCAAAAAGATGATTCAATTAGATGAGCGCCGAGCCATAGCACGATGGATTCAGAAGTAGGAAAAGGCCAAGTAGAAGGCATGGCATGATAGAAACATAAGGGATAAGAAGTTTGAGATTGGACAAATGGTACTTCTTTATGACTCAAATTTCTTGCGCATCATCCGAAAAGCTCAAATTACATTACTTGGGGTTGTATGTTATCACTTCTATACTTGAATCAGGTGCTTTCTAGTTAGAAGCACTTGATGGAACATGGATACCTAGTTACTTTAACAGGAGTAGGCTAAATCCCTACTATAAATAAGTCTTCTTGGTGTTTGTAATAAGGTATTATTGCCATTTAGTTTAGGTTTTCAATTATGTATTTCTGAATGTATTTCCTTCATTGTCGTTTTGCTTTGTCAATTTAGTTGTGTTCTTGTGTAGTAAGCACACTTGCGCTTTGAAGCTATTCGTATGAAGAATGTTTATGCATAGAGGACTGCACATACTTTTTGTGTGGGGTGGTTGTAGTTATCCAAGAAAAATACTATGGGAATTGAAAGGTGAAAGGAATAAGCTACTACGGGTGCTTTAAGTCAAAATAAGATTTCTTCTCAAAAGTGACCAAGGATGGAGATGAATGAAAGAACAATATAACGTGAGGTAAGTAGAGGCCATGTTAGCTACCAGGAGAAGGTACAGTGATGAGGTACTTAGGCACAAGAGTGTGTGTTGAAGAGAAGTCTGTGACAGATGGTAGGAAGGTGTGCTAGAAGGTTATATTGGGCACGAAGATGTACCACGTGGAATGAATGGATTTGGTCAATGAATGAGGGGATATTTGGTAGGTGAAGGAGAAATAAATGCATCAAAATTTGAAAATTTTATATAAGGATGGGATGCGGATTCATTTTTACCATTGCATATTTTTAAGAGTATTTGAGAAAAGAGCCAAGTGTGAAGAGTGAGTGATCGAGCTAAGGTGTGAAGGGTATGAAACCGAGCTTAACAACTAGATGCATGCTGAAGAAGCTTGCGTCCACGGTGGTGAAGGGTGTGAGAAAAGGGAGATAGAAAATAGTTAGGTTACAAAGTTTCCACTTAGGGCATAATTGAATCGAGCTATGGTTTGATTCACGAGTTTCTAAGTTAAAGATGAGACATTTGCAAGGTAAAAATGGCACCGAAGAAGGCATCTGCGCAGCAACAAAGAAAAGGAAAGAAGAAGGTGGTTGTCAAGGAGGAAGAGATGGCACCGAAAGCCATTTTTAGAGATGTAATATCTAGAAGGAGTCATCATTGGCCAAGAATGGGATTCACCCATCAGAAAGAGAAAAGTAAGTGAATACAATCACAGGACTTTGGAGAACAAGAAGGATCTCGATTCCTTGCTCACTGCTAGAATGAACAAGCGCACGGTGGAGGACATGCCAATATATGATGATGTGGGTGAGAATATTTTGAAGAGAATTAGGGTCTACCAGTTATATGAGCTTCCATATTTTGGGAAGTATGATCCCTTGTATTAGTGGCTCATGAGTAGGGTACACAAAGACTTCTTCTACTTTGTAGGACGTAGAGTTAGAATCTCATCTGCACTTTTCTCATCAGTTACAGGTCTAAAGGCCATAGGAGAAGACATAAAAGGTGACCTCATGTTAGTATATGGATTTTCATGCATGGAAATGAGATGCAACAATGTGGGAATGAAGTCCCTCCTCAATGAAGGTGAAGCTGCCTTTATTGAAAACCAAAAGCTGTATTTACATCTGTACATTCAAAATTGTATGTGGGGGTGTTTTGGAACATCAATGGAAAGAAAAGTGAATGAGGGAGATGAAGTGGAATGAAGGAAAGGAGTGAAATAGATTGAACTAAAAGAAAATGCAAGAGTTAGGTAAAAAAAGAGCCTAATATTGCATGAAGAAGAAAGGTGAATGACCAACACAAATAAAAGCAGAGTTTGAGATAGCCAAATAAGAATGTGTAAAAGGGAACACACATGAGCAAGTAGATAATCGAGCTTGATCACTATGAACTAAAACAACTGATCAATAATGTTGACAATAAGATCAAAGATAATATTTTAATGCAAGATTCAAACACCTAACATCTATTGAACATAAGAACACTAAATGTTACAAGAGATAATGAATGAGACACAAAGTTCATATTTCATTAACTCCAAAATGTTTTTCACAAAGAACACAAAGTTTCTTTCCAAAAAAAGCTTGCAAAAAGTATTTTCTTCTCCTCTCTCAAAGTCACCCTTATAAATGAGCCCTCACTTCCTTTTATAACCCAAAAGTTGGTTACAAAGTAGTTAGGGTTTTACATAAATATTAAATAAGTCACTTAAGTGACCTTTGACTTTTCTAACCAACTTTATTAAAAAGTGACTAAAAATAGAAACCACTTAAATTAAAAATTCATTTAAGGAAAAATACATAAATAAAAGAAATGGGTACATGTGGACCCACTTAAATGACTTGGACGCACAAGAGACATCCTAGTCAAGAATGTGCTACCCAGATCAAGACACCTAGGATCAAAGTGCCTTATCCATTAGGCCAAGAGTCCACCTATCCCAATCGTATGGGAATGAACTCATTAAGCGTGCTTTGTAATCCTCCAAATGACAAGAGTGTTGAGCTTGAAACTTGAGCAATTCATCCACTGCTCCGAGTACCTTTCCATGGTGAATTATTCATTTGTCACGAGACCATAGTCATTACGCCACCTTGGTTTTTAGAATCCAACTTTTGATCTTTCACCATTGAGAAGATATCCAAGAGCCAAAATTGTAATTCACTTCCTGGAGTTATGTCCTTTGTCTTTGTCACCATCCCAAAGTGTTGATCTCCTAGTAGAATTCGTGAGACTTTAGAGTCTTGGAAATCCATCTCCTTTGCCCCATTGTGAATGAGTGGTGTTGAAATATCATCGAAGTGATTTATGAATTCATTGACACACACCTTAGCGTAGTATTTGGTATTTTTAGAGTGATGGATTCTAACATTTACACAATCACTTCCAAGTTTATCACTATTGGCTTGACGACCCTCTTTCAATTCTTCAAGATATCATGTAGTGAGGTGATAACCTATCCAAATATCTCATTGTACATGGTTCTCATGTTCATTGGGAATTGATCTTCATCACGCTAAAGGGGATCCCCTTTGGGTGTTGCTGAAATTGGATCTTCTTGTTATGAGAGAGATTTTGTCACCATTTTCTCCATTTCTGGTGGTTCTTCAAATGTAGGCAAGGAAAGAACCGAATCATCAACTTTTGGTTGAGAAATTGTGACTACTTCCACAAGTTGGGCTGGTATATTTTGAGGTACTTCATTAGCGAGTTACACCTCTAGAAATTGTTTGATATAGATTACAATGCTTGCGCCTGAAAAAATGCTCGAATTATAGTGTTGTGTTGTTGAATAGGATTGAAGAATTAGGAAATCATGCAAAGACGAATGATGACTGAAATGAGAAATTCTTGAGATGTAATCCTTCCCCTCCTCCACTTGGTTTTGAGTTACGCCAGTTTGATGAGATCTCTACCATTTGCCTCCTTTTTGAAGAAGTTCCCGATGATGAGAAGAGATTCGATGATGAGATGAAAGGTGATTCGAGAGGTCCTCTACAACACACTTTTTGTCCAAGTCAACCACGAATGCACTCTTACTTCTTTGCGTTGGTTTCTTCTTGGCACATGTACATTTTTCCTCAATGTGATTCTTTCTCCTTGTTCTACCAATGTGTGGTAATATTCTTCTAATTGTGTGAATTCTCCGATGAATGTGTAGCTTTCTTCCTTCCACACGTGGACTACTACTTTTAGGCAAATGCATGGAGACTTCAAATTTTTATATTTTTTTATGACATGCATTAAAACTTCTATTTGTTTTATTTGGCACGTGGTTGGAATATTTTTGCCTTTAACTTTCAACATGACTTCCTTCAAACCAATGCGTGGACAGATGCTACGTGGAATCCTCTCTTTCCTTGTCTAGAATTTGCTATTTTGACCGGTGTTGAATTTGCTTGGATTGTAATTTTTGCTAGGCATTGGATTTGCTTCCTATTGCATGTTGATATGTGGACTAGTTTCTTCTTTACCCTTGGTGCATGAAAATATTTTATTTGAGCTATATGCGTAATAGTTCATGCATGATGGGTATGCATGATTTTTTCTATCAACTTGTAAATTTCTCGATAGAAGCATATACCTTTAATTTTTAATAATTCCATCTATTTTTGCAAAAACGTTGTCTCAAGAATTTGGCATGGTTTCTACAATCTTACGGAAAGTCTTGCTTCCAAAAAAAATGTCAGTTGTGCGTGGAAATGGATCTCCTTCTTTTTGTTTTAAAAATTGCTCTTGTTTCCTTCACACGTGGCATGTGGTTAATCTTCTTCAAATTGTGCGTGGAAAAGAAATCTTAAATATTGTTTTATTGAAAAGCGGCTTATTTCCCTTGCGCAATGCGTGGAAAAGGAATTTTTTTATCTTCTTGAAAGCCTCTGCGTAGGTTTAGAAAAATGTTTCCTTTTTGTCTATGTGGAGATTTCTCCAAAGGTGGCCTACTCCTTTTCTCTCTCCTAGGCGTGGGAATTTGAAAACAGTTCTATTTCGTGTGTTTAGTTTCCCACATGGCTTTTGTGGTTGCACTTCTTCTACCCCCGCATGGAAGATTGTTGTTTGGGATGTGCGCCTCCTCGTTTCTTAGACTGTCTTCTCCTTCCTTGGGTGCGCAGAGATTAGCTTGGATGAGTGCGTGGGAAAAGCTTTTATTTATTTTTCTTTTCAGCAGTTCCTTTCTCCAGATAAATGCGTTGAATCATGTGCTTATTTGCATTGTCCTCCTTGCATGCACGACTGATATTTCTTCCTTCACAATGGCGTGAGTTTCTCTTGCATTATGGGATGTTGACAAAATATTATGTCCTCCTTGAAGAATTAAGAAGCAAAGCTTCGCATGACTTTTTCCAACGGGTTTGATGGAGGAAGTTACGGGAATTAATCTAACTTCCTCTCTTCCTGGGTAGTGGCTTAAGTGCCAAGGGGAAATGGGGAAAGCAACGGACAATTGCCAACGGGAATGGCAAAGTGGGTTGGCAATCCCCACCAATTTCCCCATGTGGGAAATTGGGGAATTTCTACCCGTTAGCCAATCTGTGATTTGGCAATTGGTAGAGAAAATCCCACATGTGGGAAAATTGAAGGAAATTGCCAGGAAAGGGGAAATCTGGGTTCGGGAAGCCAGATTGGCTTCCTGATTGGAAGCGTAAGCTTACTTCCCGGCATTAAAATTTGTCGAATAATTTTTAATTTATATTTATTTAATTAAATACTCCTCAAGTGATTTAAAAATTAATTTAATCAAACAAGAAGCAATTAATTAATTAATTTTAATGTATTTTAACATGATTTAAAGCCTGGCGGGAAGAGTTCTTTCCGAAAAGGATGAAACAAAGACCGAAATGATCACAAAAATGAGACGATCGCAATGAGTCCAATGAACCACGCAAAGTAACACTTTTCAAATTTTTCAAATTTTTCATTTTTTATTATTTTTAATAATTTTGCAAAGTCAAAATTAGCTAATAACACCTCACGAGATAAAGTTGTGGTTGTGAAGACCAAATAGGAGTTGGGGTACTGAAGGGTCTACATGAAATGGACATAGACAAATTAAAGAACTATCTAGTTGTACAAGGTTCAAAACACCTTATTACCAAGTTGAATGATCAGGAGCGGTGGTCTCAAGTAAATACTATGTGGTTACATGTGGCGCGTAAGATGTTAGAAGGGACAATCTACAACATTGTAGGATATATTACAGAGAAAATAGTCAAAGAAGCACACACAGGAGGGAAGATCAACTTTGGGGCTATTCTACTATCACTGGTATTTATGGAGATTGGAGTACCAAATGGACTGAAGGAGAAAGTATGGGAATACCCCATGGAGAACAAGTCCCCAACTGAAAGATTTAGTAAGTACCTATGCAAAGGGGCCATGAAAAATGATGTAAAATAAAGGGTGAAGAAGTGGCATGATAGGCTTTGCACACCGGGTGGGGAAGAGTGGCACATCCCAAAGGACCTACCAGCAGTGGTAGGGAAATAAGTTCAGTTTGCTATATATCAAGCATTTCTACATTGCGCACTTCCCAATGAAAGATGGAGTCTGGAGCCCTTGGTGCAAGTTGCCTTACGCATTCACTGCAAGGTATTTTCAAGCATCTGTTCATAGATTTACTGATATGCACCGACTGATCTTCAATACGATAAGCTATACTGCAATTACCATACGCACATTTGAGGAAGAAATATTTGTATCATGCTAGAAGTTCTTATACAAAGAGGATCATTTGTAAGGTACGAATATAAATCCAATAAGTTTGGTTTGTAGAAGATATGGGGGCAACATTGGTGTATCTCCGATTAAAGTTGAAGATGGAGAATAAAAAATATGTGGAAGGTGAGTTCGCACTTCTAGCACCACCAAAGGGGAATCATACGGTGGAGAACATCCCAATGCCTAAGCCCACAGAGCCAATTGAAGTGTAGGATGAGGAGGAGGAGCGTGAAGATAGTGGTGGTTTGGAGCATAGGGGTAGGAGACATCCTACAAGTAAGGGTAAATACTGGCGCATAGTTGCACCACCTCAGCCATAAGAGGGGGATGATGAGGACTCGAATGCACCCAAGGGAGCACTGTGTTTAAAAGGGTATTCGGGAGAACAAGGACCCAAGGTGCTACTCCAACCACTCGCATAAATCACCAGACTCTCCCCATAGTAGGAGGCTACCATGAAGAGAAGGAGGAGGTGGAAGATTCAGAGGAAAGCATGCCTAATTCTCCTACACTTCTAGAGAACACAGAAGAATAGGGTGAGGCATCAAAGGAAAAAGAAGAGGAAGAGAAAATACTAGAGGAGACAACTACAGAGGATGTTTAGGACATGGAGACACAAGTCCCAAATTTGGAGGCTAAAGTTCCTAAGTAGCAAAGGTCTAGAAGAAAAAGTGGAGAGAACATTCCACTAACCATGGGGTATGCAGAGGATGCAGGAAAAATTGTTTGTGCCTACTTCAGAGCACAATAACGAGATGATTTATTTAGCTAGGAGTTAATGGATGAGGATATGTTGATGTGCACACTCGAAAGAAACTATCGTGGTCAATGAAAACCCACATGGATGAACCCGGCTTTGATGTGTGCAAAGATTCATGCATTTCGAGATGACTAAAGAAGGCACCTCAAGCTAGAAACATGATAGTAAAGCCTACTATCATGTCAGATGAGTAGGTCAGCAATGCATTGGTGAAAGTTTCTGCTAAGGTGGCTAGAAGAAACATGGACAAAGCTGTCATGATTAGAGTGTTGCACGAAGAGTTGAAGACAAAGGATGCAAAGATAGCGTGCATAACACAAGAGAGGGAATTTACATAGAAGAAGAATGAGGTGTTTATAAGCATTGCAGAGGAGATTGGGGACAATGTAATTAGAGCAAGGCCACACTTGGAGGCCAAGGTACCACAAACATTTCCTTCAGTGATACACTATGTGGGAAAGTTGGTGGACTTGGTACTTGAAGATGAAACTCTACGTATGCAAGCACCAGAATTCTCAGAATAAGATGTTGATCGGAGAAAACATCAGTGATGAGAAAAATTGCATCTTATGAAGGGTTGTTGCAAGCATTATAGGAAGTATTGAAGAAAGCAGACCAGGCTTTAAATGTATGCACAGCTCCAAAGGTGCTTATCAACATCAAGACCCTCAAAGAGAACAACGAGGTCTAGAAAGTGATGAAAGATGAGACATTGGGCCATGCATAAAGGTTTTCAATGGTTAAAAATAAGTGTAAGGCCTTCGCAATAGCACAAGAGCTGCACAAGACTCGGCTAGAAGAGCTTGGAAAGCTAATTACGCAAAGATGGACCTTTTAGAAGGAAGAATGACATCAATGTCTAGTGTTGTGTTGGTTCTGCAAAATGAGAAGGGAGAAATTGTGAGGGATGAGTTAGAATCCATTACTATGGACATCCTAGAAAAATCAGAGCAAGCACTCACTAAGCGGTAGGTATTGGGGGCCAAATAAAGGAGTAGTATCCAAATTTGATACCGCAAAGTGATACAAAGGAGGTTGCCTCATAATGTTATAAAAATTCTTTTTTATCTACATTATTTCATTCTTATTCTTTCCATTCTTCTATTATTTCATTCAATTTTTGGAGATACCCATTGTCAAGATGACAATGAGATTAGTGTGGGGTAATGTTGATCAAAGAATACTTGTCAAAGATCACACAAGGAGTCCATGCGCAGGATAGGAGGCTCGAACAAAGGGCACGGAAGGACATGAAGAACCTACACATGGAAGGCAAGTTTATATTTCAGGACTTAGCCAATTTTGAGCATGAAGACCTATTTTTAGAAGATGGCATGTGGAACACACCAATGATGTAGAGATGTGTGCGCCATGCATTGTCTATCTTTGGAGAAGCGGTTCAAAGCGTTTATGCATGGAGACAAGCTGAGAATAGAATTGACACTTCAGTTAACTGCAAGAGGACTATAGATAGCACACTTGCATGTGTGGCTATGATTGTAAATAGCATGTGGCTATCAATAACATGCGGCCTATTTCTAGAATAGATAAGTGGTGAAGGGAAAGTCCCCACCATATATATATGATGTTAGGTACATAATAGATGGATGGTAAGAGATGCATGTAATAGAGATAGGTGGATGTATGAATGTGTGAGATGTATGTATGTGTAATGAGATAATATATGCATATGACTAAATCATCTGTATCGACGTCCTTACGCATATTGGTATAGATTGACAATACTATAAGGAGCTTCTTTATTTATCAATAGATGGAATACATTGGTTGAATCTAAGTGTCATTCTGTGGAGTTGTGTAGTGCATGGTATTAATTCAATCATGATTACCATTTAAGATTATTATTTTATAGATCTGATTGTAGCATGCATTATAGAATGATGGATTAGTTATGAAACTATATGTTTCTTCCTTCATCATGTTAACATCATGTTATAGAAACCCTAAAGAGGGACCCAGGTACCTTTTCACAAATTGGGTGAGCACTCCGTCTAGGCCGAGTGATGTGCTAGCATGCTTAGGGTGTTATCTGTAAATTATAGGCTGCATCAATGGTATGGGATAGTTGGTGTAAGAAAATATTCCCTCTCCTAGTGAGAACAAGTGGCGAAGCTACTTCGGTGATGCTAAGAGGAGAGGGGACTGAAAATTGACATGTAGAGCCTTCCGGGGTCACATGATGAACTCTGGGGCTAACATGGGAATAGGGAACATTTTTGTGTCAAAATACCCCAAAGGGATAGGATAGAAAGGATGGGTAAGTGTGATGTCACCTATGTGAGTGACAAGTGTCACTTCGTGATTGCGCAATGGGAAGGGTTGAGAAAATGTGAGAAGGGGTTCAAATTGAAATTTTGGGCTTCGTCGGGGTCACATGATGATCTAGAGGGATTAATTGGGAATGGATGAATTTTTGTATTACAAGTGGATGGGAAAAATGGGACACAAAAGTGTTCCATCACCTGGTGATGATATGTGTCCACCCTTAAAATATGCCAAGTCCTGAAGCTTACCTTTGAGAGGTACTTGTCGATGAAGTTTCTAGAGCATCCGGAGGTCTTTTCAGCACTTTTTAATATGGAATTGACTCAAAACATAATTTTGAGAATAGATGGATGGATCCTATGCTCTAATTCCTCATAAAACACCACGATAAATATTTTTTTCTTGGTACCATAAGACGTTCTTACTAAAAATAAATTATGGGAAGAAGTTTATATGTCTTGTGACAAATATGAGACCTCCTTCATTTATAGCACTAAATTAAATTTCCAATGGTATCTTGTTTTACTTGAAAATCATTACGGATCTCCCAAAATCACTTCCCAAATCTCTAGTGTTATTTTGAACTACAAGATCGATCACCTTCAAAAATAATCTTTCATTGAACTTGTTCCCAAACCTTTAATTTTTCCTAGATATATTCATAAACCACTTGCACAACTTTCATTTCTCCTTAATATCACTTCCACGATGAATTTTGTCCTTCAATTCTCTCATGGGGATGTACATCAGTCCTAAAATGGCTAAAAAGAGCTATTATGGGCTCAATTAAAGAATATGCCTTGAGGAGAACTACAGCATAATAACTCCATGATCTTGTTTTCACATTTCAAAGACATGGGAAAGGTTTTTACAACATATATGAGCACTTGAAAGGATACGATAGGCCTTACCTAGAGGGAAAATTGTCCCTGGAGATATGTTTAAGGGGATTATAAGAATTATTTTTGACACTAGGGTAAAGTTGTCATGTTTTCATCTTGAATTTTTCCCTTAAAAAAACACATGAAAACAAATGTATAAGAGGATTGATCCATAAATTCAGAGGAAGGAGATAGGATCTAATACATATTGAGAAGGTAGGGTTCAAGTGAATGGGTTCACCAAATGATTTAATATAAATTGAATTAAACCTTAATTTCATAGTAATGTATTATACTAAATGATATTCAGATGATACTAAAATACTATAATATAAAGAAATGCATAAGAAATAAGAATTAAAAGATATGAAACCCTAAGAAAATGAAAGAGGGAAGATGACTTAGTTGATTTCATGCAATTTGGAATAGATTGATTGAGATAATGCTAGAATAGACTATAAATAGTGTCGTCAAGGCTCACCGATGGTTATAGAATTCGTAATTATGCTAGATAGAAGTGCCTACAGGTGGAAAGGAGTGCCTCATTGCTAATTATTGTAATGGGTGCTAGTGAATACTTAGATGCTCATATTTTTCCTTTTATGGGTTGGAGGATCTTTGCCACTACTCATCCTTTGTCGCTCTATTTTTTTATATGTGACCGATTGTACTTGTAACCTTAAAAATAGATGTCTACCTACACATGTACACAAACCACATCAAATACAATAAAAAAAAGTATAATGTGGAGTCGAATGACCCCAATAGTCACCTCAAGATTGATCTTATGGCCAAGTGTTGCACTACATATAAAAATCCATGAAGCTCTAAGTTGTGTAGACACCTAAATTACACACTAATTTCCAGTATTATCCTAACTTATTTTGTAACTCATATCCCCTTTTCGATTAATTAATCACATGTATACACCCATTGGATTAATTAAATTAATCCTTAGTACCCCTTTAGCTAGTTTAATTATCATTTATTAAATAAATGATTAATTAATTAGTGTGCACATTATAGCTAATTAAATTAGTTATCTAATTAGGAAAATACACCTATTTTCCTAGTCAACTCGTCGATTATATTCCCTGGAATCCACTTCCTCATCCTAATCAACTCCACTTCGACTCGCTTCACCATTCCTATCAAATGTAATTCTAGAATCTTATAAAGGTGGGGAGTTAAATTGCACGTACAACCACCTTTTTGGATGCAACTTCTGCTAATTAATTATTTTATACCCCTTGATGGCATTTATGTTCCCGGATATGCTCTTTGTGTAACCAATTTCCAACCACCACATAGCCTTATAAAACATAGGCTTATCCTCTTACAAATCCTCTTGGATTTCCCATACAATGAATCACAAATTTACTCCAACTTTTGCTATTTTGGAAGCAATAATCCAAGCCAACATATGCTCATAGAAATTGCATCCCCATTTTGGAGGTCATTCAATAAAACCCAAAATATTTTATAAGGTTTCACAATCTAAGCTTCTCTACAACCTTACTCGAGGTTTACAAGGGAAAGCTACATGAAGGTTTGCACTTGTTATTGTTTGTCTTCCATTTTAGTTGTTTTTCATTGTTGATTTTTGCACGCATGATCAATCTTGTAGGAATCTCATTGACAATGATTCTTATTTCTCAAGGCATCTACATGCATACACTCTTTATGAGATATTTATACCCAGGAAAATCCTTATGCAACCTTTAAATGCTTTAATTGTAAATCTTTCGTCAAATCAACTAATTCACAACCTAGAAGGAGAAACATTGAATATATCCTCTCTATGGCATCTAAGGAGCCTCATGTGTACATCTAGAGATCAATCCTTCTCTCCTCACACACTTCCATTCACCAATGAATATGAGTCTCAACATATTCTCCACCTCAATAATCCTCCTCTAACATTTCAAAGGTCTTTTGATCTCATCAAATATTTATCTAATCACGACAAAGGATAACCTTGTTCTTATTAGGCATTGTGTGTCTCATCTTTGTTATGGTTTCTACCATTTTAGATCTTTTTACCTACGGTTTTGTCTCAAAGCTTACTAATGGAAAATTCTCCTTTCAAATAAGCTCTCTCTTTAATAGAAAACACTAAACTTTTTTTGTCTGGTCTTTTTACCACCCATATCAATCTACAATGTTAAACCCTTGCATCCTATTAGTCACATGAGGTTGAGACTTGGGGGTAGAATATTCGTTCCCAACAAACATAATATAATATAACCAAGGAAAATTAAATGAATCATAAAATATAAAAAAAACTATTAAATCATTACACCTTTTGTCTTTCTTAGTCTTTGAGGATAATCCCATACTTCGACTAGTAGTATGAGATTCGAGAATAGAGGAAGTCCTTACTCACCTACATTTTGTCTTCGGTGTTGAGCCCTTGTCTCTTACCGGTGAGATGGTGCAACATGTAGGGTCCATTTCAAAAAAAAAAAAAAAACAAAAGAAATTAACCAATAAATCCTTTAGAAATCTTAATCAAAAACATCCCAAGATGTTGCTTATGTTAAAGAGAGAGAAAATTCCTTCAACTAGATCTTTTCAATCAGTAGGCCATAAATATATCTAAGTTGATTCAAAACATATAAAGTGGAATCATATAGTAATTGGTTAGATAATCTTGGTGAATATGAGTTACGTTTTCTCATATGGATCATTGTTACACCTTGTGTCTTTGCATCCATTATCTTCACTTTCATATCACTATTCTCCTTTTTTCACATCCTTCTTAGCTCTCGGTGATGAGCCCTTGCATCTTCCTAGTTGTGTGGAGTCACGAGTGAGCAGAGTGAAACACCCTATCATTTTATCATCTACATTTCTACCAATGGAATGGAATGATTCTAATTATTTGCACATTCTTTCAAGTAAGTGCACCCCTTTTAATGAGTTGAAACACCAAAAACATTAAAAAATGTTTAAAAAAACTTTAAAACATTCAAATATGTCTCACAAATACCAAAAACAATATAAAATTGTTCAAAAATTAAAATAGTTTAAAACTATCAAAATCAAAACATTCAGATAATGTTTGACCAACTTTTGGCTCCGTGTAACACATTTCAACAACTTTTCCATTTGATGGTGCTCCTCATGATCATTCCATATTATTTATCACTAATCATATTTATTTATTGTAGTGTATATATATGCTTGAGGAAATCATTTAACCTTTCAATGCTTGTCCCACTAGGTGTGCCAGGAAAACTATTGACGATTATCTTTGTAGATGAATCATCAAAGTTATGGGAAATATTAGAGATGTGGGACTTGGCCCCTAAGATAACCTCCAAATTTTATAGAAGTTGGATCTTCTCTGATTTGGGTTGAGATAAGGGTTAGAGAGAAAATAAAATAGTATGTAAATCCTATCTAAGGCAATGCACCAAAATTTTACTAAAAACACAGAGATAGATATCAAAATAACTACTAAAATAGTCAAAGAGCATCAAACATGATCTACTATTTCAAAGATGTTTCAAACTATCAAAGGTAGAATGAAACTTAAAACATAATAATATGTAAAGATCTAAGGGTGTGTAGCATGATAGATATTTAAACATTCATCTAGAATTGAATACAAGTAAACAGGAGGAAACACATGATATAGAATATTGCAAACTTGTAGGTGCATAGAACAAGAACTCTTATTTATATAGAAAATAGTACATAAGGCCAAAATGGCATAGATTACAACATTTCTTTACAATAGAGCCTTGCTAAGGCCAATGAACACAATAGACTAAACCTAAATTCCTCACTTTGACATTCTAGAACTTCTTTTTTATTTCTCTGTCTATATATGTATATATATATATATATATATATATATATATATATATATATATATATTTTGGCACAAGAACATTCTCTTATAGATCTTTGTGGCTCTTACTTCAACGTGCCTCCATTAAGGTTTCCACCATCTGCATTTAGTTTTTAATTATGAAATAGTCCACTTTTGGATCAAACTATCAACCGCATGCTTTAGGGACCAAGATCACATTCAATCCTGCGAGTCTCGAGCCCTTCGCTTATTTGATTGGTAATGCATTGCGATGGTAACTACATGTGTGATATGTGGAGACCTTACGTGGCTTCCGGGACTTATTTTTCTCTCTTTCCTTTTGAATTCATGCATGGGTAACACGTGGAGGCCTATGCATCCTTTTCATTTACATTGAATTTTGAGCTCGCTTGGAATGCCTTGTTGTGCTTTAGCCATGTGGTTGATTCTCACTTCTCGAGGGCTCCCATTCTTTGTGCCTCCTCTAAAATGTCCTAAAGGGGCACATGGATAACTTTCACGTTTAGTTCCATACTTAGGAAAAATTTAGTCCCGAAAAAATAAAAGAACACCAAACACAAAAGGGGGTCAGGGAAACAAAAGGGAGCAAGAATGGAAGATCCCCAAACAATGTATAATTCATTCTATAGTTATAATGACTTACCGAGGGACTTTGTGCTAGTCATGAAAGAATCCAATAATCCTTCCCTACTAAAATTTCAAATTGTGGCTAAAAGAGAAGCCACTCAAATTTACTTTAAAGAAGCTTGGTACCTAACCCATTCAACCTCTATCGGTGAGTCCTTCATTATAGAGCATGAAAGGCTCTATCTAGCTCAATGATCTCCTTATGGGAGAATGTTTCGAGATCCCACACCATTGCATGAAAATGGAACTCTATTTTAACTATTGGGTCCATAATGGCATCCACCTCTCAAAAGCCTTTGGAATCCTCCTTTAAATAATAAAAGAAAGTATTATCTTGTTGCTTGGTCATAAGTAGCTGCCTGAATCTAATCCTTTAACAGGCAAAGTGGAGTCATCGGGAAAGAAAGAGGGAAGACTAATTGAACTAATTATTTGATGAACTTCTTCCACTCTTTGATCCCCTAATTAGAGATGGATCAAGAGATTATGGAACTTGATAAAAGCCTTGTTGTAATTCAAAATCTCTACTAATTTTGTCCCGGAACCATGTGTAGACACCAAAATTGGGTCACACTCCCCTCGGTCCCTCGCCAAATAACCTACTCAAAAAGACTCACCTAACCATGGTCCCTTACACCCCACACTAATATTAATTTAATTAATTTAATTAAATTAATCAAAATTGTCCTCACAATATTTATTATTTAATTATCCTAATTAAGATAATTCCCATACCACCACCTCACCTATACACCTCAACTAGCCATCTCACCCCAAATCTATTCTTAGTATGTTGCCATAACTAACTAAGACCCAAATAAACCCTAAAAATCAAAGCCTACATTCCTCTAACCACATTCCCCTGGCCATTAGAAAAGGATCTTCCATTTTAATCCATGAAAAAGAAAATAACTGGATCTAAGAAATCAGCAAAATCTTCGCCATTTTAGTAAACCTAGGAAATCCCTTCCTAACCGACATCATCACCCCTAAAGCGACACCGATCAACCCATAACCATCGCTTAACTTTATTCCCTTTGGTAACCTTATTTCGAGGTTGGAACATTTATGAGAGAAAGGGAGAATAATCACATCTCCGTGCAATCGAGTGAGCATACATTCACACCCGAGATATCCAAAGCCATCTAAGTCAAGATCTCGATTCAACCAAGTAAGGAGAAAAGTGAAGGTAGCTCAAGCAAGAGTCTCCTATCAACCAAAGTGGACCTTCACAAAAGAAATCTCTCACCACCATCTCCACTCTTCACTCACATTTGACTCAGTGAGTATCAAACTCCAAGTATACTACTCTATTTAGTCCAATTTTATTTGAATAATTTAGTATTTAGATTCTTCTATGTGCTATTGCTTTCCTATCCACTCACTACTTTTCTCGATAACTATCCCCTAATACCACTTCCAAAACCTCTCAAACCCTATCCTAGCAATCCAACACCCCATTTCGACCTACCCAACCCTTTGTGCAATCACAAAGAAGATCCAAAATCCATTTTACAACATCTTCCATTTTCCCACGATCACCTGCATCGGTCTCCTAAACCATCATTAGTCTCGAGCCTCTACCACGATCGATTTACCTACGATACTTCTCCTTTACTACCATTCATAAGAACTTAACCCATAACTCCTCCCAGCTTCACCAAAACCCCACCAGACTCACCCAGCGACCTACGACCTACCCACACCTCGTAGACACCTCACCCAACTCCCCATCAACCTAGAAAATAGACCTAGACCCTGTTCTTGACCTCCCAAGTTATTTCTTCGATGACCGCCATCAGTCATAAGTTAACTAGCATCAATAAGGACTAGACCGACATCGGTCTCTATGTCTGTCAACATAGTATAGACCAGCAACCTACCTACTTACTCCCAAGTTACCTATAATCACTTGCAGACCTTCACCAAATCTCCTGTCGGCACTGCGGAAAACCTAGAACCATTTATCCAACCTCCAGATCTCGATCATAACTAATCATGTTAGATTATATTTTCTTATTGTGTTTATATGAGATGCCTAAATCATTGATTCTGATGGGACAATATTTACCTTATTTCTTACATTAATTTGTTTACAATAGTGGATTGATATCCATTTAGGGAGTATCACACTTCCTAGATCTAGCATACACTAGGTAGTCCACTACATATACTATTTAACTTTCATTTGGTGGTCTTGTTGTTTATTTCAGGTAGTTCCTCCTAGCCAAAAGGAAGCTCTCATGATCATCTATGGATCAAGAAGTCATACGCGCATAACAACCTTCAACCAGCTTCAACAAGTATTCCTCCTAGCCTTTTTACCCTTATCTATTTCATCACATTCCAAGAAACGCTCTAAGAATTAGGTGAAACATTTTGGCACGACGGTGGGACCCATTTGGGGTTCCTTGCATTTCTTCATTCCTAGGTGAAATTTGCATGTTTTTTTCCTTTCCGAAAGGTTCTCACATTAAATTTCTCCCCTGGAATCTTCTCTTCTTTTTATTGTCTCAAATAAATCATGTTTTGGTGCTATAAAAATAACTCTTCTTCTCTTTCATTTGTACTGCATTAGTGAAAGATCATATTCTCTCATGTTCATCTTTTTGTGACATCAAATTTAATATTTTGATTTGGGCTTAAAATTAACGGCATTTCATTCTTGTATGCTAGAAGTCATGCCTAATCGATGGTTGACAAAATAATCATAGAAAGTACATTATATCTCTCTCTTAGTCTTACCAAATTACACAAATTCAAATTAACACATCTTTCTTAAACAACATCTTACCTCGAGAACATCTCGGTGATCACATGGTCTGGGATTGGTAGGTACTCCCACTCGTTGCTTTTGTCAAGTCATTATCTCAGGAGACAAAATTCCGCCCCCACCATAACATACCTAAAACCTCTCCTTTTAGATATCCTTCTTCATAGGACACCTTCCCAACCAAAATTTCTATTCGAAACACACACAATGGGTCCTAATAGCGTAAGTCGAACAAACATAATAAAAAATCACTTTTAGGATCATATTTTTCTTAGTGTTTCTACTTGTCTTGTGTTTTGAGGTGAGAGGACACATTCTTCATCTTTTTATTTCTCTTGCACACTCCTCATCATAGCTGTGTATTCCAACTTCATCTAAGTGTGTATGGACCCCATTTTTATCATTCTCAGAGTTCTGGGTTTGATTCCACACTTGATTTTAAATCAAAACCACCTTTTTCTTCATCTCTGTTTCAATTTCATAGTAATCAGGTGTTGGTCTCAGCGACCATTGCTCGGTTACCTCCGACCGTCACTGGTTTTATTCAAATAGCTTGCCATCAAGTTTTTTGGTTAACCTACCCAAAAGGACACCTGTTTCATCTTCTTTACTATTTAGAGTCTCTCAGTAACTCTCAAGATCTTCTTTGTGTTGATAAATTCCATCCTACAGCTTATCTACCTAGTAGATTATCAGTCTTTTCCTTATTTGGAAAACTATTCTTTTTTCATAGTGACCGACCATGTTACTCTCCCGACGACATCGTTTACTCCTAATGACGGCATCAGTTATCCTGCAGTTTTCCAGCTGACATTTTTACCTAATCCACCTACCACTACCTATGTTTTTCCCATTTTTATTTGTATTTTTGTGTCATTTATAGAAATTAGTCCTACCAAATTAGCACTTGTTCACATGGAGGCTGAACTCATAGCCAAGAAAACACCCTCATATTCCATGCTAGTTGTCAACCAATCCCGTCGATTTCTTCACCACCTTCCATTCTATCACCCATGGTTCCTACCCAACATATCACTATCACCATAGGTGACGAGGAGTTCGCACAACTTCTTGATCAAAACCTTTCCGCCTTATAGTTCTATCTTTCCCACTCATCCACTCGAGATGCCTCGGGTCACTTGATATACATCATGCCCATTTCCCATCCCCCGACACTCATTCCTACTTCGTGTCAGCCCTTCTAGCTCCGCACTACCCGCACCTACCTTGCCCCCAGTCATTTCATAGCTAGGCCCTATACCTATTATGACCACCACATCTGCCACATCTATTGCACCCGTAACATCCACTATACCTTCTTTGACAACCCAACGCAATCTCATCCGTGCCTATTGTCTCCACATATACCCATAACAACATAACCACCCATGGTGTTAATGACCCCTACCCCATTTCAAAACATTTTCCTTTCTATTCCACATTCCTTAGCCCCATCGCTACTAGAGTCACCTCGACCCTTCCACCTTCATATACGTACTATCAATAGCCTCATGTTTCATCTATCATTCATTCTAGGTACATTCCCCTATTTCTCTCCCTCATTCTCAACCTACTTATTCAAAGATCACCATATACTAGAATGCCACCTCCATCATATG
>CM031236.1:699346205-699401158 GCA_018340775.1 Taxus wallichiana var. yunnanensis | reverse complement strand
AAGCATTATAATTTTTATAATCTAAAAACTAAAACCTAAATAATAACTAAGTATTATAATTTTAAAATCTAAAAAGCTTAAACCTAAAACTTTAAACGTATCTAACATAAATAAATAAAGAAAACAAAGCAAAGGCAATCAAAGAAACCACCGTACCTTTCACGTAGGTTTGGAATGGAGCTCTACCGCCACGAACCATCACATAGCCACGAACAATGACCACGAAAGGCACGGTGGATGTACTTGCCAAAACCCATAGATGTTTAGGGTTTTCATTTAAATGTTTTAATTTTTTTAATAAAAAGCGGTGAACCGAACCGAATAAATTGGTCGCATACAACAAACAAAAATGGCAGGTCGTATTTTCCCCTCAGAGTTGAATGAACTCGCTTTTAATACTCATACTGATCCGAGATCTATCGATTTGTTTATATTCGAATGAGGAGAGATAAGGGTCACAGAGTTATCCCCGTGTGTTGGCGCATTTAACCCGAAGTCAGTCAAAAATGGTGAAAAATAAGCATTAAAATGGTGAAATATGAACTGTTTTAACATTAAGGAAGCCATTTGTGACGTTGGGGACGTCATGGCGCCCCCAATGACGTTCCCATTCTCTGTTTGCACCGGGATGTCCTCGGGGTGCGCCCCTGTTGTGGGGGACGCCCCTAGGCGTCCCCTTTTTTTGTGGAGTTTGGGACACACTTCAGACTGCTTCACCAACTTTAAATGATGAAATGAGAGGGCATGAACTAGAAAATGAGCTGATTAGTCTTAGCCCTAACAATTTTGACACACTTTAGGACTACTTCACCGAGTTCAAATCATGTGAGAATGCAATTGAAAGATTGTGGAATTGACAAAAAGACTCACAACTTATTATTTCTATCCTTGCCAAACTAGGTCCCGACTATTCTGTTTTTGTCTCTACCTTCCATGCAACCAAAAGAGCACTTAGAGCACAATGGAAAATGCCCTCCTTTGATGAGTTTGTTGTTAACTTGACTCGGGAACAAGATAAACTAATTCAAATGGGTGTACTAAAGTCCACTAAACCACATGCTCTACTTACGGGCATGACATATAGAAGGATTCAAAAGAGAAGAAACAAAACAAGGATCAACCCACCACCAAATCAAAATCCGGAACTTCCTCTTCCAAAGTGTTAGCCTAAGAAGGGGAAGATCAAATGTGGATATTGCACAAGCATGCATGATGAAAGTAAATGTTTGAAGAAGCAGATTGACCTCCTCACGAGTCTTCTTGAGAAGAACAACATAGGAGTACTTGAGTCTATCAAACCATCTTCATCAACCCATGAATCCTCTAAGGAAAATGACAATGGAAAAAGGAAAGAGAAAGAATTAAGAAAGGAGAAAACAAAGGGAGAGCCCTAGTTGCAGTTGTACCTCGACTCCTACATGGGTTATTGATTCTGGTGCATCACATTATATGGCTTCTTGCAATGTCGAGTTCATTTCATTGGAGCCATGTGACATGTCTACTATTTGACTGGGTGACGACACTTCTACTCAGGTTTTTGGGAGAGGGTCTGTTGAAGTGAGTGGTGGAACATTTAACAATGTTCTAAGTATTCCCTCATTGTCAACTAATCTCTTATTAGTCTATTAGATTACTCACCTTGGTCAGGGCATGTGGGTTGAGTTCACTCTAGATTCAAAGTGTATGTCAGAGAGTTGCATAGTGACACTATCATTGCAGTTGGTTTAGTCAATCACCAGACTCGGCTATACTCCTCTCACTTTGTTCCTCTGGATTCTTCATCGATTCACCTGTGCACTGATGACACTTTTGAGCTTGAGCACATTTTTGATGATGAGGACTTCTCTTCTAGCACATATGATTGCAGTAGTGATGGGGACCCACCTCCACCATCTACTTATCACCTTCCATATTTTAAGGAGTTATTTCTTGATCCACCTACTTGATCCACCACGGACATTTCGGGGAGCAGCACTTTGATTCAGGACTCATCAAACATCAGATAGTCTTCTACACAGTTATAGGGCCTTCCACATTGCTTTTTACTTTGCTTTGGATTCGCCACCTTTCATGGAGCATTTTCACTTCTACGTTACACGAGGAGCATAGTTCCTTGGATAGGAACCACACCTTGGTTGGAGATCCATCAGATACTTGGCGGTTTCCTTTACTTTTCCATGGTGATTCACTCTTCACTACATCTACTTCTGATCCACAATCACTCTAGGAGGCTTCTTTGCAGGATATAGAGTGGCTTCGAGACGATTGTAACCTCGAGTGAGGCTTTCTAGTCCCTCCACCTCTTCTTTGTCTCTCTTTTAGGGGGATTTTTTCCTCACTGGGTTTTCTCCTTTTACTCCACTTTGTGAGAGTTGCATTGTACTTGGGTACCTCATCAGGCCTTGTTGCCAAGACCTACTTTCTTTTCGCCCATTGAAGCTACACTTAAGGAGGGTGTTGGTGTAGGATATTATTTTCCTCATATTTATTTACTTGGAATAAATCCTCACCCTTGGTGACTCATCTTGCTTAGGTGTACTTAGCGTCATAGGAGTTACTATGACATGTCATAGTGTGTCATAGGAGTTACATTCCCATTTTGGAATGTAACTCCCCTTCCTATTTTGGGAATATTCTCATGGAGGAGTTACACAACACTCCTATTTGTACTTGCCACCACTTGAGCTATTGTATGGGAAATCTTGGCTCTGCTACACATTAAGTTGTTTGTTAAGCATTATTTCTCGATTCTTGTGAGTTATCATCATATTGCATATTTTTAAGTTATCTTAATTTCCACAACTATACGGTGCTCGCGTTGTTATCCAGAGATCCTTATGGATGTGCTTATCAAATTCATGCATTGAGAAACATAGAATTATTTTGTTTTGACATGACACTGCACTAAATCATTTTTTTTTGTTTCTTTGACCATGGCCCAATGAGTATATCGAACTTGCAGATGTATTCATAGGACCTGTAAAATGTGCCACACAAGAATATAAATAAGAGATTTTTAAAAAATTACTAATTTTATTCCAGATGAAAATGGATGTTTTTATCTTACTGCAAATAAGAGATTTTCAGTTATGTAACTAGTTTTCTTACTAGAAAAATAATAGGCAGAATTGTATTCCTAAAAATGAAATCTAAAAATGGTCGTACGAATACAAGTAGCAATCTAACCAGCTGCATAAAAATACAAATAAGGTATTTTCAGTAATTATGTTGACTTGTTTTTATCTTCTAACATTTTTCTTTAAAAAAAAAGATTGATTGGTAAGAATTTAAGGATTACGAAGGCAGTTCCATTGAAGATTTTTGTTAAATCTAAGTAAATTTTATTTTAAAAAGCCTTAAATGTTATCATCATTATACATGTTTATACTTAAATATGGGAAGAGATTTACACTTTGAGCAGACAAGGCACAAAACAAATACAAATTACTCTACTTCAAATGTTAAATGTGAATAGCATAATTGAGAATATAAATGTAATGCATATGTTGAGCGCACATAGATTGGATGACATTAATACAATGAATGCAAAATTGGAGACAACAGATTAAAGAAACGTGATGACAATGCCGAGCTCCGAAGCAACGGTCTCTACTATAGTAATTAGTATTGATGTGGCCACCCAAACATCTCAGCTGTTGCCACTTTGATTGGGTCCAGTAATACAAAGGCATGGATGTCTGGTGTTACTGACATTGATATGCTCTTTTTCCATGCTATTAATTAATGAGAACATGACAAGCATTATTACAAAAAGGCCATGATCAGCAATGGCCTTCATAACTACCCACAAGACATTTGGAAAATCCATTCATTTTTCCCTGCTTTCCCACCATGAATTCCTCTCTGAGCCTCCTCATAACAATTTGGGTAACCTTGTATGGGTGTGGTGCCAATGCTGCAGGCATTCTTGACTATGACTACAACATGGCAGCTGAGTTTTTGATTCCACAGAACAATGCAAGGGCATATGTGGGTCTTCCCCTCTGCAATGGGACACCAATCTGGTTAACTATGCACAGTGGTGGGCTGGGCAGAGGCAGTACTATGGAAGGTGTTTGATGCAGCACTCTGGGGGCCTATGGTGAGAATATCTTCTGGGGAGGCAGTGGAAGGAACTGGAGACCAGCTGATGCTGTAGATTCATGGGTTAGTGAGAGACAGTGGTACACTTATTATTCAAACACTTGTCTGTACAACAACAAGTGTGGGCATTATACACAGATTATTTGGAGGAATACAAGATATGTTGGGTGTGCAAGAGTGAGTTGCAGTGATGGAGATGTGTTCATGACTTGTAATTATTATCCCCCTGGAAACTATGTTGGCCAGCGACCTTATTGATGGCCATTAGACCATTTCAACTATATAATCTGATGAACACGTTTCTAATAAGTCAATAATCTTCATCTCTTTTTATGTTTTTTTTTTTCCCTCAAAAGGAATGCTATTCTGATGTGCCTCTGGTTTCTTGAAAGGATTTTATCCTGAAACTTGATTGGCATTGAATGTATATTCATCAACCTTTTCAGTAAAGAGTTGGCAGGTTCAGTTTGAAGAACTTATGTATTATATAGGTTAGCTTGGTTGAAATGTTGATTAATTAATGGATTACTTAATATTTTTTGGGTAAGATTTTTCCCTTGGTTGGTCAACAATTCAATTTACTAACATATGTAAGATTTAAGTAAAATAAATTCAGCCTATCAAACACTAAACCCATTGAAATATGATAAATGAATTTAGACGACCACATACAAATATAATAAATGAATCAGTTATTTAGGTCACCACTCACAAATGTGATAATAATTTGTATGTTAATTTAGTTAAATTTGTGTACTCTACTCTAAATCCCAAATTCAATCTTCAATTATGAGATCCCCAATAAATCTTGTTTCTATGTTAGCCAATTCACTGTTTACAACCATTATTTTAAAGATGTTAAACAACAGACTATAGTTCTATGGTAACGTGAAAGTTAAAAACAAGTCCAATATGTATTAGGACAAACAGATGGCAGTTGCAGCCATTTTCATTTACAACCGTTTTAAAAGTTGCTTGTAAACTGCATCATTTCTAGTGGAGTTGGGAAATTATGATATTTATTAGCTGCAAATACTTTCACCATTTATTAAGCCATTTTACAAAGTCTTAAACATTTCTTACAAGTTTACTCAAAAGGTCACATTCAATTGCAACTTTTTCAAATGATTGAGTGTTCTGCTCGGCTCCATCCTTTTGCAGAGACCTTGTTTTCGTATGGGAATAGTTAATTGCCTTCCTCCAATATTTATATTTCAATTAAATATTGGTATAAGTTTTGTTTTTATTGACGTGTATTTTTACGCCGTAAGGCGTTCTTGTAGTGGAGTGCAACCGATTTATTCTGACAAATGTCAGAAATCGTACGGACGAGATTTGCAAGGAGATTTTCGTTGAAATCCAACGGTTATAATGATTTCATCTCATAAACAAACAACAGCCAAATCCATCGCTGCGCTGACATTTTTCTCATTGCCGGAGGAAGAGATTGAGCCAATTTTATGCCGGCATCTTTATTGTATCTTGGCGAAAACATAGTCACGAAGCTGGAAACACCCACAGAGGAGATCGCTGGTAGATCCAAAGGAGAACGCGGCTGGTATATATTAGTATCTTCATCTATGTATTGATCACGGCTGATATCCATTGTTTAACGATGATTTGATGGGAGTGAAATGAAAAATCAGAACATTTTTGAAGTTCTATATGGAATACATCCTGTCAGTGGTTCACTACTGAATTTCACATTGATTGATTAGGAAGATCTATTTCAAATACGTCTGACTTGTAGCATAGGCCTGCATCCACCATCCAATATTGCCCGCTTCAGTTGTGCTTATACTTTCGCTGTTGATCTCCATTACCATTTTTCTAAAAGTGCAGGATTCGGTGGTGTTTATCTGGTATGCGTCCATTGCCATTTATTTGACAGCAGAGTGGAGTCTACAAATCTGCACACTTTATTGGTAGAGATGACTGAGCGTTTACCTTGGCATCCGAATCTGGATAATTTTGGCCATGTTATCTAATCTGGAAAGTTTTATACCTCCACGTACTACATGTTTTATGCCAAGTCATTATTAATAGAGTCCTTTCAATATAAAAGTGTCAGGTTGTTAAAAGTCATGTATATATTAAGTCGATTATTCAAATGTAATTGTTAACTCATTCAATCGTATCATTGTTGAACTGTGTCGTCAGTCGTCTCGAGTCTATATAATAATAGTTTGTTATGTCATTTGTGATTATTTGTTTATGTTAGTCTCAAATTAATATCATTAATTTGTTATTGCGCCGTAAGGCGTTCTTGTAGTGGAGTGCAACCGATTTATTCGACAAATGTCAGAAATCGTAAACTGGACGAGATTTGCAAGGAGATTTTCGTTGAAATCCAACGGTTATAATGATTTCATCTCATAAACAAACAACAGCCAAATCCATCGCTGCGCTGACATTTTTCTCATTGCCGGAGGAAGAGATTGAGCCAATTTTATGCCGGCATCATCTGCAATGTCGACGATAATGACTTCGGCTCCATGATTTTCAAACAACCTACTGATCCTCCTGTCATTAGTGTGACTTTTCCTTGTAGTCTGTAACTCGAAACCAGAAAATAATACATAAAATTTATACATTACTACAGTACAGTTATTAGAAATGATGGTTTAGGGTATTAGACTTGGGAGCAGAGTTCATATCCTTAATAAACCAGCTTCCTGTCCGTTTGCGTGAAGTAGAGCCGAGGTGAAAGAACAGACAGACTGTCAAAAATAGTGGTTTGTTTGGTTCGGCCATGAATATGACAACATCCATCATGCCTGACACAACAGGCCCTGCATACACAGACTTAATCCCCCCTTCAAATTCAACGTCTCCAAATCCCATATGAGACTAGGATGTTACCAGAAACCCATTCTCTAAATACATCACTGCTCATGTGATTCCAGCCAGTCTATTCTCGACCTCACGTAGTCATCATTCAATCTATCGCCTCCTTCTTCAAGTTTTTCCACAATCTTGGAAAAAGGTTGTTCCTGTAATTCTTTGGCAGTCGCTTTTGCATAGGTTGAAACTGTTGCATTGCCTGCAAATTCCCATGGAAGAGGCGGCCTCATCTTTGACATGCATTTCAATAAGTATACCATGGTTAGGAATTTGTGAATGAAAATTTTTAATGTTATTTGATCTTATGTCAACTGCAAACTGAACCGTTGAAATATCTTCAGGTATGATGTTTGGCAGTGAAGCAGTCCTTGCACGCCACAGATGCGCTAGTGCTGCCATAAAACTTGTGCAACCAGCAACTCCCCCATCCTTGGCCTTCAACTTGAGAAGACGAAGCATTTTTCCAGATAACAAGAACACTCCAAAAACAAGTTTCTCTGATGGATTATGCAACGCCACCTTATTGCGCCAGAGATCAATGTTTCTTTGCATAAAAGGTGAAGATTCCATGTCAAATTCAAAATGGTTGAGGTACTCTTTATGGCTGTACTTAATTTGCACAGGAGAACGAGCTTTCAAGCGTGCGATCAATGACAGTTAGGAATGCTTCATTTCTATTTCTGGCCAAGTGGGTGAGGTTTTTTGCAAACTCTTGCATAGTAAACCCATCCATGAGACTGTGATTTTCTGCAGCTCCCACAACGAAGCCGCCACATATGAACCGAGTTACCTGCATCACACCAAATTTTGAATAACTTATCTTTCTAAACTATGAAAACAAAAAATAACTTACAATTCAGAGTTTGAAGACTTTAACTTGAAAATAAATGAGTGGGTTCATCTTCTAGATTTGTAGATCCGGGTAGGAAACAAAGTTGGTAGAAGGCACAATTCATGGCTGATATCTCCCAACTCTACCAAGCTGAGTTCACTTGTATAAACTGCAAAAGGCACTCCTGCAACATTGCAGTCGATCTCAAAACGTCTATGCTTTGAATTAAACTTGAGCATCCCACACATGAAATCATAAGAAACGAGAATCCTACGGAGTGCCTCTATGTGAATATAGATTATGGCATCAAATCCTATTTCTTGATTGCAAGAAAAGAAATGCACATATCTAAGGACGAAACCCACAAGTTTTTGGTCGGTATTGCTCAAGAATAATGAATATCTCTTTGTGCTCTTTTCTGGACGTATTATTATCACCCTGTCCCTTTTCACTTGAAGATCAGTGATTAAGGAACAATGGGCGTCTCCATCTGTGAGAAATACTAAAATGATTCCTAGAATCCTATTCTTTATAGAGATTGAATGATTACTCATATAATTGAACATTAAATTACCAAAAAGTAGCGTTTAAGTAAATTCTTAAAAGTTGATAGCTACATTCACTGTGTGCAAACTTAAGATGTCAAGTGGGTTATTTAATACCGTATACATATTTGGTGTTATAGTAGAACTGAAATTAGAAGTGGTAGTTGAATTTACATCATCTTCTGAAAGATACATCACTGATTAGCCTTTTAATACTTTGAGACAAGGATAAGATGGATACGTCACTGTTATGAATAAAATAAAAAATTTGCAAGACAATACACTATAACAAAGCTAAATAGAGAAGGGGCCTTGTTGCGACTCACACCCATGTTACCTTCCTTCGAGTTTTCGCTTAGTCAAACACGTGTAAAACATTATTGATAATAATAATAATCACATCATCGAGGACACCAACATAAAACCAACTACACTATGTATTTGCCTATGTTTAAATAAGCCAAGAACATACGCCTATATTCCATGTGAAAATTAGAATAGACTTTATCAACATATTATGGTGAATGACAGGTAGCATCTCCCTTTAGATGGGGTATACTCAAGCTAATGTTAATTTGGCATATGAGAAAGAATTTTGGTGTTTGGAGCGGAATATTAGTTATTCAAATAGAGTACCCTATCTCAAGAAAGTTCTATTGTAATGTTGAATTCTATTCTTCTTTCTTACTTTATTTTTCCCCAAAAACCACTTATTTCTAATGGGAAAAACATTTAGTGGATGTTGTTCCATTTATTTTCCACATCTTTAATGCACATTATTTAAAGGAAAAGTTCCCACGATTGGTAACTTATTGTTCATTAGACATTGGGTTAAATTATTTACTATTTTTTAATATATATATAGATAGACATTTATTCAGTGAGGTGAGCTTAATTTTCAAATCTCATTCATGATAGGGAATTGGCCCTACTATGGTAGTACAGTCATTTATATCTTGGTTATAACAAAAGAACCTTTGATCTGAATTCTTAAAGATGGGAATATATGTGCTTTTTTTCATCTCTTTCAACGTTTGAAGATGTGGATAGCTAGGAAGCGAACATTCACTTGTATCAAAAGTTGGAAATTATTTTCTATCCACTTTACTCGACTGGAATATTATATCCTCTCCCAATTCCTTCTCATCCATCTAACCCCCTCTTCTACAACCCTCTTCCTCCTTTTATGTTTTGCTCCCTCAAAAGCAACAAAAAAAACACCAACGACGACAAATGCCAACACCTTTCTTATTTTTCCTTTCTATAAATTAGCTTTCTTACGCATGTACAACTTTCTCCCGATCTATAAACAATCCACTATGTAAAAAACATGTTGTTATAAATGAGAAACCAATTACTTAACATTGTAAATAGAAAAAACACAAAAAAACGTCTAAAACAACATATATTTCAGAACTTAAGGATTTTCAATACATTCGTAAAAACAACATGCACATTAATCAACCCAAAAACAACTGCATAAACTTAATACTGCAATTCCTAGCTACATCATGCTACACACCCGACCCAATAATAACCCTCATTTTGGAAAAAATAGCCAACCCATCCTTACTAAGCGTCAACATTGCACGCTTCATCGTGCGATTGCTAGTTTATATTATTGTTTTTAATTTGTAATTTTTTGTGTAGTCGTTTTTTTGGGTGTGTTTTAGTTTTTTTTGGGGGGTGTAACCATGTGTTTGCACATATTTTTTTGTTGTTTTTATTTTATTTTTAATGATCTTCGCCAATTTTTTTCCCTTTAATGTTTTGAAAAGACATCTGGCATAATTCCTCTTGAATAGTTAGAATTTAAGCTCTAAGAAAAATACATGTAAATGTTTGACAAAATGCCTAAGAGTATATGTGAACTGCTCCAATCGATGAAAAGAGTTTCGAGCATGTGGTAGGTCATTTTAACTGCATTTTTGGCCTACAACCATGTAATAAAAGAATGAAATTCATTTCACGAATTTACGTGGTGATTTGTACAAGTGTGTGCACTTTGGGAAGGTATTGTTGTATATATTTCCCCGCATGGCAAAGAATAAGAACGGCCGACGCGAATGGAAGCGGGTTTCGAGGGGGAGGAGCAGAGCGCATAGGAAATATGTCGGGGAGGCAGAAAAACCCGACACCAGGGCAAATCGCGGGAGTCGGGAGGACAGGGGGAAGAGCATGGCGCGGGACATGTTGCAGGGGCCGCAAAACCCGACGCGAATGCAATCGGGAAAACGAATCGGGGGAGCAGGGTGCAGAAGCATGTCGGGTGGCTTTCAAAACCCGACAGCAAAAGACATGCGGATTTCGAAGTCGGGAAAACATGTCGGGAATGCACGGGGCAAAAGCATGTCGAGCACCCCTCCGGACCCGATGCGCATGCGGGTTCATCTTCCGCCCCGACACAAAGGAAAGCTCGGAATCACGTGGGAAGCGGGTTTCGGGAAAACGCAAGCATCGAACACATGCCGGGGCTTCTTCCAAACCCGATTCGAAATACAGTCCGCCATAATGAGACGAGTTAGGTGCGGATGTGGAGGTGGTTGGAAGAAATTCCGAATTTCTCTTCTCCCTCATTTTTTCTCATATAAATGTAAGGAGAGGCTGTTTTAAAAAGGGTCGAACATTTTTGTTTTGTGCCTCCTCCCTTCTTCTCTTTGGCAGGTGGAGTTGTGGAGCTCAAACCTCCCATTTGAAACTGTAATGCACCTTTGCCTCTGGGCATTTTTGCAGTTGTATTGTATCAACCTTCGGAGCAAATAAATGCATGACCTGTGGATGTTTTCTCACCCTCTATGTGTTTCATTTTGCATCCTCCTGATCTTTCACTGTGAATATGTTTATCTGTGCATAATATTGCATTGCATTTCTGTGGTCTGTGTTTAATTGGCAAAACATATGTTCTTCATTCCTCGGTGCATCACCTCCTTAGCTTAGGTTTATTTTTATGCATTTCTCTCTCCCTGTCTCCTTGGTAGTTAGATTAGGTTTTTGGGGTAAACCTCTGCGTTTTATTGGTGCATCTGAACAGAGGAATAGGAGCCGGCCTTCATCCGGAGAGCTTTTCCGATTTCGCAAGGTCCCACACTTGGGAAAAGCTCCATGTTGTGCAATCGCACTGGGAGTCTCAAACGATCGCGTTGCGGAGTCCCAGGGGTGCTGTGATTCGACACCAACAGGTATTAAGCGTATTTCAATAAAAATAGCAGCCCTAGTTATGTGTGAGGTCCATTACGGGTTTGGAATGTGTTAAAATTCGTTGTAAGATTCGTTTGGAGTACTCCTTCCCCTAGTATCTTTTTCGCTTCAAGTAGTTTTGAATTTTAAGCAATTTACCACTAAATGATGGAATTTGCAAATCTCGCGCAAATGGACACCAAAAGGATAAGAACAACATAAGAAGGGATACATAAGTGTGGGTAACTTGTTTATCCTTCTATAACTAAGGTGGACCTTCATTGGACCCTCTTTTCTAGACTCGCATCAATTGTTATCGAAGCAAGGTTTTCCTATCTTGGTTGTGTCTTGTGAGGCTAGTGGATTTCTTTGTAGGTGTGAGAAATTCCTGAAATTGTAAAGAGTTGTCAAAGAATGACATGGCAAAGTAGAAAGACCAAGGGCACCTAGAGTTTATAGACTTTGCAGAGATGATGAGAGGAATCAAGCATGATTTGATGCAATGGAGACGTGGAAAGAAGAGGAACTCATGTTGAAGATGTGAATGATGATGAAGGAGAAGAAGCTCAAGAGCTTTAAGTAGAAGAAATATTGGATGAACACGAGAGTAGATTTCTAAAGCTATTCCAAAGTTGGGTGAAGCAAAAATTTAGATACACCTTGCTATGGTGGAAGCTTAGGCCTTGATGAGTTTATGTATTGGATCATGGATATGGAGAAATACTATGACTATGAGTCAATAGAGGAACACAAGAAATTAAATTTTTCTTGCACAAAGTTGCGGGGTCTTCCATCTTTACGGTGAGATCGTGTGCAAACATGTTGGCTAGATTTTTTGCATAGCTAAAAACCTAGGTAGTCATGAGATAAATCTCCCTCATTTACCGGTGAGGCTCCCGTGTAAGATTTGTCAATTAAAATATGCTAGTATCTATATGGGGTTTTACTTTAACCATGCAGCTCATGAACCATAGTTGTATAGTTTTGCAGCAAGTAAGCAGCTGTTAAAGAAAGGAAATATTTAAAGAAGAAGGAAATAATAAAACACAGGAAGAAATAGGGAAGATGTGCAACCCAATCAATAGATAACAGAGTTGATTGCATGCACATAGACGGAACCAATAGATATCAACACACAAAATTATAAACAAAGGCAACCTTCAGATCTAGATCTAAAATAACACAAAGTTTATAAGTAGATCTAAGACAAAAGCTAGAAACAAAATGCACCGTGACACAAAGTTCTCCGAAAATCTGCTCCTTTGTATTCCTTTGCTTCAAATAGCTATCAGGGGTTTCAACACAAAGTCTAGAAACACAAGAATGCTGCTTACAAATTCTGATCATTAACCGAAGGTTCTTCTTCTACTTATAGAATGTAGAAGGGAAAGTACAAATGGGAAACTCAACTGAACTGGAACATAAACAAAAAGTAAAGATAACATCTGGCAATCATCCCCCTCTAATTCCTCTTCAAGTGACATGCATCCGGTCCATATTCAAACTTATACACATCTGTCACTTAACTAATAGAATCGTTCCACATAACTTAAAGTAATGGTTTCAAAACCAATAACTTTAAAGTTTTACAATTACATCCGGGAACGTGGAAAATAGAAGAAGAAAGAGTAGAAGAAGAAAGACACGCCAGCTGTAACATCTACATCTTCTTTTTGTTTTGATACTGAATATACTTGTCGAACATGTAATTCAACATCTTCCCATCTGTCTTAGCCACAACTTCCTTTTCTGTCCTGAATTGCAGCAAGCCTTCGTTCAATACCCTGATACATGCTTCCACATCCTCCAAGCTAGGCCCGAACTTCTCAATATCTGACTGCAGTGCCACCAGTTTACTGATGGAATTCATCGTGAAAGGCTTAACAACTCCATCAATTCTCCCTTGCACCATCAGAAGAGATCCTTCCAGGGAATTAGGCACTTTGCTAGGAATGGTCCTTGTGTATGAAGTAACGTTCCCGACCACTTCCTCATTAGTGAAAGCAATGACATTGTCTGGTAAAGATGATGCCATACTCTCAAGTGCCTGCATCCTTTTCAGCATAATTCTGCAGATCTCCAAACGGAAAGATACTGCAAACTCAAGTTGCTTCCCCTTCTCAACTGATCCGTCGGGCACAATCTGTTCCGCAATCAACACCTCTCTCGGCAACTTATTTATTTCGGCCAAAGTACTCAGGTTACTCTCAGCAACTGTGTTCATATCTATCGTGCTTGTCACCAGTTGCTTCAGCTGATCTGATGCATCTTTCATAACCTTTAGGTGGGCTGGCACCTCTCCGAGTTGTACAGAAGCTTGACGAATGATCAGACTTTTCCATTCGTCGATAGCTTTAACCTGGTTACTTGCATCTTCCACTTCCTGCATCAGATGATCACTCACCTGCTTTTGTGCTGAAATGGCTGAGTGGAAGATTTAGCAACCTTGGCAATGATCTCGCACAACTGAGATACCTGCTTCTGAAGTTCAACTTTCTCCGCCTTTTCTTTGTCAAGCCTAAGGAATAGAGCATCTATCAATGTCTGTGTGTCCTGCTTCAATCCTTCTGTGGTGGCTTGACCTATGGGTACTCTGGTTACTGTTATATCTTCTACCGTGAGCTCATCCTCCTTCCCTTCTGCCGGAACTGACATCTCAGCGAACTTCTGTCCCGATTCCTCAATGATCAACCTTGAAGTTACCTTAGCAACTTTAGGTTTTCTGTCTTTTCTACCTAGATTCAGGAGCAGCTGCAAGTCGTGTTCCTCCAAGTTGATTTCTTCTCTAGCCTCTGGAACCAACTGCATGAAGTCAACCATTTTGAGAAATTACTTCTCGGAGAATGAGAAGTTGCGAGTGTACCACTATCTCGCGCTCTGATTCCTCTCCATCTGAAACCGCTACAGTGTTGTGGCTGCCATCCTCTGAGTCATCCAAAGACAAAGCTCTTTCAAATTCTGCCATCTGCAGCTTCAACATTTCTTCAGGAAGAGGTGCTGAACGGAGTGGCTGAGGAGAAAAGATGAATGTTGCCGGATTCAACGGAGGAATGGCAGTATCTTGCTGAGGTGCAACAGTCGGTGAAGTACTTGATGCTGGAGAAGTCGGAACTAACATCATAGCCGTAGAAGTGATCTTCTCCTTCGAATGAGACCTTTTGTGCACTTTAATCTTCTCAGGCCTTCTGCTGCTTTCTCCTCTCTGTGCTTCCTCTTGAGGGAATCTCTTGTGCCGAAGTTGCCCGTGATTTGATTCATCAATGCTTCATCAAGGCAGTATCCCTTTGTCAGCAACCAGTTTGAAGTATTGACCAGAACAGCGGCAAACCTTTCCTCGATCGTATGGCAGCCCCTACGCTCTCCTGAAGTACAACTCTATCTCCTCCCATCCGATGGTATGTGTCAAGTAACACAGGCCCATCATCTTTAAGATCCGCAGGTATCCATGCTAATCCAAAGTCAAACACTTGCCGCGCTGATAACCTGCTGAAATCTTTCTTTCTAACCTCGTACTCGCTTCTGCACTTCATCCAGAAATCTTCCAATGAAGGCACGTGCGCGTACTCCTGGGAGATTGTCTTCCTTGCCACTCCAAATGGATCGAAGTTCAGCCGTGCTGGGAAGAACTCTTGCTCGTACTCAGAGAACATCTCCGCTTCAATTCCTCGGGCCTTATGAATGCTCTGGCAGCTATAATGGCCCACAGTGATCGGGAAGAAGCCTGTAGACTTGTGCCATTTCGACTGTAGGTCATGCATCTCCACGAGTTGTCTGCTCACTCCATGATGACCAATCTATCACTTGGATATCTGGGCAACTTAACTGGTTCTCCAAAAAGCCGGTGACCCTGAGGTATGTAAAATCTGCAAACTGAATGAAGATACTGCCAATCCTGGACACAACTTCCCATGCTTCCTTGCTCACCCTGTTGGCCTTTAGATCGTCATCCAGCCTGCAAATGAATTCGTAGAAGAATCCATCGTTGACCACCTTGTAATCTTTCTTACATGCGGGTACAGTAAGCTGTGGGTAGCACTCAAAAATAGGGTCCTTGGAAAGAACACCACATCTATCTAGCTTGGAGAAGATCCTCGTGAAGCTGCTGCATAAACCAAATACGAAGTCATTTTGAAGTTGTAAGTATGCCTCACATTCGGAGCTGCTCACCAATGTTGTCGCTAATGATTTCCGACCAATTGATTATTGAATCTGCTTTGTTGATTTCAATGGTCCTGATGAAAGCATACATCCATGCATGGAAGTTGTGAGCGTTCGCTTCGCCATTTACCCTGCATAACAATTTGGCAATATCATCCACCTCTTGTACCAGATTGGATCGTGGAAGAGTTCTCGGGAACTTGGAAGGAGATCTGGGCTTCTTCATGTATCTGCTGTTCATTATGCCCATGCAGTCAACTTTATGCTTTTCCCATCTGTTGCCGGCATCCTGTATGCTAATAGTAGTCACCACCTTTCATGCTAGAATCTTCAAACAATAATTGATGAATCGTAGGGCGTCCATTCCCCCCGCAAAGATCTCGGATGATTTGGATAATGGATGGTAAGACCTAGCACACTCCATGATGAACTCTGGCAACTGGGTTGTGAATGGAAATGTTGCAGCTCGAATGATTCCACTACTTTTGACTGCACGCATGAGGGAAGTCTTTCCAGCTCTGGATCTGTCAATCAATTCGGAAAGAGGTTCTGGACCTAGATCTGTATCTCCAATGTCAGCAAACTTAGAAGTGATGCATGACTCTGTTGTGCTTTCTTTTTCATCCCTCTTTGCCATGGCCGTATCTATCTTTGTCTGAGCAATTCTTTTTCTCTTTATTCGGCCGGAATTCTTCACAACCGGTGCAGATCTGGATATTTCTTCAGATTCGAGAGGATATGTTCAATGTATTGGACATTGATTTAAGCTCCCTTTCTCTTATAAAAGCACCTGTAATGAATTCCTGCAATTAATTCAGACAAAGATGGCAACCGGAACATGAACACTGGATTTTAATTATAAAAATCTGCATATATCAAGCCTGCTGCCCCAAAAATTTGATGTTTTGTTTGCATGCAAAGCAAGCATGAATTTTATCAACTTCACCTGAGCACCTATACCACTATGCAGACAATTATTCAGACACAAATCAAGCTCCTTCAAACCTAGGCGCCAAATTTTGAAGCTTTCCAAATAATGACAATTACACCTTCCTCTTCAAATGGGGCGCACTTTTTGTCTGGGCTGCACTTCCTTGCTAAAGAATTAATTAATTCATCCTTATGGCAGCCCTTGCTTATATAACCCTCATCATTCTATAATTAATTATTGCCCCTCCTATTCCTGGCAATTAATTAATTAATTAATAAGCTTTTCTCTTCAAATGGGGTGCCTATTTTGTGCATGTTCATGGCTGCCATTAAATAAATTAAATTTATTTAATTTTAGCTCTCTACTTCCAGTTCACTTAAGCTTCACAGTATGCTTTGACCTCATCCACTGAAAATAGGAATTAATTATATCAATTAATACTTTAAAAAGTATTATTCTTCTTCAAAATGGGGCGCACTTTTTGACATGAAGGGGCTGCATTAAATAAATAATATTTATTTAATTTTAGAATTTCTAATTCTAATTTCCTTTATCCACTTTACCCTTGTTGACTTTTCCTCATGCTTGGGTGCCAAATTTGGAGAAAGAATTAATTAATTAATGCATTTAAAGCTGCCCTTCTTTCCCAAAAGGGGTCGCACTTTTTGACATAAGCCATTTCTATTTTTAAAAGCCAATTTTCAATGGGATTATTCACCCTGCACCGCAGCTCCAAAAATCCCATGATCCACTTAAGTTTTTGACTTTCATAATGGGATTATTTACCCTGCAAGGCAGGTAAGAAAATCCCATCAATGCCTTAAGTGATTTTCTTTTATTTCACAATGGGAATTTTCACCCTGCAAGGCAGGTAAGAAATTCCCGCCTGCCTGCTGCCTCTAATTTTCCCATTGTGACTTAAGTGGTGTTGCTTCCATGGGAAAAAGTACCCTGCTAGGTAGGTACAAAATTCCCATCCACTGCTACCAAAAATCCCATTGTAGCTTAAAACCTTCTTTTTCAAAAATGCGGCCTGCCCAGAAGAAGCTTTTCGTGCATGACTTCGTCTTTTCAGAGAGAACCGGACCTCTGTGGCAAATTCTGTTATCCAAAATTCACCCCCCAGGTAATTTTGATAACATGCATCAGAATATTCAAGTCCCAGGCAAGTATATTGATTCAAGGCAAAAATCATGTTTGGGGTCCCTCGGCTTCTTTCTAACTCTCTGTCCAAGAAGAAAAGAGCAAGTTCTAAAAAAGGGTGAAAAAGTTGCAAAAAACAAGCTTGGGGCAGAAAAAATCATGAAAATCGGCTAAGTCCTAGTCCAGGCAGTCCTTGGGACAGTTGGGACGTCGGGGCATGAACCGGCCGAAAAGCCTCCAGGCGGTCCATGCAGCAATTGGGACATCTGGGCCGTAGGTACGCGCGGGACGCGAAAAGCCGATTCGGCCGAAAAAGGGAAAAAATTGCCTAAGTCTTTGTTTCGCACAGTTGGGACAGTTGGGACAAGAGTACGCGGAGGACGCGAACCGGCCGGTTCGGCCGAAACAGAGAACTTTCGTTTGGGACATCTGGGCCAAAAGTACATGCGGGACGCGGAGAGCGTAGGAGGAGCCAGGGAGCAATTGTTGGCTAGATTTTACGCATAGCATCAAACCTAGGCGAGTCATGAGATAAATCTCCCTCATTTAACCGGTGAGGCTCCGTGTGTCGATTTGTCAATAAAAATGTGTTTTTATCTATCGGGGTTTACTTTAACAACTTAGTTCATGAACCATAACTAAGAAGTTCTGCAGCAAGTAAGCAGCTGTTTAAGAAAGGAAAATTACAGAAGAAGGAAGTAAAGGAATTACAGAGAAGAAATGAGGAAGATGTGCATCCCAATTAGTAGATTGCAGAGCTAATTGCATGCACATAGAAGAAACTCAAATAGATTTGAACACACAGAATTATAAAGCAAAGGCAGCTCTAGATCTAGATCTAAAATAACACAAAGTCTATTAAGAGATCTAAGATTTAGAAGCAAGAAACAAAATACACCGTGACACAAAGTTCTCCGGAAACCTGCTTCTTTGTATTCCTCTGCAACAAGTGGCTCTCGGGGTTCAAGACAAAGTCTAGAACACAAGATTGCTTACAAATTACTGAGTCGATCGATCATTAACCCGTAGGTTCTTCTCCTACTTATAGAATGTAGGAGGGAAAGTACAAATAGAAGACTCAAACTGAACTAAAGTATGAACAACAAGTAAAGATGACATTTGGCAATCATCCTCAACTAACTTCTTCTTAAGTGACACATGTATCACTTAACTAATAGAAAGGTTCCACATGACTTCGAGTAATGGTTTGTAAAACCAATAACTTAGAAGTTCTGATTTCATCCGGGAACATAGAAAATAGAAGAAGAAAGAAATAGAAGAAGTCATGCCATTGTAACATCTACATCTTCTTCTTGTTCGATATTCGATATACTTATCGAACATATAGTCGGCATCTTTCCATCTGTTTTTAGCCTCGCTTCCTTTTTAATCGAATTCGCAGCAATCCTTCATTCAACACTTTCTTCGCATGCTTCCACTTCTTCCAAACTTGGCCCAAATCTCGCAATGTGCACTGCGGTGTCACCACCCTACTCGATAGAGTTCATCGTGAAAGGCTTGGTGGCTTTATCAATCTCTTTTGCACCATCGAGAGAACCCTCCAGAGAATCATGCACCTCGTTAGAAACAATCCCATACGCATGAAGTAATACCTCCATCCACTCTTTCCTCGGTGAAAGAAATAACACTATCCAGCAAATCGATGTTCGCTCTCAAGTGCTCGCATCCTCTTGACAAAACTCTGCAGATCTCCAAGCGGAAGATCTGAGCAAACTCTAGCTGCTTCCCCTTCTCAAGTCGATCCATCCGCCAGCAATTTGCTCTGCAACCAATACATCTCTGGCAGCTTGTTGATCTCGGCCAAAACACTCGAGGTTACTCGCAATCGTGTATTTATTCCTTTTATGCTTTCTATGGTTGCTTTAGTTTTTACGCATCGTTCATAACCTTTAGCGGGCTGGCACTTCCCAAGTTCGCTGAAGCTTCGACGAATAATTTGATCCTTCCATTCGCCAATAGCCTTTACTTGATTGCTTGCATCTTCCATTTCTCGCATAAGATGATCACTCACAACGCTTGTTGAAATGGGTGAACGGAAGGTTTAGCAACCTTGGCTATGATCTCACATAATTGAGTTATTTGCTTGCAGCTCTTCTTTCCGCCTTTTCCTTTGTCAAGCCTAAGGAACAAAGCATCCAAGAACGTCTGCGTGTCTGCGCCAATCCTCGGTGGTAGCTTGACCGAGTGGTATTTTGGTCACCGTCACATCTTCTGCCGTGAGTTCCTCTTCTACCTTTCCTTCCGCCGGGATTAATATCTCAGCAAACTTCTCTCCCGAATCCTCGATGATCAACCTAGAAGTTGCTTTAGCAACTTTAGGCCTTCTGTCTCTTCTGCTCAGATCCTGAAGTAGCTGCAAGTCATGTTCCTCTAAGTTCATCTCTATTCTTGCTTCCGGAACCAACTGCAAAGCTAACCATTCCGAGAAATTACTTCTCGGAGAATGAGAAGTTGCTGAGTGCGCTACTATTTCCCGCTCTGCATCCTCTCCATCAGAAAGTGCCACAGTATCATGGCTGCCATCCTCTGAAACATCCAAGGACAAAGCTCTTTCGAACTCCGTCATCTGCAGCTTCAACATCTCCTCTGGAACGGGTGCTGAACGAAGTGGCTGCGGAGAGAAGATGAACGTTGCTGGTTTCATGAAGGCATGGAAACATCCCGCCGCTGCGTGGTGCAATAGTTGGTGATCCACTGAGGTCAAATCGGAGAAGTCGGAGTCAAAGCCATGGTCGTAGAAGTGGTCTTCTCTTTCTCTTGAGATCTTCTGCGTGATTTCAACTTCTCGGACCTTTCTGCTCTCTCCTTCATGCTTTCGCTTGAGGGAATCTCTGGCCGAAGTTGCCGTGATTTGATTCATCAATACTTCATCAAGCGGTATATCCTTTCGTTAGCAACCAGCTCGAAGTACTCACCAACACAGCTCCGGATCTTTCTTCTATTGTGCTGCAGCTGCCATTGCTATCCTGTAGTAGAGCTTTATCTCCTCCCATTTGATGGTAAGTGTCAAGTACCACGTTCCCATCATCTTTAAGATCCGCAGGTCATCCGCTAGTCAAAGTCAAATACTTGCTTTAAATGACTGCTGAAATCTTTCTTTCCGACCTCGTACTCACTTCTGCACTTCATCCAGAAATCTTCTAGCGAAGGTACATGTGCGTACTCCTGGGAGATTGTCTTCCTGGCTATTCCAAATGGATCAAAATTAAGCCGTGCAGGGAAGAACTCTTGCTCATACTCGGACAACATTTGTGCTTCCATTCTTCGAGCTCTGTGAATGCCGATGCAATCGTAATATCCACGGTGAGTGGGAGTAGCCCGTAGACTTGTGCGCCGCATTTGAAGGTCGTGTAACTCCACAAGTTGCTCGGCTTAGCTCCATGGCAATCAATCCGTCACTCCGGTACCTTGGCATCTTTGTTGGTTCACTCAAAAGCTCATGTAACCTCGAGGTATGTGAAATCACGCAAATGGATGAATACTTTGCAATCTTGGACCTTTGCTTCCCATGCTTCCTTGCTTACCCTGTGAGTCTTCAAGTCTTTGTCTAACTGCGAGATGAAATCGTAGAAGAAACCATCGCTGATCACTTTGAAGTCCTTCGCACTTGCGAGTGCAAGAAGTCGTGGGTAGCACTCGAAAATGGGATCCTTGGAAAGAATACCACATCTATCTAGCTTGGAAAAGACACCACTGTGAAGTCAAGCATATACCAAGTATGAAGTCATTTTGAAGGCGAAGCATGTCGCTTTACGTACAAAGCTTGATTCGCTAATAATTTTCGACCAACCGATTATGGAATCAACCTTGTTGATTTGATGGTCTCGATGAAAGCATACATCCATGTCCCCGGAAAAGTGTAGGCATTCGCTTCACCATTCAACTTTGCATAGCAATTTGACAATATCATCCGCCTCTGCACTCAAATTGGATCGTGGAAGAGTTCTTGGGAACACGGAAGGGGATCAGGCTTCTTCATGAACGGCTATTCATGATGCTCACACAGTCGGCTTTATGTTTCTCACCTACTATCAGCATCCGAATGCTTTAATAGAAGTCACCACCTTTAAATCTTGGAATCTTTGAGCAATAATCGAAGAATTAACGCATTCAAACAGGCAATTATTGTCTTTCATATCACATCACGCATTTGATCTGGATGAAGGATGGTAAGATCTAGCACACTCCATCACAAACTCGGCAAAGCATGGTGTACATGGGAAAGGCTGCAGCTCGAATAATTCCACTACTTTTGACCGCACGCATGGTGAAGTCTTTCAGCAGCTCTCCGGGATCTGTCAATGGAAAGAGGTTCGGGCCTAGATCAGCCTTCTATGTCTTGAAAGTTTAGAAACGATGCATGAATCCATCGTGCTCTCTTTTCATCTTTCGCCATAGCTTTATCGATCTTTATGAATAATTCTTTTCTTCTAATTTGGCTGCTTTCAATGGTGCAGGATCTAGACAATTCTTGATTCGGAGGATATTTGCGATGTATTGGACATTGATAAATACTCCTTTTCTTTTATAAAGCACTGTAATGAGTTCTGCGATTTATTGAGACAAAAATGGCACACTGAGCATGAATAGTGAATTTAAATTATAAAAATCTGCACTTTTCAAACTCTCTGCCTTCAAAAAATGGTGTTTAATTTGCACATAAAGAGATCATGAATCCTTTGATCAACACTGAAGCTCCTTTAACACTGTGAAAACAATTGTGCTGGACGAAGATGAACCTTTTCCAAAGCATGCGCCAAATCTGGGAAGCTTTTAGCCTTGCTTTACTGCTTGTTAATCATGTAAGAAATCCTTCCTCTAATGGGGCCACTTTTCTCCTTGCTCGCAATTCTTTACGTGTGTTGAATAATAAATCCATATGGCTGCTCATGCTTATATAACCTTCATAATTCTATAATTAATAATTGCCCTAACATTAAAAGGCAATTAATTAATTAAAAATCATGCTTTTCTCTTTTAAAAATTGCATGTTTAAGGACATTGCCATCAATAAATTAAATTAATCCAATTTAATCCTTCACATGACACTTAACTTTAGCCTCACGGTGTGCTTTGACCATACCATCTGAAAATAGAAATTAATTTAATGATTTAATGCATTTAAAATCATTAAATAACTCCTAAATAGGGCACTTTTTCCAGAGAGAGGGGCCACTAAATAAATTAAATTTAATTAATTTAATTGCTCTATTTTAATCCTCCTTTGACTTTTCAATCTCCTCGAAAGCTTGAGGCGCACATTTTTTAAGGATAGAATTTAATAAAATAATCAATTTAATTATTTTTATCCATCACAAGGGGGCGCACTTTTTTTGCACATGTAATTCTTAAAATAGAATTACATGTGCAAAAAGTGCGCCCTTTGAGGTGATGGATAAAATAATTAAATTGATTATTTTTATTAAATTCTATCCTTGGAAAAAGTGCGCCAAGCTTCTGAGGAGATTGAAAAGTCAAAGGAGGATTAAAATAGAGCAATTAAATTAATTAAATTTAATTTATTTAGTGGCCGCCTCTCCTGGAAAAAGTGCGCTCTATTTAGGAGTTATTTAATGATTTTAAATGCATTAAATCATTAAATTAATTTCTATTTTCAAAGGGCTATGGTCAAAGCACACCGTGAGGCTAAAGTTAAGTGTCAGGTGAAGGATTAAATTGGATTAATTTAATTTATTGGATGGTCATGTCCTTAAACATGCAATTTTAAAAGAGAAAAGCATGATTTTTAATTAATTAATTGCCTTTAATTGTTAGGGCAATTATTAATTATAGAATTATGAAGGTTATATAAGCATGAGCAGCCATATGGATTTATTATTCAACACATTGTAAAGAATCAGCAAGGAGAAAAAGTGCCCCATTAGAGGAAGGATTTTGCATGCACAAAGTGCTAGCAAAGGCTAAAAGCTTCGATTTGGCGCATGCTTTGGAAAAGGTTCATCTTCGTCGCACAATTGTTTTCACGTGTGTTAAAGGAGCTCGTGTGTTGATTGAAAGGATTCATGATCTCTTTATGTGCAAATTAAACACCATTTTTGGGGGGTAAAGCAGCTTGAAAAGTGCAGATTTTTATAATTTAAATTCACTATTCATGCTCGGGTGGCCATTTTTGTCCGAATAAATTGCAGAACTCATTACAGTGCTTTATAAAAGAAAAGGAGTATTTATCAATGTCCAATACATTGCAAATATCCTCCGAATCTGAAGAATTGTCCAGATCTGCACCAGTATTGAAGAAAGCAGGCCAAATTAGAAGAAAAAGAATTATTCAGACAAAGATTGATAAAGCTATGGCGAAAGGAGATGAAAAAGAGAGCACGATGGATTCATGCATTGCTTCTAAACTTTCAGACATAGGAGACACGGATCTAGGCCCAGAACCTCTTTCTGATTTGATTGATGATCCAGAGCCGGAAAGACTTCACCATGCGTATGCGGTCAAAAGTAGTGGAATTATTCGAGCCGGCAGCTTTCCCATGGCCAAACTCTTGCATTTGCGAGTTTGTGATGGAGTGTGCTAGATCTTACCATCCTTCATCCAGATAGACGATGATGTAGCGGGAAAGACAATAATTCGCTTCGATGCGTAATTCTTCGATTATTGTTTCAAGATTCCAAAGATTTAAAGGTGGTGACTTCTATTAGCATTCGTGATTGATAGTAGGTGGGAGAAACATAAAGCCTGACTGTGTGAGCATCATGAATAAAGCCGGTTCATGAAGAAGCCTAGATCCCCTTCCGGTTCCCAAGAACTCTTCCACGATCCAATTTAGTGCAGGAGGCGGATGATATTGTCAAATGCTATGCATGCAGTGAATGGTGAAGCGAATGCCTACACTTTCCGGACATGGATGTATGCTTTCATCAGACCATTGAAATCAACAAGGTTGATTCCATAATCAGCTGGTCGAAATTATTAAAGAAGAACATCGTGAGCAATCATGAACGAAAGCGTACCTTCAGCTTCAAAATGACTTCATACTTGGTATATGCTGCAGCTTCACAGGGTGTCTTTTCCAAGCTAGATAGATGTGGTATTCTTTCCAAGGATCCCATTTTCGAGTGCTACCCACAGCTTACTGCACCTGCGTGCGAGAAGGACTTCAAAGTGATCAACGATGGTTTCTTCTACGATTTCATCTGCAGGTTAGACAAAGACTTGAAGACTCACAGGGTAAGCAAGGAAGCATGGGAAGCAAGTTGTCCAAGATCGGGTGCAGGTATTCATCCAGCTTTGCAGATTTCACATACCTCGTGGTTACGAGCTTTTCAGTGAACCAACAAAGATGCCAAGGTACCCGAGTGACGGATTGATTGCCATGGAGCTCAAAGCAGCAACTTGTGGAGTTACACGACCTTCGCAAATGGGCGGCACAAGTCTACGGGCTACTTCCCACTCACCTGTGGATATTACAACATGCATCAAAGCATTCACAGAGCTCGAAGAATGGAAGCACAAATGTTGTCCGAGTATGAGCAAGAGTTCTTCCTCGCACGGCTTAATTTTGATCCATTTGGAATAGCCAGAAGACAATCTCCCGTGAGTACGCACATGTACCTTCGCTTAGAAGATTTCGGATGAAGTGTATGAGTACGAGGTCGTAAAGAAAGATTTCAAAGCAGTGTCGGAAAGCAAGTATTTGACTTTGACTAGCGCGGATACTGCGCGGATCTTAAAGATGATGGGAACGTGGTACTGACACTTACCATCAAATGGGAGGAGATAAAGCTCTACTACAGATAGCAAATACAGGCCGCAAGACAATGAAGAAAGATCCGGAGTCAGTGTTGGTGAGTACTTCGAGCTGGCACGCTAACGGGATACCGCCTTGATGAAGTATTGATGAATCAAATCACGGCAACTTCGGCGCAGAGATTCCCAAGCGAAAGCATGAAGGAGAGAGCAGCAGAAGGTCCGAGAAGTTGAAAGTACGCAGAAGATCTCAAGAGAAAGAGAAGACCACTTCTACGACCATAGCTTTGACTCCGACTTCTCCAGTACCTAGTGGATCACCAACTATTGCACCACAGCAGCAGGATGTTTCCATGCCTCATGGAAAACCAAGAACGCTCATCTTCTCTCCGCAGCCACTTCGCTCAAAGACCCGCTCCAGAGGAGATGTTCAAGCCGGCAGATGACGGAGTTCGAAAGAGCTTTGTCCTTGGATGTTTCAGAGAGGATGGCAGCCATGATATCGCGGGCACTTTTCGATGGAGAGGATGCAGAGCGGGAAATAGTAGCGCACTCAGCAACTTCTCATTCTCCGAGAAGTAATTTCTCGGAATGGTTAGCTTTGCAGTTGGTTCCGTAAGCAAGAATAGAGATGAACTTAGAGGAACATGACTTCAACCTACTTCAGATCTCGAGCGTAAGAGACAGAAGGCCTAAAGTTGCTAAAGCAACTTCTAGGTTGATCATCGAGGATTCGGGAGAGAAGTTTGCCGAGATATTAATCTCAAGGAAGGAAAGGTAGAAGAGGAACTCACGGCAAGAAGATGTGACGGTGACCAAAATACCACTTTGGCCAAGCTACCACCGAGGATTCAGCAGACACGCAGACGCTGGGCTGGATGCTTTGTTCCTTAGGCTTCGACAGGTGAAAAGGCTGAGAAAGAAGAGCTGCAGAAGCAAATAACTCAATTATGTGAGATCATAGCCAAGGTTGCTAAACCTTCCGTTCAGCCCATTTCAGCGCAGGTGAGTGATCATCTTATGCAGGAAATGGAAGATGCAAGCAATCAAGTAAAGGCTATTGACGAATGGAAGGATCAAATTATTCGTCAAGCTTCTGTGCAACTTGGGAAGTGCCAACTTCAAAGGTTATGAACGATGCAGAAAATCAACTAAAGCAACTGATAGAAAGCATAAAAGGAATAAATACAGTTGCAGAGAGTAACCTGAGTGTTTTGGCCGAGATCAACAAGCTGCCGGGAGATGTATTGGTTGCAGAGCAAATTGTGCCGGATGGATCAGCCGAGAAGGGGAAGCGGCTGTAGAGTTCACGCAGATCTTCCGCTTGGAGATCTCGCAGAGTTTTGTCAAGAGGATGCGCAGCACTTCGAGAGCGTAACATCGATTTGCCGGATAGTGTTATTTCTTTCACTGAGGAAAGAGTGGATGGAGGTATTACTTCATACGTGCGGATTGTTTCTAACGAGGTGCATGATTCTCTGGAGGGTTCTCTTCTGATGGTGCAAAAGAGGATTGATAAAGCCACCAAGCCTTTCACGATGAACTCTATCGCAGGGTCGGTGACACCGCAGTGCATATCACAGATTTGGGCCAAGTTTGGAAGAAGTGGAAGCATGCAAAGAAAGTGTCAATGAAGGATTGCTGCAATTCAGATGTAAAAGGAAGCAAGATGAGCTAAAACAGATGGAAAGATGCTGAACTATATGTTCGACAAGTATATCAGATATCAGAACAAGAAGAAGATGTAGATGTTACAGCTGGCATGACTTCTTCTATTTCTTTCTTCTTCTATTTTCTATGTTCCCGGATGAAATTGTAAACTTCTAAGTTATTGGTTTTGCAACCATTACTCGAAGTCATGTGGAACCTTTCTATTAGTTAAGTGATACATGTGTCACTTAAGAAGAAGTTAGTTGAGGATGATTGCCAAATGTCATCTTTACTTGTTGTTCATACTTTAGTTCAGTTTGAGTCTTCTATTTGTACTTTCCCTCCTACATTCTATAAGTAGGAGAAGAACCTACGGGTTAATGATCGATCAGAATTTGTAAGAAGCAATCTTGTGTTCTAGACTTTGTGCTGAACCCCTGAGAGCCACTTGTTGCAGAGGAATACAAAGAAGCAGGTTTCCGGAGAACTTTGTGTCACGGTGTATTTTGTTTCTTGCTTCTAAATCTTAGATCTCTTAATAGACTTTGTGTTATTTTAGATCTAGATCTAGAGCTGCCTTTGCTTTATAATTCTGTGTGTTCAAATCTATTTGAGTTTCTTCTATGTGCATGCAATTAGCTCTGCAATCTACTAATTGGGATGCACATCTTCCTCATTTCTTCTCTGTAATTCCTTTACTTCCTTCTTCTGTAATTTTCCTTTCTTAAACAGCTGCTTACTTGCTGCAGAACTTCTTAGTTATGGTTCATGAACTAAGTTGTTAAAGTAAAACCCCGATAGTAGAAACACATTTTTATTGACAAATCTGACACGGGAGCCTCACCGGTTAAATGAGGGAGATTTATCTCATGACTGCCTAGGTTTGATGCTATGCAGAAAATCTAGCCAACAGTTTTTGGCGACTCCGCTGGGGAACAACTAGCTTTGCAGATCAAAGCTTTTCTATTGAAGATCAGAGTGTTTTCCATACAAATCTCAACCTGGCTGAACGTCCGTTCACCAGATCCGTAAAGGCGCAAGGAAGGACGGATCATTTCTTCCGACTGCAGGAGCAATTCAATTTCAATCATCCTCCTCAAGTTAGAAGCCGCAGATCTAGTCTTTCACCAGGTAGGAGAGTACACACCCATCCAGATCCGGATCGTATTCAACATAATCCGGCGGCTGGAATTATCCAACAAGTCTATCAAGTCTACACAAGGAGGAGACGTGCTCAAGCTAACATGGCGCACCAAATTGTACCTGTTCCATGGGGGGCGGCTTTTGGACCTCTCAACTTGGCTCCACCTATGCACGATCTGCCAAAGGGATCCAGAAAGAATTTTCCGAAATTCTTTGGAGATGGAAAGCAAAACCCGGATGATCATTTGGCGGCCTTCTTCATATCTTGTGGTGTGCTTGCAGTAGAGCATGAAGATGTCTCAGTCAGGCTATTCATTGAGACCTTACATGACTTGGCTGGAGAATGGTTCTATCGGCTGGCTCCTGGCACCATAACCAGTTGGGCGACTATGCGTGAACAATTTATCAAAAGATTCAAGCCTGCAGAGGACACGAGCACGATGATCACCCAACTGACGCAGTTGAAGAAAGAGCCAAACGAGAACATGCGGGACTTTATTGCAAAGTTCCAAAGGATTTTGTATAAAATCCCCACTTCTGCTGCATTGAGCGATGAAAATCAAAAGACGTTTTTTATAAACGCTCTATTGCCTGAAGTTGGATATCAGCTAAGAAGGGCAAGACCTGCAACTTTGCTGGATGCACAAAATGCTGCCGTGGAAGTTGAGGACGACTTGATCATGGCTGGAAAACTCAAACAACTATCTCATAAAGGTGATGGTGCTTCTTCTAGTACTTCTGATCCTTTGTTGCAGAGATTGGCTAATGACATGCTGCAGATCAAGAAGCAGATCTCTCAAACGGGGAATGCACCCCCCTCAAGAATAGCTCCTATCCGGACCTTCAATGGTCAAAATCAAAATCAAAATCGAAACAGACTTGCTGCTGCACCACAGCGTTTGGCAATAGAAGCTGCTCCAAGGAATAACTTGGAAACTAATGAAGAGGATCTCGACATTGATGAATCATTTGATGATGAAGACTTTATAGATCCCGCTGGCGACTCCAATATTGGTTACCTGGACTACGAATCTGATGAGGGCTATTATGAATCTTTTGAAGATTCTGATGGTCACACTTTTGCGGTGTTTACAAGGTCTCAGACACGCCAAAATGCCGAAGCATCCACAAGCGGCCGGAAAGAGAGAGAAGATCCTGGCCCGGATGTTACTATCTTGAAAAGAGGTAGCATTCTTCCTTCTTCATTAGCACCCAAGGAGAAATATTCTTTCAATCCGCAGCAAAGAACCAACGCACATCCTGCTGAAGCAAGTCAAGCTTTTGACATAATTGATCACATCAAGAGAAATAAGGTCCAAATGTCAGAAGCTGAGTATTTGAGGGCATTTCCTGATCAGTTGAATAGATTGGTCAAATATGTGCAAAGCAATGGTCCTAGCCCAACGAACAATAATCCACGGGGTATCTTGTCAAGTCCAAAGATTACTCCACCTTCAAATAATGCTGCTGCAAGTTCTTCTTCCACCCCTTCTCCTGCTACATCGGAAAGGATTGAGCCATTCTATGTGTCTTTGCTCATCAACGGACATAAGCTAAGCAATTGCATACTGGATTCTGGAGCTTCGACAACGTCATGCCTGCCAAAGTTGCTGATGCCTTGGGTCTTACATTGACAAAAACCATTGGAAGATGTTATTCCATGGAAAGGCAAGTCCCTCTTGTGGGGCAAATCAAAGATGCGCAGGCAGTACTTGCTTCCTTCCCAGACAAAAGGCTGAAAATGACTATCCTTGTAGCAGACATTCCAGTCTCCTATGGCATGCTATTGAGTAGAAATTTTTGCAAGGAGCTGGGTGGAGAAGTGAAGATGGATTGGTCTTGTGCGCACATACCAATCAGAGGAGTAAATCAGAAGCTGGAACCTGAGAAGAAATCTAAGTACACAGTATCAAAATCTGAAGATCCTAGATCTCAGATCTTGTTTCAAGAATCGGATCACGGAGTCTATTACCTAGAAATGGATAAAGAAGAAATTCAACCGGTGATTCGAGAATCACATCAAATTGATAACAAGATTTGGACTCTGGAATTTGATGGTAGCTGCTGTTCATTTGGATCCGGTGCAGGTGTTGTTCTTATCTCTCCTGAAGGGAAGGTGCATGCGCACTCCTTCAAATTGATGTTCGAAAATACTAACAATACGGCTGAGTATGAAGCATTGTTGTTAGGCATGGAGCAGGCAAGAACAATGGGAATCAAATTATTACACGCAAGAGGAGATGCTGAGCTGATTGTAAAGCAGATAAGAGGCCTCTACCAAGTCAAAAAAGACAAACTGCGGCACTATAGAGATCGGGTCTACTCTGCTATCTTGGATTTTTCAGCTTTCTCGGTATCTTACATTCCGAGAGAACAAAATTCAAGAGCTGATTCGCTTGCAGTTACTGCAGCCTTGTTGAATCCGGATCAGCCCCCTGCATTCTTTAGACAGGGAGATTACAAGGTGGAAATGGTTTTTCGCCCAAAGGTTCCTGACAACGTCCAGCAATGGCAGGTTTTCAACGATGATACACAGATTGCTGCATTTCTCCAACAGAAAGATAACTTTGAAGAAATCTACTATGAGGGAAGCAATTCACCTCCTAGGCAGACCACTGTCGGAGAAATGGATGCTGACGTCTCAGGAGGTCAGGAGATTATCCAACTAAAGGGAAATAAAATTCCCAAAGGCTTGGTATCTCTTGAGGAAATGTTTGATAAGCATGATCAGATGCTTAAGAAAAATGAAGAAAATGAGGAAGGCTCTTCCTCCTACACACACAATTACTAAATTGGGGGCTAAAGAATGATCCCAAATTAGTAAATCTGGGAAAGTGTTGTTCGGAAGCTGAAAAGGAAGCTTTTACTAAGCTTCTTAAGAAATACATGGATATTTTTGCCTGGTCCTATCAGGATCTAAAAACATATCAGCCTGCGGAAGTTCAACATTACATCCCACTTAAATCAGAACAGAAGCCTTTCAAGCAGAAGCTGCGGCGGCACAATCCAACCATTTCAGGAACCATCTTTGCAGAAATCCAAAAGTTGTTAGATGCGAAGATTATCTATCCCATACACCATTCGGAGTGGTTGGCCAACATAGTCCCTGTAAGAAAGAAAAGTGGTGAGATTAGGTTGTGCGTGGATTTCCGCAACCTTAATCAAGCTTCATTGAAGGATAACTACCCTATCCCCATCATGGATCACACTCTGCAGGTGGTCACTGGATCTGAGATGCTTTCCATGCTTGACGGCTTCTCAGGATACAATCAAGTCAAGGTGGCCGAGGAAGATCAATACAAAACGGCGTTCATCACACCTTGGGGAACCTTCGCATACCAGAAGATGCCGTTCGGCCTGATCAATGCTGGTGCTACATTTCAAAGAGCTATGGATCTAGCCTTTGCTCATCTCAAAGATATAAGCATAGTTGTGTACCTGGATGATTTGACAGTCTTTTCTAAAGATAGAAGCACACACATTTCAAACTTGGAAGAGGTTTTCATACAATGCCGCAAGCATGGTATTTCTTTGAATCCTAAAAAATCTATCTTTGCTGTAACTGAAGGAAAGCTGCTTGGGCACATTGTTTCCAAAGAAGGAACAAAGATAGATCCAGAGCGTGTCAAATCTATTCAGACATTGCCTTTGCCCACATCCAAAAAGGGAGTTCACTCTTTCTTTGGAAAAGTGAATTTTCTCAGGAGATTCATTCCTGACTTTGCTGAGCTAACCCGTCATATTTCAAATATGATGAAGAAGACACAAGATTTTAAATGGAGCAGCGAAGGGAAGGAAGCTTTCGAGAAAATCAAAGAGGCCCTGTCGAAAGCCCCAGTCTTGGTCTCACCTGACTTCAATAAAGAATTTATTCTTTATTGTTATTCTTCTGAACATACTATGTCAGCAATATTGATGCAGAAAAATCAAGAGGACGCAGAAACTCCTATTGCTTTCATGAGCACGCCACTCAAAGCCTATGAGTTGAAATACACTCCAATGGAAAAGCACGCATATGCGGTGGTGAAGGCGTGCAAAGCATTCAGGTACTATATTCTTTCCTCACATACTGTGGTTTTGGTTCCAGATACTGCAGTTAAATCTATCCTTACTCAGCAAGAGTTAGGATTGTTGAGAGGCACATGGGTGACAAAAGTTCAAGAATATGATTTGGATATTAAACCAACAAAGCTGGTTCGAGGAAGAGGTCTGTGTGAACTAATGACAGAGATGAAATCATCAGTACCTGAAGCAGATCAGGATGGGATAGATGAAGATTTACCTGCAGTACTTTTTATAGATCTGGTAGAGGAATGGTACAGTAACATTGCTTACTTTCTAACGTATGGAGAATGCCCAGATCAACTTTCCAGAAAAGAGAAACGAACTATTAAATTGAAGTCAAAAGATTTTGTGCTTTGGGATAATGGTTTGTACAAAAGGGGAATTGATGGTGTATTTCTCAGATGCGTGGATAAAGCTCAACAGGATCAACTACTACAACAGTTTCATGACATGGCTTGTGGTGGTCATTTCTCAGCCCGAGTCACTGCACACAAGATCCTTAGAGCAAGGTATTACTGGCCCACCCTTTTTCAAGATACTGCAGAATGGGTAGCTAAGTGTCAAGCATGCCAACATTTTGTTGGGCGTGTGAAATTGCCTGCATTACCCCTAAAACCCATTGTGATTGAAGAACCTTTCCAACAGTGGGGTATGGATTTTATTGGGATGCTTAACCCGGCTTCCAGCGCCGGTCATCATTACATTCTAACAGCTACTGATTATTTCAGTAAGTGGGTAGAAGCTATTCCTGTGAAGAATGCCACTTCTGCCGAAGTGTGCAATTTTATAAAAGAAAATATTATTGTCAGGTTTGGCGATCTAAAGAAATTGTAGAGAGCAGATAATGCTCCGAATCTTTCTTCTGAGGAGTTGGTGGAATTCTGCTACACGTATGGGATTCACCTTGTTCATTCCTCAAACTACTATCCACAAGGGAATGGTCAAGCTGAATCTAGTAATAAGAACTTGGTAACTATCGTGCGCAAGCTTGTAACAGAAAATCAAAGGACTTGGCATAAAAAGTTGTTTGATGCATTATGGGCCGATAGGATCACACCAAAGAGGGCGATAGGCATGTCCCCATTTCAGCTGCTATATGGAAGAGACACAGAGCTGCCTCTCACCTTGGAATTGCCTGCCCTACGACTTTCTAAAGCCCTGGAAGATTCCACGTTCACGGATGCTATTGATAAAAGAATCATGTACCTGACTGAATTGAGGGAAGTACAAACTCAAGTTGCAGATAGGTTGACAGAGCATCAGAGGAAGGTGAAAGTCATCTTCGACAAAAATGCCAGGGAAAGAAAGTTTGAAGTTAATGACTGGGTCCTCTTATGGGACAAAAGAAGAGAAACAAAAGGCATGCATGGAAAGTTCGATTCACTATGGAAAGGGCCTTTTGTAATCAAAAAGATCGCCGGAGCAGATAGCTTCATTCTTGCTCATCAGGATGGAGTTGAATTGCCGTTGCCTTTCAATGGGCAACACTTGAAGCTGTTCCGAACATGAGAAGCAGGGTAAAACCTGTATGTACATAAATAAAACCTTTGTTTGTTTTTCCTTGTTTTGTCTTGTTTTGGTGTTGTGTTGTGTTGTGTTTGTCTGCCTGACCCCGTGCCCAAAGGACAAGATACGAAACCAGAGATGCTGGGATCTCATCTTTTCCCTTTTCCATTCTGATCAGAGAAAAAGATGTCCACAGACGGAGCCAACTGGTGTCACTCAGTTTCTGATTTCGAAATCGTGACTATTAATTTGAAAAAAATTTCGTACTTTTAAAATAGTGGGTCATTTGTTGTTTTTATTGCACGAAAGTTCTGTATTGCGTCAAGATAATCCTGAAGAGCCATATTAGCCCTTTTCGCCAAATACCGGATGCCCAAAATTGTTTTTTATTAAATAAGGATTTATGCTGCGGGAAATTTGTATTTAATTATTTTGAGCCCGTATGAAATTTTGTTGCGCTCTGTTTTAACTCTATTATGAGTTTAATATGTTATTATTCCTATATACAGGAGTAGGATTTTAACTTATTTTAAGTTTTGGGCTTTATTTGTAACTTTTGGCAATTTTTCGTGTTTTTGTGGTGTCGTTCTGTTTTCAAAATTTCTTCGAGCAAGCTCCTCGCCGGAGTAAGCCCGATTTTGGCTGGGAATTTGGAAAACATACACGCACATTTTGCCGGAGGAAGTCATCATCGAAGTCTGGATCATCGGGAAAGCGAAGTCGCGCATAGAAAGCCTGCGGGGATGGGCGCATTTTGGAAAACAAAGGATTTGAGCGCGATGGGAAAAATATAAACGCAGTAGGATGGGAATTGTATACCTACTTTCGCAGGTACTTTTCCGTGTTATAAAAGTCACTTAAGTCTGCAGTGGGAAAAATAGAAATTTGTAAAGGCGGGTGGGAATTTATTGCCTACCTTGCGCAGGTGAAAATTCCCATGATATAATAAAAGGAAAGTGACTTAAAGTGAAATCATGGGATTTTTAGTGCCTACCTTGCGGGGTAAAGAATCCCATTGCAAAAGTCAAATCACTTAAGTGGATCATGGGATTGTGGTGCCTACCTTGCAGGTAAAGAATCCCATTATGGTGAAAATTCTTAAAAATAGAATTACATGTGCAAAAAAGCCAGCGCTTTGGTGATGGATAAAAATAATTAAATTGATTATTTTTATTAAATTCTATCCTTTGGAAAAAGTGCGCCTAAGCTTGAGGAGATTGAAAAGTCAAAGGAGGATTAAAAAGAGCAATTAAATTAATTAAATTTAATTTATTTAGTGGCTGCCCCTCTCCTTGGAAAAAGTGCGCCCCATTTAGGAGTTATTTAATGATTTTAAATGCATTAAATCATTAAATTAATTTCTATTTTCAGTGGCTATGGTCAAAGCACACTGTGAGGCTAAAGTTAAGTGCTGTGTGAAGGATTAAATTGGATTAATTTAATTTATTGGATGGCTGTCCTTAAACATGCAATTTTTAAAAGAGAAAAGCATGATTTTTAATTAATTAATTGCCTTTAATTGTTAGGGCAATTATTAATTAAAAATCATGCTTTCTCTTTTAAAAATTGCATGTTTAAGGACAGCCATCCAATAAATTAAATTAATCCAATTTAATCCTTCACACAAAGACTTAACTTTAGCCTCACAAAGGTGCTTGACCATACCAACAGCGAAAATAGAAATTAATTTAATGATTTAATGCATTTAAAATCATTAAATAACTCCTAAATGGGGCGCACTTTTTCCAAGGAGAGGGCAAAGCCACTAAATAAATTAAATTTAATTAATTTAATTGCTCTATTTTAATCCTCCTTTGACTTTTCAATCTCCTCAAGCTTGGGCACTTTTTCCAAGGATAGAATTTAATAAAAATAATCAATTTAATTATTTTTATCCATCACCAAAGGGGGCGCACTTTTTTGCACATGTAATTCTATTTTTAAGAATTTTCACCATAATGGGATTCTTTACCCTGCAAGGTAGGCACCACAATCCCATGATCCACTTAAGTGATTTGACTTTTGCAATGGGATTCTTTACCCTGCAAGGTAGGCACTAAAATCCCATGATTTCACTTAAGTCACTTTCCTTTTATTATATCATGGGAATTTTCACCCTGCAAGGTAGGCAATAAATTCCCACCTGCCTACAGCCTCTATTTTTCCCACTGCAGCTTAAGTGACTTTTATAACACGGGAAAAAGTACCCTGCAAGGTAGGTATACAATTCCCATCCTACCTGCGGCTTATATTTTTCCCATCGCAGCTCAAATCCTTTGTTTTCCAAAAATGCGCCCATCCCCGCAGGGGCTTTCCTGTGCACGACTTCGCTTTTTCCCAGTGATCCGCACTCGATGATGACTTCCTCCGGCAAAATGTGCGTGTATGTTTTCCAAATTGCCCAGCCAAAATCGGGCTTCCCGGCCAAGGAGTTGCTCTGAGAAATTTTACGTAAAACAGTAACGGGACACCACAAAAACACGAAAATTGCCAAAAGTTACAAATAAAGCCCAAAACTTAAAATAAGTTAAAATCCTTCCGGTATATAGAATAATAACATATTCGCTCATAATAGAGTTAAAACAGAGCGCAAAATAAATTTCATACGGGCTCAAAATAATTAAATACAAATTTCCGCAGACAAATCTCGACGACATAATAAAACAATTTTGGGCATCCGGGTATTTGGCGAAAAGGGCTAATATGGCTCTTCAGATTATCTTGACGCAATACAGAACTTTCGTGCAATAAAAACAACAAATGACCCACTATTTTAAAAGTACGAATTTTTTTCAAATTAAGTCCTCACATTTCGGGTGAAATCTGAGTGACACCACCAATCAAATCTTGCCACGTGTCTTCGCCGCAAAGAGGGACAGGGAAGCCCGAATCGGGCGGATCGGAGAAATTTGTCCCAGACGGTTTGGGACATCCGGGCCAAAAATACGCGAGGGACGCGAAGACCCGGAAAAGCCGCCAACGAATCAGAGCAGGACACGTGTCCTAAGGCGGTGGAAGTGCGGAGCTCGGGAGGACTCGAGAGAATTTGGCAAAAGTTTTGGCCAAAAGCTAAAAGGTAAAAGCTGCCCCCACACCTGTCGACAACTAACCAATGCACGACACGTGTCATCCAAGTGGCGGGGCGCTGGGAAAAAATGAATTTTTTCCAAAATTATAAAAATGTCAAAATTTCAAAGGGAAACCCGCGGGAGGAAGGAGATAGAATTGCTCATCCAATCAGCACCCGACACGTGTCACTCAAGTGGCAGTGCACAGGAAAAAATTTAAAATCCGTTTTGGCCTGTTTTTTTCCCTAAATCTTCAGATCGTCATATCTTTTGATCCAGAGCTCGGATTTGCACGTTCTTTATATCAATGGAAAGCTGGTGAAATTATCTACATGATTCCGGGGTCAATCTTGCATTTTGGTTCAGTTTGGAGAGAGAAAATCAAGAAACGTCTCTGGCACGTAGTAATGGCCAGAAGCGACGTTTCAACAACCGATTTAATGCACATGGGTCGCATTCTTCTTCAGCACGGCCAAAACCGATGTTTCAACAACCTGTTTTAATGCACATGGGTCGCATTCTTCTTCAGCATGGCTGAAGTGATGTTTCAACCACCGATTTTAATGAAGAATGCGTTTTGGTCAATGGTTGGGTTGCTTGCACGTTTTCCCGCGTTTCTCTCTCCTGGGCTCGACCCATGCATTGTAAAAGGCCAGATTTGGCTCATTTCTAATATTGACATTACAAGTTGTTCATCTTTTCGAGCTCTGCCCTCCCTTCTTTTCTTCTCCAGGGTTGAAAATGGAGTTCGAACCTCCTCCCTTGCTCTGTAATGGCGTTTTGCCTTTTACTATTGAAATGATGTTCTGTGCAAACTTCTGAAGCAACAAAAACGTGTTTTGTGATGCATCTATCCATCCTTGCTCGTTTTTTGCTTGTTTTCTTCTTGCCTCTCTTCATTGCAGGTATTTGTGCAAGTTTGAATGTTCATTGCTGCAGTGTCCGGAGCTGTGTTCATGGAGTTTTGGGACATTTTCTGTGTGAAATCTATCCTTGGGCCTGTGATGCGTCTGTCCATCCTTCCCATTGCTCACCTCTCCTTGTTCCATGGCAGTTTTGATAGATGTTCAACATTCTCCTTCTCTGGTGTATCACTGTTTTAGTGTAGGCTTTTTGCTTTTCCCTTTTCTCTCTCTCTCTGTCTCCTTGGCATGGTTAGATTAGGTTTAGATTAGCTTGCCTGCACTGGAATAGCTTGTGGCAGGTAGTTTAGGAGCAGGAACCAGCCTTCTCTGGAGATTCCTTTCTCATTTCTGCAAGTCCCACACTTGGAGAAAGGTTTCAATGTTGTGCAATCACACTGGATGCTAGAGTGATCAACCTAGAAATCTGATCAACATCCAGGGGTGCTGTGATTTTGCATCAACAATTCCTTCTAGAATAACGTCCATAGGTAATCTCTAGATACTCTAGGCAAGAAATTAGATCAAACCGGCAAAGGAATTGACCCAGAGAAATTTCACAGAAAACGAAACGGGAAAACACCAAAAACACAAAACGTTGCCAGAAGTCACAAATAAAGCCCAAAATTCATTCTTGGTTAAAACCCTACTGGTATATGGGAATATTGACATGTACGATCACAATAGGGTTAAACTAGAGCACAATTTGCCTCAAACGGGCTCAAAATAATTAAATACAAATTTCCACAGGCAAACCCCAGCGACAAAATATAACAATTTTGGGCATCTGGGTATTTGTCGAAATTGGCTTATATGGCTCTTTGGGAATATCTTGACACAATACAAAAACTTTCTGGCAATAAAAACACAAAACGACCCATTATTTTAAAAGTACGATTTTTTTTTACATAGGGTAGTCCCAGATTTTAGGGTGAAATCTGGGGACACAAAAACAAAAACAAAGGAAAGGTAAAGAGAAAATTAAATCTCAAGATAGGATGGTTGCAAATTTGAAGGCCAAGTTCTTGCCCTCAAATTGTCACATGAGTTTGTTCAAGAAATTGCAGAATTTTAGACAAAAAGAGATGATTGTGAAAGACTGCAAGGAGGAGTTTTACAAGTTCACCATTCGGGCTAGTCATGTGGATCGAAGAGAAGATCTCAAGGTATGTTAATGGACTCATAATTTCTATTCAAGATAAAATTGGTGTGATGAGATTGAGGTCTTTGGAATAACCATATCTTTGTGCTTTGAAAGTAAAGGAGTTGTCTAGGAGATCAAAAATACTTCAAGAGTAAGACGACAATTCTTTAGAGGTAGAGGACAAGAAAAAATGATAGCAAACAACATACACATGAAGGTGAAGCGAGAACTTCCCAAAACAACAATTCTGGTCAAAACATAGAAGGAAGAGGTTATTCTTCAAGAGGAAGAGGCAAATACGTTAGACAAATGAGGTACATGAATCATGGGAATATGTTATAGATGTATATAAGTGGGTCATAGGGAATTTGAATGCCCACATGCATAGAAAAACAACAAAGAAAGGAAATGAGGATAGGAATTGTCAGGACCCTTAACTCCCGCCTACTGGGTCCCCAAGTCTCTTCTAACGTCTCCGATCTCACCCTCATTAATAGTTCGAGATTTTGGTGTAAGCGGAAACCGGTTTGTGTTAACAAACCGACGACTCTACTATGGAGGGTTCATTTCTTGCCCTCGGTATGCTAACTCGCCTTGTGGTCAACTTTCCAAAGACAAACTTCTTGGCTTAGAGGGGATAAACTGTTGATGCGTGGGACCTCAACCCCTACCTACGGGCTCCCAAGTCTCTTCTTACCTTTCCGGCCTCACCCTCACTAACAGATTCGAGCTTTTGGTATAACGGCAACCGGTCTATGTTAACAAACCGACGACTTTACTAGGAGGGGTTCGACTCTCGCCCTCGGCAGGCTAACTCGCCTTGTGGTTGACTATGTCCAATACAAACCTCTCAGCTCCGAGGGCTAAATAGTTGATGCATGATACCCTTAACCCCCGCCTACGGGCTCCCTAGCTCTATTCTAACCTCTTCGATCTCACCCTCACTAACAATTCAAGTTTTTGGTGTAATGAAACCCGTTTGTGTTAACATATTGGTGACTCTATTGGGGAGGGGTTTGACTCCGCCCAAAGCAAGCTAACTTGCCTCGTGGTCAATTGCTCAAGACGGACCTCATGGCTCGGGGGGCTAAATTGTTAACACATGGGACCCTCAACACCTTCCTACGGGCTCCCAAGATCTCTTCTAACCTATTCGGTCTCACCCTCATTAACAACTTGAACTTTTGGTGTAAGCGGCAACCATTTCGTGTTAACAAGAATCATTCCGCTTAAGCGAGATGATGAGAGTGTTGCTCCACCCAGTCACACGAAGAACCAAACTATGGAGAAGCTTTCATGATGAAGAGAGTGTTGTTCTATATGGATGTTCACATCACATCTTGGTAAGTGAACAATCTTTTGGGAATTTTAGAATTGTTCTTATAAGGATGTGATTTTATGTGATGTTATGCCCATGAATTTTTGTCACATCTTGTTGGAGAGGCCTTTGCAATTTGATAGAACATAAAGAAATGATGGTCGGATAAAGGAGAAAGCTTATTTTTCTTTCATTCTCAATTACATAGACGTTGGGAGAGTTGGTAGAGTGGATAAAAGTCCACATCAGCTAAAGGGTTTGTTTGAGGAATATGCTTTAATTATCTCTAAGGAATTTCCATATGCGTTGCCACTTAAGGGAAACATTAGCCATCATACTGATTTCATCCCAGATCAAGTTTACCGCAAGGCGAGAATATATGTTAGCATGTGAAAGAGTTGTTAAATAACGTTTTGATCACGAGATAACTTGATCTCATATACAACCATACTAGTGACCAAGAAAGATAAAGAATGGCATAACTACATGGATTCTTGAGGTGATGAATGAAGTTCGAAATCATATCTTGGTAAGTTTTTCATAGTTTATTTGGATGATATCTTGATATTTAATGGAACAAAAGAGAAACACAATGCATCTAAGGCTTGTTTTGCAAAGATCGAGGAAAGCGAAGTTTTGGTCAATTTTAAAATGTGTACCTTTATGAAGGAAGAGTTAGTGTACTTGGGTTTTCTGATTTCCAAAAGAGGCTTGCAAATGGACTCTAAGAAAGTGTGATTCATTGTGGAGTGGCCATCACCTATAAGCATGTTTGAGGCAAAATGTTTCCACACGTTGGCAAGTTTTTATACAAATTTCGTTAGGAAATTTAGTGGTATATGTGTACCTATGATAGGAAATAATATATTTGGACATTTGTAGCAAAGAAAGGCTATCGAATTTGATGAAAAGGGTAACGACACAACCCATTCTACATTTTAGGGACTTCAACAAAGTGTTTCAAATTATTTTTATACTAGTTGGACAATGGTTAGTGCGGTTGAGTTAAGATGGTAAGCCCATTGCCTACTTCAACAAGAAATTGAATGAAGCCAAGAAGAAGTATTAGTTATATGACCAAGAGTTTTATGCAATCATTCAAGAATTGAAATAATGGAGGCATTATTTGCTACCCAAGGAATTTGTTTTGCTCATTATTTAACAAGCACTACGAGTTTATAAACGACCAAGGTAGCTTGAGTCAAAATCATATGAAGTAGGTTGAGTTTCTTCAAAGCTACTCATTTCTTTTGAAGAAGAGTGGTAAATTGAATAAGGTTGTTGATGTCTTAAGTGGGAGGTGTCTTTTATTGAATGAGATGAAGGTAGAGGTTGTTGAATTGACTCCATTAGACAATTGTATGACGATTATTTGGATTTTAGGAAGCTTGGGCAGCATGCAAGAGCCCAACCGACATGGATAGGACTATGTGATTGGATTAATTCATTCAAGAATGTTTGACAATTGAAGGGCAACATTAATGCATACCTCATGGTTCAATAAGGGTTTCACGGTTAAGATAGCGGATGGCTACGCTATGCCATGCACAAGGAGGTGTCCCCAACTCCTCTTCACATTGGGAGAACATGAGGTATGTGCTGATTTCTATTTAATTAGCATGGTTGGTATGAATCTTGTGCTTGGGGTCCAATGGTTGCATTCATTGGGAGAACTCACTTTCAATTACCAAAACATGGAAATAAGCTTTATAGACAAGGGTAAGAAGGTTACACTACAAGGTATGCTTCCGGAAACACCTCAAGTCAAGTACTTGGTAGAAGATACTTTGTCAAGGGAATCATATTTTTGCTCTTTATCTAAGATAGCAGCAGATTGGAAGTCTTTGATTACAGCTGAGTATGTCAAAAACAAGTTTGCTAATGTTGTTTTTGAAGGTGAAATGATGGATGAAAGGTACAAGGTTATGGATGGGCTCATTCTTTACAAGAACCGGGTTTATTTGGTGCCGAATCAAAGATGAAAAGTTATTAAGGGCAGTTCATGATGACTCATCAACGGCCATCCAAGTTATTTCAAGACATATAAACAAGTGAGAGAAAGATTCTATTGGAAAGGCCTAAAAGGGGAAGTACTCCAATACATCTAGGAGTGTCTAGTGTGCCAACAAAACAAAGCAGAACATGCATTTCCAGCCGGGCTCCTACAACCACTTCCCATTCCCACTCAAAAATGGGAAAGTATCTCTATGGACTTCATCATGGGGCTGCCCATGGTTCAAGGTAAGAATTGTCTATATGTTGTGGTTGATAGGCTCACTAAATACGCACATTTTTGTCCACTTCCAGCCAAGTACAATGCACCTATAGTGGCTGATGTATTCTTTAAGGAAGTGTTTAGACTTCATGGGTTACCCAAGGATATAGTGAGTGACAGGGACAACAGATTTATGAGCATGTTTTGGCAAGAATTGTTTCACTTAATAGGTACCAAACTCACTCCTAGCACTAGCTACCATCCTCAAACGGATGGGCAAACAGAAATAGTCAATAAATGGGTGGAAGGCTACCTACGGAACTACATTGATGGGCAGCAATCAACGTGGGTAAAATGGTTATACATGGCTGAGTTTTGTTACAATACCACCTTCCAAATGTCTATCGGTATGTCTCCTTTCAAGGCTTTGTATGGTTATGATGCCCTTTCCTTTGTTGATTTGGTGATGATGGATAGTAGAGTGCCAAGGGCCAAAGACTTGGTCCAACAAAGTCATGATATCATGAAAGAGCTCAAAGAAAACCTCCAACGTGCCCAAAATCAGCAGAAGTTGTATGCAGATCAGCATAGGAAAGAAAGGTCTTTTGAGGAAGGAGATATGGTGTTTTTGAGGTTGCAGCCCTATAGGCAATCTTCCCTCAAACAAAGTGGTGCAGAAAAGTTGAAACCATGTTTCTATGGCCCCTACAAGGTAAAAGGAAAGGTGGGAAAGGTTGCATATGAACTTGAGCTTCCGGAAAATAGTAGAATACATAATGTTTTTCATGTTTCATGCCTCAAGAAGGCACTAGGACAGCACATTACTCCCTCTCTTGAGTTGCCACCATTGGATGAGGAGGGTAAATTGATTCTAATTCGAAAAGTATTTTGGAGGTCCATGAAAGGAAGTTAAGGAACCGAAGCATCAAGGAGTACTTGGTTCATTGGAAAGGATTGCCCCTTGAAGATGCTACATGGGAAAGTGCAGCAATTTTAGAGCATCCAAATTTGCAATTGCTTGAGGACAAGCAATTTCGGGAAGGGAGGACTGTAATGTCCCTTTTTTCGAATTGAGGCCAAATGAAGACTTCTTGCCACTCCCTTCCCGTCGAAGAAGAATAAGTGAACAAGGGAAGGAATTGCACTTCATTTCAGTTTTCTTTTATTATTTTTAATATTTTCTTTTAGTGTTTTTCCTTTATGAGGCAGGTCGGTTGGGTTGGAGGAATTAAAAAATCAAATTAAAAGATAAAGTGAAGCTTAAGAGGTCATTCCTCATCTAATTGGCCTTTGGCACCAAGCAAGGGGTATAAAAGAGGTTGTATGGCCTCATTTGGAGATCATCTTTTGGCACATTTACACTTACACTTGGTTTGTTGGGCTGATTGCTCAATACCATTCCACTTGAGGACAAAAACCCTCTTGTGTGGCATCCAAGGAGGATGAAACCCTTCCTTGTGGCTTGGTGGAGAACAAAAACTCTCCATGTTGGTGAATTGAAGATATCTCTTGAAGACTTGCTTGTTGATTTGGATCAAGGACATCAAGAAGAAGGATTACAAAAGATTTGCATGATTTTTGGAGCTCTTCCCTAGGGGAGCGACTAGGGTTTGGTGGTGGTTCGGTGCCTTCTAGGGCACATAATTCATATTTTCCATAATTTATAAGGTTGGAATCCATAATTTGGCTATTTTTGGAGGAGTTTATCTATCATTTTCAGCCCTTGTTTGTGACTTCCTTGTTGTTGTCATAAATTTTATTACAGATAGGTGTTATCGTTGGTTTTTCCTCCATTTCTTTGATGCAAATTGGATGGATAATTTTTTCATACTTAAAATAATTATTTAGAAGTATTTTTAAGCTATTGTGCATGGTTATTTGTTGATAAGCTCCTATACATTTCGCTGCTTTAGGGTTTTAAGGAATATAAGAGCTGCTTTGTTATAAAAATCAGAATTTACTTCACTTGGGTTTGTGTGGTGTCCTCCTTTTTCACTTTCAGCCCTTGAAAGGGATATTAGAGACAAAAAGGTAATTGATGCAAATATAGTTAGGGGTCCTAATCAAAGAATGCCTTATACCATGCCGCATTCAAAATTTCACAACGGAATATACTTAACAACAAAAAATTAGTAACCATATATTTTATTTAATAGGAGAAATACACAAACTTTTGGCCAATCACCAACGACACCGTCTTATAATGTAATATCCCCTTCTTGGTGAAGACCCTTAGCCCAATTTTGTTTCTTGACGGCTAAGGGGTGATAAAAGGGAAACTATAGTCTTAATAAATTATTATAAAGTGCATAAAAAGAAACTTTATAAAAACACTTATATTAATTTATTAATGACTTAATAGAAAAAGATAAAGTGGAATTAGAAAAAAAAAAGGAAAAGGTCACTTTATGTTTTTATTTTCCCCTAGGGAAAAATGCGACCCATGTTGGGGATGATATAAGGCCAAAAAGAATTAAATGTGGGCCAAAGGATGTGATTGGTGCTTGTGGGTGGCTAGTATTGCTTATAAAATCAAGTGTACTTGACTTTTGTAAAGCGTCTCTTTCGGTTTTATAAAATTATAATTTTTTACGAGCTTAAGAGCTTTACAAAATAATTTCTAAGGATAAAAACCCTTAGAGATTATCTCTTGAGGACAAAAACCCTCTAGAGATCTAGAAGAAGAATGAAAAACTCTTCTTCTAAGTTGTGAGGATTCTCCATTCAGGGGTTTCCATTGCGGATCAAGGATTTAGCTATGTTGAAAAAGTAGTTTTCCAGAGTATTGAGGGCTGAAAGTTGCAGATCTGCACTGAGGGTTTGAAGAAGAAGATTAGTTGTTGTATCTTTTTTATTTCCAACAAGTTGTTCTTGGTGGAGTGACCTATCTAGGGAGTGGTTTATGGGATTTTGGAGCTGATTTACATTGCTATTCATGAGGCTGATTTTTAGAAATCAAATCAGCCAACTTGCATGATTTTTGGGTCAAAGAACTGATGTTTTCATTGTGTGTTTGAAGGCGATCTGTAGATTTATAATAAATGGCATAGTTTAGGAATAAAATTTCTGCCTTCATTTGAGGTCAAATGTGGTATCTTTTTGGTGTTTTTGCAATATTAATATCGGTTGGTCTGTTTTTGGTCAAAATCTATTTTTTTTATATGATAGGGTTGATTGGGGTTTCATGTGCAAAGTTTTGGCCCAATTTGGATTTTCTATAGAATGGATTCAATGGATAAGTGCTTGTATCTCTTCTGTCTCCTTTGCGGTATTACTTAATGGCTCTCCTTCGGAATTTTTTGGTGCCTCTAGAGGTATAAGGCAAGGAGACCCTTTATCACCTTTCTTATTCATCATTTTGGCGGAAGGCTTGGGACGACTTGCAAAGAAGGCCTGTCAGGAAAAGAAAATTCATGGTATTCAGTTGGCTAAAAATATTCTACCTATTTCTCATCTCCAGTTTGTTGATGATTCTACGATGCTTGGAAAAGCTACTTCTATGGAAGCGAAACAACTCCATAAAGTTCTACATACCTTTTCACAAGCCACTAGTCAGCTGATTAACCAAGGAAAATCCATCTTTTTCTTTCATTGCTCTAGACAACAAGAGGATCAAATTTTAAATATTCTTCAATTCAAGAAGGGGGAGCTTCCTTTACGATACTTGGGTGTCCCTTTAGCAGCCCACAAGTTAAAAGACTGGCATTGGTTAATCCACAAGTATGAGTTAAAACTTCAAAAGTGGACTAACAGATGGCTTTCTTCAGGAGGCAGGATGATATTGGTCAAATCGGTTCTCAAAGCCATCTTGATCTACATTACAACTTTTGTAAATATTCCCGGGAAAGACGCTGAAAAAAGTGGACTCTATCGGATATTTATCAAAAATTCTTATGGAGTGGAATCCAGGATAAAAGGAAATGGTCCTTAGTCAAATGGACAACTCTTTGTCGGCCAAAAAAGGTGGTTTGGGATTCAGATCCTCGTCCAGCCGGATGCAAGCTTTAGCAAAGCAAAACTATCTTGGAGGATCTTTGGTGGCACGGTATACCCCGATGACCTTTGGGCTTTGACTCTGAGAGCTAAGTATGTTGGTGGGGACCCCAAAAGAAATTGTGCGTTCTTCCCTTCCTATAAAGGGCTTGCCTATGTTACGGGTTATTAAAATAGGCCAGGACATAATTAAAAATAGCTATTCTGGATAGTCAATAATGGGCAGTCTGCCAATTTCTAGACTGACTCATGGGATGGAGAACCCCTCTTATTTTACAATATCCTCAGCTCATTCCTATAATGAAGCAAATGCATGATATTGGATGGAGGAAAGTTTCCCAATACGGACGATTGTCACCCAATCGCTGGGAAAGTGAAAAAGAATGGATTCCACTCTCTAAATGGCCACTTGTAATTCAAAGATGAACACCAGCTTTTGTTGTAAAGTCTTTTCAACAATCATCCTCTTTCCTCATCTCCATTTCCTGACAAATTGGGATGGGGACCTGATCCATCGGGCTATTATATTGTTTCTACAGGTTATGCATCCTTGGTGATTGACAATCCTCACCCTCTAAAGTTCCTCTTTAAGAACCTATGGCATTTGGGGATGTGGCCTAAAGTTTTTCTTGTGGCTTCTTATTCATAGGCGGGTTTTAACAAGGGATCAACTTATTAAGAAAGGATTTTATGGACCTTTCAGATGTGTTATGTGCTTACAAGATGAGGAATCTTTTACTCACCTATTTTTCCTATGCCCTTGGGTTGTTCATATTTGGCGACAATTTGCGACTCTTTTCAAGCTGAGGTGGCATAACTTTGATTCTCTGGAACAAGTTACCAAAGAGTGGCAAAGGATGCTTCCTAGAGGGCAAAGGCTTTTACGATACTTGTGGAGTGGGATTTCTCTTCTTCTTTGGAATACCTGGAAAGAAAGAAATAACCGACTTTTTCAGCAAAGTAACAAAGATGGCTCCTATATCTGGGAAAAAAAAAAAATAAATATAGCTGAAACTCTCAAACATAAGATCCCTTTACCTAACACTTTATCTCCGGAATGGGAATATATTTGTAATCAGCTTTCTTTGGATCCAAGAGAAGCCACTTTACCCCTATTTTATATTAGAAAGGATAGACACGAGAGGGATAGTCAAGTTAAGGCCCCTCCCTTGGGATATGGATAGTTGAACACGGATGGCGCTTCCAGAGAGATGATCTAGACGAAGCTACTATGGGAGGCATTGGTAGAAACCATGAAGGTGATGTGCAGTTCTTTTTTGTTGTTAATCTAGGTGTTACTACCAATAATGTAGCTGAGATGAAAGTTATCTATAAAGGTATGCAAGAGGCGGCAAAGTGTGGTTGGCTGAAAATTCAAGTTAGATTTGACTCCCAATTGGCCATCAAGATATTATCTCGTAGCAGAGCTACTCTTCCACCAAATTGGCAAATTTCCAAAGAAGTTTGGAAGATTAAAAAATTACAAGAAAATTTTATGGAGGTGCAATTTGTTCATATTCCCTGGGATAGAAATAAGATTGCAGATGCTTTGGCTAATTGGGCTCTTGATAATCAGGATCTCCTGTGCTATGGCTCACCTCCTTTATGGTGGTCTAACCAGCTACAAGATGATATTAGATACATTTTCAACCTGGAAATCTCTCTATGATGAGTGCAAATGCCTTTTTGTTGTATAATGCTATGGCTTGGACCAATAGTTTTCAGGCTTGGCATACCCATATATGTAAATTTGGATTTCATCTAATATAAAATCTTTGTTAAAAAAAATCAATTGTTTTTACTTTAGTTTTGGGTGGGTTCCATCCTCTACCCAAGTCGCATTTTCTAGATAAATTCAGATCTGCACTCTTAAATTATTGTACATCTTTTATAATCCGCATTATTGGATTGGGATTTGCCTCAAATCCACTTGGGGTTGAAATATGTCCATTTAGGGACATTACAGTGGTATATAAGCAAAGTGTATTCTCTCACCCCAGGAAGAGAAAAAAAAATCAGATCTGAAGACAAAGAAGAAGACCATGGAAGAGCATTATCAAAGAGCTCCTACTACAGATAAGATAAGCTATCTGAATGAAGTGATCACCAAAGGCCACAGAGAGTAGCAAACCTGTTGGGTGGATGCTCAGAGAGATCTAAGAGACTCTGTTATAGGAGCCTTTGCTGATTTGAGCAGATCTATACAGGGGATGAGTACTGCCATAACAAACTCTCAAGGAAATCAAGGCAACAAGGGTGAAGGAAGCTCTACTAGATCAGCTAGAATATCCGCCAAGCCTCCACATCAGTTTTGCAGAGCCAAGTTTCTCCAAAAGGAGGAACAACCAGTTGAGGATGATGACATGGAGATATGGGAAAAGAGTATGCAACACTCAGTTCCAAGGTAAGAGCTATGTTGACCTTCGAAGATTTTGTGAGTTGAAAGATAGCAAAGGCACAAGGAAAAATAGAAGATATCAACAGGAGAAAATTACCATGCAAAAATTGGAGAGAAATCAGCCCATAGAGTATTCCACCATGCAAAGTGAAGAAGAAGAGGCTTCAAGGAAAAAGGTATGACTCCTAATGAGAAAAATAATTGTATTAGTGAGGAACAAACACTGATTGTTGGATGCAAAGTTGAAAAAGATGTTTCAGTTCCAAAGGTACATATCAATGAGTCATTGTCATATGGGATGGATTTACCAAGCCATAGTATTGATGGGCATGAAATTGTGAAGAGTGTTGATTCTTGTGTTGTGTCTGAAATCATAAGTCACAATAGGGATGGTGTTGTTTTGGAGGTTTCTAAATCAGCAATAGAAGGTAAACCTTTTGATGATCTTCTTTATAAGGAGGTTAGGAGTAGCAAGGATTTATTTCATCATCTTCATCCTATATCATTACAAGATTTTTATCGTGATGGTATTCAAGTTGTTGTGGATAAGAATGTTAAGGATTTGGTACATCAAAGACAAATCATCGTGAAGACAAAGAGTGATGAAAACCTTCATGAGCACTATAAGGGTAAGAGAACAATTTTTAATCAATTTCAGATTATTGAAGCTGTGAATAACAGATTTGAGTCATAAAGAGAGGAGAAGAAGCTTTATTAATAGAGCCCATGACTGATTTTTATATCAGCAACATGGGGGAACCTTTGGAAGGGTTAGTGGGGGCATTTGGTCCTCAAAGTCTTCAAAGAAACAAGGTACAATCTGCTGATAATGAAGAGAAATTGATTTCAAGGGTGACTCTTGTCAATGGCATCATCATGCCTTGCACGAAGAAAATAGTACAGAGCCCATTCCATTGAAAGAACATGAGGTATGTGACATAATTTTTATGGTTGAGTTTACTAGAGATGAGGTTGTTGTTGGGACACAATGGTTTTTATGAAGTTTACTATATGGAGTATGTTGAACCATTGATCCAAGTTCATGTCTATGAGCATCAGGAGAGCTATATATTTTGGCAAGAGCTCTCTCATTTAACAGGTACAAGATCAAGACTTGTGGAGCACTACAGTATGTTTTATCTATTGCATATGGCACTTGGGTGTAAGAGTTACAATTTCTTGAGGGAAAGCAATTTGGGGAAGGGAGGATTGTAATATCCCCTTTGGTCGAAGACCCTTAGCCCAATTTTGTTTCCCGACGGCTAAGGGGTGATAAAAAGGGAAACTATAGTCTTAATAAATTATTATAAAGTGCATAAAAAGAAACTTTATAAAAAGAACTTATATTAATTTATTAATTGTAATATCCCCTTCTAGACAAGCTAGGAATTAACATAAATCTGATCATACACAGTTGTAAATAATTAATTTTCAAACCCCAACTGCTGCAATTTTTAAAAATTCATATCTTTGGCTAGAGAAGTCCAAATGAGCTGAAATTTTGGATAATGGACCACAAAAATATGAAGAACAATATGCAAAAATCAGATTTTGCACAGCCAACCCAAAACCCTAATTTTGACCTAAAAAGTAGGTCGCCCAGCACATTTAGGGCATCAAATCCACTCCAAAAATTATGAAAACATCTTCTCCTTATTTCTCCTAGTTTCTACAATCATATGCAATATTAAATCAACCCCAAACTGCAGATCTGATATAAATATCAATTTTCCATACCCAAAAAAGCCTGCAGACAAGCTGAAATATTCAAAAATGCATAACTCCTTCAATATCCCATATTTTCCCCTCAAATAAAATGCAGATAATTCTATAAATTAAGATCTTTCCAAAGAACTAAAGATCTGAATTTTATGACAACCGAAACCCTCCAAAACAGCCCCCAAAAGTCCCAGTCTAGTCGCTAGGGTTAGATGGAATGACATAAATTATTTTCAGCTCTTTCTACACTTCAAAAACCCTCCAAATAACAGTCCTACACTTGGAAAATTATACCAACATAGATCAGATTATATTTTACCTTGTTCACTCACAAAACATGCCAAAACAAGTCCCATATCAAGTCGCCATTGTTAGCAAGTATGAATCATGCAAAGAACATACTTCAACACAAGAGAACTCAACAAATGGAGCAAGAGAAAATACTTCAATAGATCAAAACCAGCTCACTAACTTCCCACGCAAAGAGAGAGAGAGAAAGCATCAATGGGCATGCATCCCAACTCCAAGCATGGAGCATAAAATAAATATCATCATAACATGAGTCTAACAATGATCCTAGCACTCCTTTTATAAGCAAGGAGGCACAAAATTCGAAATCCCTAGGAGAGGGAAATTATTAAATAAAAGCAAGTTTATTTTCCCTAGGTGTGGCGTCCCCTTTTTAAAAGGGTGATTTTAATATTTAAAAGCCACCTAAATATTATTTAATTAATTCCCCTTTTTAATTTGCATTTTGGGAATTTAATTAAATAATTACTTGCTCCATAAATATTAAATAATTAAATAAATATTGCTTTATAAAATTATTTAATATAATTTTCCCCTTGCAACATCCCTAAAGCCCACGGGGAATGATAGGCTAAGGGTCTTCAAAAATGGGGACATTACATAATGACTTAATAAAAATGACAAAGTGAAATTAGAAAAAAAAGGGAAAAAGGTCACTTTATGTTTTTATTTCCCTTAGGGGAAAATGCGACCCATGTTGGGGATGATACAAGGCCAAAAAGAATTAAATGTGGGCCAAAGGATGTGATTGGTGCTTGTGGGTGGCTACTAAGCCAAGATTGCTTATAAAAGCAAGTGTACTTGGCTTTGTAAAGCATCTCTTTCATTTTATAAAATTCTGATTTTTGTCTGAGCTTGAGAGCTTTGCAAAATAATTTCTAAGGACAAAAACCCTTGGAGATTATCTCTTGAGGACGAAAACCCTCTAGAGATCTAGAAGAAGAACAAAAACTCTTCTTCTATGTTGTGAGGATTCTCCATTCAGGGGTTTCCATTGCGGATCAAGGAGTTAGCTATGTTTTCCAAAGTAGTTTTCTAAGCAGTATTGAGGGATGAAAGTTCGAGATCCGTAAAAGGGTTTGAAGAAGAAGATTAGTTGTTGTATCTCTTCTTTATTTCCAGCAGTGTTCTTGGTGGAGCGACCTATCTAGGGAGCTGGTTTGTGGGGTTTTGGAGTTGATTTACATTGTTTTTCATAAGTCTCGATTTTTTCAAATTAAACCAGCCAACTTGCATGATTTTGGGTCAAAAAACTGATGTTTTCAGGCATGTGTGTCGAAGGAGCAGTCTGCAGATTTATAATAAATAAATCAGCCTTCATTTGAGGTCAAATCTGGTATCTTTTTGGTGTTTTTGCAATATTAATATCAGCTGGTCTGTTTTTGGTCAAAATCTATTGTTTTTACTTCAGTTTTGGGTGAGTTCCATCCTCTACCCAAGTCGCATTTTCTAGATAAATTCAGATCTGCACTCTTAAATTATTGTATATCTTTTATAATCTGCATTATTGGATTGGGATTTGCCTCAAATCCACTTGGGGTTGAAATATGTCCATTTGGGAACATTACAAATACACAAACACACAATTTCTGTAGGATTACAAACACATTAACACCACATTGTTTCCCAAATGATCCAATTCCATAGTCTTACTCAGGCGCACACAGATTTGTGTGTGGCAATACTTATGGCAACTACACTTAGACCGATTTCCCCAACTCGGACTTATATCTCAAGTGTAGTGATGTCTTTATATAGCACACAATCATGTACTTACAATAGTCGGCTCAACTACATCTAGCCCATAAACAATTGAACACATTGCAAATATTAGATTTGGTTTAAGACCCAAAGGCCCCATATTTTAGCCGAACTCGATGAACCACAAGTCACTTAACAAACAGTTTAGAAGTACATGAATCCACGTCGGACCCTCCGAAAGTGACACAATTGTTGTATTGTTGCACAAAATTACACCATTAAATGAGTTGAATGAGTGCACACATGTCAAGGCACGGAATTCATCTCAAAACTATTGTAGGCACAAACAAATCCCTTGTGAAATCCTTCATTCCTTGTGCTTACTAAAATACCAATAAACTACTCTTGCACAAATCCTCCCTACCTATAATAGATCGACAATTCTTTGCGCGCATCAACAAGCGGGCGCGGAGTGCACTAATATAGTACACACAAAGAAACAATACAAAATAGGTGCCTTCACTAAAAAGCGAGTATCCTTGAATCTTGTGCCTCGACCTCTCCCTCTTTCGGAAGTTTTTCTTCCTCTATTCTACTATTCTCACGCACCACTTATGCTTGATTCACTTGTTCATGCACCATTTGTTCTCTACCACGACCCAATCTTTCCGTTGTTCCTAACAAACATTCTTTCTATGCGCCAAATGTTTCCTCGGCTCTCCAGCATATTGATACGCCTCTTCCATTGTATGCATATTCACTATACTAATGTTATCTTGGATCAACCACCACATTCAATTGATATACCCCGCTACCTTCTCTTGTTCTATTTCATTATGACTATCTGCGTTGTGATCATGTAAAAATATTTTGTATATTTCTTCACACTTAGCTCATTTTTAGCAAATTTTGCAACCATTATAGGATATCCAACTGGTAATCACCAAGCTAAAATTTCCCTTTCAGGCTTCACAACCATGCACCTCCCATCGAGCAATTGTGTGTTGTGTGTAGAAGACAATATTATTGGCAATTGGTCATAAGTTTGTGCAATTTACCTATTGTTGAATAAAACATACCATTATTTATGAAATTGTCACCGTTATGTGTATTCATTTGTGAAATAATGAATGCAAAGCATGGCATAAGGCAACCTTTCACTAGAACCCTAACCACGAGTTACATTAGTTATGACTATATTTATGGTACTATAGATAGATTTTCAAGGAAATTCAAGGAAAAAACATTTTATAACTTGTATGATGGCAAGTGATGTACCATTCATTTTGCTAGTTTTTTCTTAATAGAATTAGGAAGACCATATGGCTTGCCAAAAAGTATTATCTTGAATATGGACACAGATTTTGGGGCATTTTTGGCATACTATGTGGAAAACGTTAAGCACTATGTTGAGTTCCAGATTCAATCTACCATCGCTAAATGGATATGCAAACTAAGGTTGTCAATGGAAGCTTTGTGAAACTTGTTGAGACACTTTGTTGGGACTAAACCATGATTATGAGATATGACTTTGGCACAAGCTGAATTTGTAAACAGCTACTCACCAACAAAAGTACAGAAAAGAGTCATTTTCATGTTATGTATACTTACGAGGCCTTGAGGAGTAAATGTGTTGATAAGTACATTTGATATTGTAATAAGTGTTGTAGTAGAGGAAGTTGTTGAGTATATGCATGAGCTACACAAACAGTGACCGAAAACTTGGAGAAGAGGACATTGAGATACAATCAACATGCTGATCTCAAGACAAGAAAACAAGAATTTAAAGTTGGAGAGCTGATCTTAGCTCACTTGAGCGAGGACAGTTCACCACAAGGAACTTATAACAAGTTAAACGGAAAAAGATTTGTTTGTGTAAGGTGTGGAAGAAATTTGCAATGAACAGTGCCAACACGATAGAGCTCCAGGAAGGGTGGATATCTCACCAATCTTCAATGTTGTTGATTTCTACCCTTATTATGAGGAAAAACAACTAGTGAAGCAAGTAAAGGTTTAGATCCATCAATGGGTAATTGGGTACAAAAGTTACCTTAGAAGCTAAGGAGATAAGGTAGAAGCAATGACTAAATCTTGAGTAATCAAGAAGACATGAGGGAAGTAATACAACGAATATTTGGTTAAGTGCAAGAATAAAACAAGTCAAGAAGAAATGTGGATGAATGCATCCAAAGTTGCTAAACTTGGAATCTCAATCCAAAATTTCACAAAATGTTCATGTGAATGTGCTCATGGTTCATTTCACTTATCCAACACATATGACTCGGTGCATCTAAGTTCACACGAAATGTTTTATCACCAAAAAATATAAATAAAAGATATTTAAAATTTTAGT